>JAVIWB010004105.1:0-529270 GCA_031893035.1 Dermolepida albohirtum | reverse complement strand
CGCAGTTTAAACATAAACCACTGCTTCGAAGAAATGACTCTTGCACTAGGTGATGTTTGTCCAAAACGCACAACGATATTCAGGTGGTATTGGGAATTCCAAAGGGGAAATTTAACTGTGGAGGATGCTGAGAGGTCAGGAAGGCCACAAACGTCAGTTATGGAGGAAAACGTTACTACTGTGAGGAAAATGTTTGGCGAGTGACTTACCAACAGATAGAGGGTACTTTAGGCCTAAATGCACCGATCCCGCATGATCATTTGCACGTGAAGAAACTTTGTTCTCTCTGGGTGCCGCATCGACTGACTGAAAAGCAGATGACACGACGTGTGACTTGGTGCCGGGAGATGCTAAAAAATTTTAATAAGGAACAATCTCGGTATGTGAATAACATCGTGATAGGTGATGAGACTTGGTTGTACTATTACGATGTGCCGACCAAAGCTCAAAACAAAGTGTGGGTCTTTGATGATGAGGACACACCCATAGTTGTCAGAAAATCCTAATCTGTAAAGAAGAAAATGATAGCTGTATTTTTCAAATCGAGTGGAATTGTTGAACGCGTCGTTTTGGACACACAGAAAACAGTCACAGCTAAGTGGTATACTGAACAGTTCCTGCCTAAAGTCATTGGCTCTATGAAGAAACTGCGGCCAAAGTCGAGAATGGACACCTAGTTCCTCCATCACGATAATGCTCCACCTGACCACGCCAAAGCCTGCACCGAATATTTGACCACGACAGGATTGGAACTTCTCGAGCACCCTCCCTACAGTCCAGATCTTGCTCCCTGCGACTTTGCACTCTTCCCGCATGTGAAAATGAAGCTAACAGGGAGGCGGTTTTCCAGTGATGAGGACCTTCTGCGGGTTTGGGACAACGAGTGTGCTTTACTCCCTAATGAAACTTGGCAGAACTGGTTTAAAGATTGGTTTCGGAAGATGGAGAGGTGTATTGAGTGTAAAGAAAATTACTTTGAAAAAATTAAATAAACAAAGCTGTATTGTAAAACTTTCCTAGTACCCTTTGTATATACATAACATTTCATACATACACCCTAGTATATATGAAATGAAAAGTCCATGGAATAAAAATTAAGAAAAGAATGGATAGTAGACTTCCTAGGTCGTTGTCCATAGTTTCTTCATCTTGGTTTCCGAGTTAGATCCGTATCTTCAATACTTCTGCTGCCGGCGTTTCGTCTTCACTTGTATGAAACATCTTCAGGGTTCAACTTCTGCTGCTACTGCTAGTAGTACAAATCTTGCTTAATTTGTTAATTTTTGCCATAGCAACAACACTTTTGTGGGGCCGTGCATTTTCTTGGTGGAAAATGATTTTTCCCTGATTTAGCCAGTTTAACCATTATTTTTTTATTTCCGTTTCTCTAAGAGAATTATGTAATATGTGCCAGTAATATTTTGGCCTTTGGAAAGTAATTAACAAGAATAATACCTTTTATATTCCAAATAATAAAAGCCATTACCTTTCTTACAGATGGAACCGTCATCGCCTTCTTTGGGAGTTAGAACCACTGTGCGTCATCGTTTAGATTGCTGTTTTGCGTTGGACGTTGATGAACCCAAGTCTCATCTGTGGTGATAAGTCAGCGCCGTAAGATCTGCCTCGGCTTTTCAGGAACACTCCAAAAATTCATGAGATATTTACATTCTCGTCCACACTGAACAGGGCACCCACCTCAGTGGTCTTCATTCAAAACTAATATTTGCGTTCTCTTGAGATATTTGCAGTTCCCATTATATCAAATGTTTTCAAATAACGTTTTTTAATAATAATCATTTAACTGTACCGCCTCATTTGAATTCACGAACCAATTCATTCACAGTGGATAAAGTCAACTTCTTCAGACCATCCGTCATTTTAGTATGAATATTTGTTGTTCATAAGCCTTCCAATAACAAGTACTTAACACTAATAGTTAACTAACCATATTGAAAAATAGCTTACAAACTATATGTAACATATTCTCGATTTACCATCTTTATTTCCATAGATATTTTTAAATCGTCTGCATATATCAGCACACCATATCTGAATAACTTTAGAACCCAATTTATGAATATATTGAAAAGCATGAGATTTAGATTAGATCCCTGCAGAATATCTGAAGTCAGGGTAAAATGTCCAGACTGTAATCGATTGTATCAAATCAGGAAAATTGGGAGAATTAAAAGTGAAAAGAAAGTGTCATTAAATATTATTATAATTATTCTAATAGATCTATTATTGGAATGGAAGAAATAAAACGAAGAAGTTACTGTATAATATAAAGTACAAGGACGGAATGATAAATTCAGTGAAAATGAAACAAACAACAATTTTTTTGGCCAAAAAACACGTAGTCATCTTTTATTTAGTTACACTTAGTCCAACGTTTTTCTAATTATTTTAGTCTCTTACCAATAATAGGATATATTCAATCCTTCAAAATAGACATTCGTCGCATCGTTAATTTTCTCGTAAAAGTTGAATCTCTTCCGCTGAACAATCTCCTCAAATTTTAAAATAGGAAATACTCCTGGGAGGCTCAGTCTGGAAAATACAGTGAATGCGGAAGAAATTCCTGGATTTTGACGGTGCAAACAGTACACGCGTGTATCATATCCTATTACATATTAGCTTCATGGAAAAGATCGCTAAATGCGGTTGTTTTCTTCCCAAAACATCGTTGGAACGACCTAATAAGTTTCTCAAAAAAGGCAGAAAAACCTTACCATGTACTCGATATACGTATTTCTACAACTAAGTTATTATCATCGGCAGATTATTAATCACGGTGTTCCACAGAGATCTGTGATCAATCAAATACACTGCTGATGATGACAACTTAGTAGAAATTGGTATACAGAGTACGAACAATAATGTGATAGGGGTTTTTTGCTTTTTATGATTAATCAATTAACCACAGTCTCCAACAAAACTTACCATTTTAATAAGATGCAATAATATCCGCCGTTAATTGTTTTCTCCCTCTCGATGTGGATTATGCTACGTGCATCTAAAAAAACTGTGACTACAACATTATTAGTTTATAAAATCACTTGACTATTACTTCGTCCATAGTTATGATACGACGCAAAAGTTGTAATTCCCACTCATTACTTTGTATTATAAATTTTGGTTTATTTAATTTAAATTTTAGATATTTTTTTAATAACTTCTTAACATTTTTCTAACTAATATTTGTACATACATTTATATATAATGTATCTCCATTTATTTCTTTTATATTTTCCTTTATTTCGCTTGTACACACAGTATGCTAACACGTTTATTTTGCTTACAATGTTATCTTGAAATTAGTCTTTTGTGGACTGTTGGATACTGAATAGGTAAATAAATGTGTCAGTTTAATTCCCTTAGCTTTCTCATTATCCTGATAAAACGCTATCCTTTTTCGATTAGCTAGACTTGAAAGCAACATACAAAAGGTAACGTCCCACTACACTAATAATAATGCTTTCGCCTCCAATTCTGTTTGCGTTGGACATTCGCTTATTGCACCAATTTTTCTTTTTGTGTAATTAGGCGATTTAAGAAGGAGCTTCTTTGCCAGCCGTTCTAATAAAGAATTACACGATGATCAGCAGTCCATCTCGTTCTTTTCTCTCAACGTGCGAGGGATCCACACATTTATCTTAGGAGCACAGACTGTATGTCGATACGGCAATTATCTGACATAACTGACTTCTTTGGTTGCTGTTCTTGGACGTACCTAGACTATGTTAAAAAATTCACCTAATATATGGTTCAAAAGATTGAATATCAGTTTGCCAAATAAATCCAACTAGCATTACTACAGTTGTATTATTGTGTAAGTATAGCAGATTTTAATTTTGTTATTATTAAGTTGTACATAAAATATTGTCTTAACTTCTAATACAGAACTTAAATTTATAAATGCTATTATTTGGCTACAGCTTAATTGTGTATATCTAAGTACACATTTGAAAGTTAATGACGATATATATATATATATATATATATATACTACAGGCCATAAGTGAGGGATCGCTTATCATAAATAACAAAACACTTGTATTTTAGACACATCCCTTAGTCTTTTACCTGTTTTGGTGAGAATAATTGAAATAACAGTTGTAAATGTAATTCTGAGAAGGATTATTCGGATTATTATTATAAATTAGATAAATATAGTTATTTGTTTCTGAAAAATATTGTAAATCCTTTTAATAGTTTTATGGGGTCTATTTAATAGAAATATTTTATATACCCCAATAAATTTAATAGGGTTTACAACGCAATATTATTATAATGGTATTAGGAATTCATAGTAAACTATTTAGCAATTTAAAAATTAGTTTTCGTGCAGCATTTGTCCGAGTAAGTTGCAATACGAGTATTTGAGAACAGACGTAAAAGTAACTTATAAAAATGCCGAAAAGAAAGGAACTTAGTGCAGAAACTCGTAGTTTTATAATAACGCTACATGGTGAAAAATTTTCACTACGGCAAGTAGCCCAAAAGTTAAATTTATCTTATCACGCGGTGCATGGAACAGTGAAATGATATTCACAAAGTGGATCATTACAACTAATAAAACATTGCGAAGGGCCAAGGGTAACTACCAGACAAGAGGATTTGCGCCTAAAAATACTATCAAAACGAAATAGGCGCCTCACAGCTCCTCAGCTTCGAGCAGAGCAGAATGAAGGCCGTCGAAAGCCGGTGTCGCTGACTACTGTGAAACGACGTTTGACAAAGGCGGGACAACATGGGCGTATTGCAGCTCGAAAACCATTATTGAATCCACGAAATCGTAAAAAACGGTTACAATGGGCCCAGGACCATCAACACTGGGACATGGAAATGTGGAAGCAGATGTTATGGACAGATGAGTCAAAGTTCCAAGTGTTTGGTAGTACTCGACGAGTTTTCGTTCGAAGATAAGTGGGTGAAAGGATGTTACCCGAATGTGTAGTGCTAACTGTTAAACCAGGGGAAGGTTCTGTGCTTGTTTGGGGATCCTTTTCCTTTGATGGTGTCGGAGATTTGTACCGTATTGAAGGCATTATAAAAAAAAGGGTACCTGAAGATTTTGGAGGAACATGCAATTCCATCTGGATTAAGGTTAATTGAAGGTTTTCACCTACAACAAGATAATGATCGCAAACACACTTCCCAACTTTGTAAAAACTATGTGAATCAAAAAGAGGAGGAAGGGGTGCTGATAAATATGATTTGGCCACCACAATCACTCGATCTCAACCCTATCGAATTACTGTGGGATGCATTAGATAGAAACGTGAGAGAAAGCTGTCCACAATCGCAGAAACAGCTTTGGGAGCAACTTACAAGGGTGTGGAATAATTTACCAATGGATACGCTCCAGAAGCTTGTATCGCGGTTGCCTAATATTTGTAAAGAAATCATTAAGCGCAGAGGTGGATACTTCGACGAAAGTCGAATATGATAAGAAATTCTACAGAATATGTTGAAATTATTTTATTTTATAAGGAAAACTGTTCATTTGTCTCGTAGATAAAGTTTTGTAGAAATATACGTTTTGTTTCACTAAGCGTGCATGTTTCTTTTAAATTTCATCTACTGATCCCTCACTTATGGCCTGTAGTGTATATTAATTTGAAATATGTTCCTTGATATTTTCTATCTTTACAAAATTTCTCAGTTTTGCCAAATGAAGTATTTCATTCAAATATATACAATCATTCTTTTGTGTATTTTCGAGTTTACATTCATTATTTATTTCATTTTAATATAAAGTTGACGATATCGAAAAAAATGTACAATATAATATATTTGAAGCAAAATTTTGACAATTGTCAAATATTAATATTTTTCAATGCCATCAACTTTAGATTAAAATTATAGGCTATTTCGAATAAGAATTTTATTGAAGCCACGACACGTTATAGTAATTAATATTTTCAAAAGAATTAAAACAAAGTCAGAAAAAATAGATCTAACAAATTTTTTTTACCACAATAGACAATAAATAAGGGATTTCTGTTGCGGATGACGCATTTGTAAAATTGAGGTTTCTTTCCAGTGAAAGTCCTGCTAGGTTTACTTTTTTAACATTTGTGCTTGTCTGTGCCTACCATTTCATCATGGAATGATACAGACTTCAACTACGTTTATAAATTATTCAAATCTTTTAAAAATACACATTCAGTTTAGGATACCTTACATGCATTAACTCTAATTATCGGCCGTTGTAACCGTCCAAAGAACAATCCAACGTCTTCTACTAAAATTCGAATCAATATATTCACTTCATAACTTGGCCGTGCCATTGATACAACAAAATACAAAGCGCGAAGAGGTTATTAATATTACAACAATACGTGTCAGTTTTCATTAAGAGTCAAATGTGTCAATTTCCCCTCCATCTCCGGCATGAGCCATTTCCAACATCAGTTTGTTGCGAATTTTTTTGACCTTGGCCTACGCGCTTACAAGATTATTTTAACTCAAGGATTTAAACAAAGCTATCAGTTGCTGTGTCGCAAATTTAGTAATTCGGCTTTAGATAAATTCGAAAATAAACCTGAATTTCATAAGAAATCCATCTTTAGGGACGAAGCTCACTTCTGGGTTAATGGTTTTGGGAATAAACTAAACTGCCGTACATGGCTTGAAGATCAGTTGGAAGTAATGCATGAAAAAGTATTGCATCCACTTAAACTATTTGATGTATATTTTATGCTGGAGAAGTCGTTGGACCTTACTTTGTATCTGCGTTGCTGGTACCTCCGTTAACTCGCCATCGTACAAAGTTTGCTGGACTTATTTGGTCATAATTAGGAGCCCTTGACTTGGACGATATGTGGTTTCAACAAATGGGTGATATTTACCATATCACACCAATCAAACAATTCACTTACTGAAAGAAAAGTTTGGTGAATCGACTATTTCTGGAAATGGACGAATCTATTATCTTCTATGTTTATACGATTTAACACCCTTAGACTACTTTCTATGGGATTATGTTAAGTTGCTAGTTTATGTTAACAAACCAGCAACATTACAAGACATGCTAACCAACTTAAACATTTAAATGCTGTTTCTAATCAATAATGGTATTAACTGCGCTTTACACTGAATTAAAAATCATTTTAAATTGTTCATGATATCTGTGTTTTATTTTACAAACCAAATGTATCGCCCTTAACAACTCACATCATGTTGTTCAAATACTTGGTATAACAAATTTGACAATCCATTGTAGTGTTAGACGTTGGAGACAGACTCAAGAATATGTGAGGAGACGAGGTCAAGGCAGAAAATTCAAAACAACGGCAGAGCAAATGATCGATTTATAATATTGCAAAACCCTACAAACGAGACAGCAAACGGCAATTCAATCCAGAAGTTCAAGGAATTGGAATAACTGAGTGTACAGTTAGAAGAAGACTCAAAAAGATTTGTTTGAAGTCGTATGTAGCAATAGAAGCCCTATAAAATCCAGAGATGTTATAATGTGGAGTGATAAAACTTGACATTTTAATCAATGGCGTCAAATCCTGTTCACAAATGGTAGCCGTTTCTGCATAAACTCCATTGACGGAAGCGAAAAACTGCATGAACGTCAAGTTGAACGAAATATACAATTTAATTTTACTCCTATTGTTTGTTTTGATGGAGGTTCGAGTAGTATATATTTAGGGGTTCACGCAGAGTTAATGGTGACTGATATAGCGCTTTAAAACCAGAAAAGTACATTAAGGGTGTTTTGCAAGACCATAGAGTACCTTTCGCATAATTTATCGGAGAAAAATTCGTCTTAATACAAGACAATATCTGACCGACGTTGCTCACTGTGTAATTGATTCTTTAAATCATATTGAAGTAATGACAATGAATTGGCCAGTATTCTATCTGGATCTAAATCCGATTTAATATATTTGGAGCATGCTAGACAGACAACTTCGAACACAATTTACTACTGTCCAAAACAGAAAAATTGATTTCTTAAATTGAAGAATGGGGGAGTTTGTCTAAAAAAACTCTTGACGCAGTTATAAGAAGTACGATGAGACGTATGACTGTATTTATAAGGGTTCGTAGGAAAAACACACGCTACTAAAAACTTTGACAATATTATATATATATATATATATATATATATATATATATATATATATATATATATATATATATATATATTTGTTATTCATTAAACGTTTAAAGCAAACAAAAGTGTATAATTATTAGGTGCGCAACTAAGTTCTCGCTGTTTTTCAAGAGATGGCTCCTGTAGTAAGTGCTGGTCGATTGTGACATAATCAAAACGTCATGAACCAAGCTTAGACATATGGTAAACAAACCGCTTTGACACATTAGTGATTTTGTTTTTGCGTCATATACTTTTGGTTGTGTGAAAATGTCTGATTTTGTGCCAAATAATCGTCATTTGCGGGAAGTGTTGCTTTTCTTCTTTCATTCGAAGAAAACGGCGGCTGAGGCGCATCGAGAACTCCAAAAAGTTTACGAAGATGCTGCTCTAAGTGAAAGAACGTGCCGTGATTGGTTCAGTCGCTTCAAAGACGGTGATTTCGATGTTGACGACCCTTCGCGTAAAGGAAAACCAAAAACCTTCGAAGACGCTGAATTGGAGGCATTGCTCGATGAGGATCCATGCGAAACGCAAAAAGAGCTTGCTTCAGCATTAGGAGTTACCCGCCAAGCCATTTCCCAGCGATTGCATGCGCTGGGAATGATTCAAAAACAAGGAACTTGTGTTCCTTATGATTTGAAGCTAAGAGACGTTGAACGTCGTTTTTTCGTCTGCGAACAACTGCTCCAGCGGCAAAAAAGGAAAGGTTTTCTTCATCGCATCGTTACGGGTGATGAAAAATGGATTCATTACAGCAACTCAAAGAGAACAAACACGTTGCCAAACACGTTAGAAACGCTCAAACGGGAGGTCCTAATCCACCCGCCATATTTCCCAGATATTGCACCGTCCGATTATTACTTGTTCCGTTCGATGGTCTGGCTGATCAGCAGTTCCGCTCATCATATCGTGGATAGCCTCAAAAGACGAACACTTCTACCGTGACGGTATTCGAGCTCTGTCAGAAAGATGGGAAAAAGTTATAGCTAGCGATGGGCAATATTTTGAATGATTCATTTGTAAATATTTTTTCACAATAAAGTTGCATTTTCGTCAAAAAAATAGCGAGAACTTAGTTGCGCGCCTAATATTTCTGTAACAAAAATGATATTTCATTTGTCTAATGCTTTTAATACCATTAAAAATGGCACAAAATATTGCCAATGGCATTTCATGTAAGTGTGTGTAACTTAACATGAACGATAGGGTGTACTTTGCAATTCCTATATTTTAAATGAAATATAATATCTCATACACGACAAAAAAAAAGAAATACGAGAAAGGCACTTACTCTATCTTACGACATTATCATTTTCCGTTTGTTTATGAAAAAAAAACAGCTAAGATTATAATCCCAAGTACTAACTGCTTTCATCCATTAATGACCTAAGATAATTAGAGAGGAGACGGTTGAGCAATACCCTAGCGTAATACATCCCCAGTAGAAATACGTAACACGATTTCCGCTTGCTATTTTCGCATTTAATTAATTAAACTCGTACCGGAATGCATAATCTAAAAAGCTTGCCTGTGTCAAGTCAAGCTAAGGAAAACTAGCCAAAGTGCTATACGTGAGGTTTACGTGATAAAGGATTGTTTAGGATTAATTTTCGTAAACGTAATAAACAGACAAAGAAGCAGAAATTGCAATGTCTATTTGATCAAAACATAGTGCAGATAATTAAAGAACCATTTCAATAAGTCGTCTTTCAATAAGTATGTCACAGTTTTAATAGTAAATAACAGTTGCAGTAAAAGGTCATAGGCTATTTTATTCTTATTTAACAAACTTTAATAGTAACTTTATGATAGAAAGAATATGTTAGTCAAATGTTTTTCTCGGCTTCGTCTGACACAACGTATACGAAAACTTTCGAGTACTGGAGCACACAAGATGTGCACAGTTCCTTAAATAATTACGAATGCTGTCCTTCATTTCGGCAATAGATCGCGGTATATTTCTGTAGAAAATAATCCAAAGGCGCCACGAGATCTTGGTCAACCCATAAAATATTTAGCCCAATGAGTTGCTCCGTCCTGTCGAAACCACCTATTAGCAAGAACTTATCATCATTTTATTATCAATTGGTATCTTTCGTCATTAATAATAATCGCAATACTGACTTCATTTTGGAAAAAATATGATCCAACGATACCACCAGTCCAAAATTCACACCAAACTCTTCTTTTCTGCATACATCGAAAGCCCTTCAATATCTTGTGGATTTTGGTAAATCCAGTTTCTGCGATTTTGTTTATTAACCTAAAAAATTATATTCTTATTAAAATTACCGTTCACTTCCAATTGTTCCAGAGACAAATATGCAAAATTTATTCACGCCGCATGATCATTTAGTTGAAGTTCATGTGTGAGTTGAATCATTCTCAAATCTTTTCTCATAATTGGTCATGTCGAAGACTGAGAAATACTATCTTCTTGCGATCGTCGAGAAACAGACGGATTGGGCGATTAAGTCACATTTTCATTAATTGCAGTTATATATGCCAGACGACGTTGCGACTAAGGTAATGATTATTTAATTAAATTACTTTTAATTATTAATTCAATTATTTGGGACTAGATATTTTTTTAAAAATCTTCCAAACATTAGCGTTTACGAAATCATTATATTCTAAGATTTCTAAACTGCTGAAATATAAATAAATCTGAGGTGAGGAACGTATAGATCTTTAAGAGATATATTTAAAGTAACGTCCCCACACACTTAATGAGGATGGAATTATCGTTTACCGATTATCGTATGCTCGCAGCGATAATGTATGGAGCGGAAGCCTTAATGGAAGAGGAATGGAAATATCAATGATTGGAGTAACGCTCAGGAATAAAATAAAGAAGAATTGTGTAGAAAAACACAAGTTATATAAGCAATTGAAAGAATAAGTAACCTAAAATGGAATTACGCAGGACATGTAACCAGAATGAAGGGCGGAAAATGATTACTGAGGATGTTCAAATGAAGACCAAGAGTTGATAAGCGAACTATGGGCAGAACACACGATATTAAGAAAATAACAAGTAACTGGATGGTCTATAATCAACGATTAACGATAAAAAAGGCTAGTTAACGATGGTGATGATTTTTGAAACAGCCAAATCGTTAAAGAACCATATTATTCTGTTCTATTAGACAAATTGAAAAAAAGTAGTTCCTTAAAAATTATCTGAAATGGTCCACAAAAAAATTCTTTTTCATCACATGTTTTGTCACACCCGTCAACATATTAGCCAAAAATTGGAATAATTGAAATTTCGATTTGTGCTCGTTCACTTGGTCTAGGCCCAAGTGACTCACATCTTTCATTTAGATTGAATTTTTCTTCTGTAAAGACTGTATTTTAATTTTTTAATGTACAGTCGATCTGACGCACTGTCGTGCATGAACCATATGAGCTTTCTAGTATTTCGTGGAACAGTTTCTAACATTTCGTGTAGGTTATTTTCTAAAAAGTACTGATAATTCTGGCCAAAAAATCATCCGTAGTGCAAAGTAGTAGTACAAAAGGATCAATCAAGAGTTCATCAATAATTTCTACCCACACATTAATTGAAAACTGCTATTGATGCCTAGACTAAATAACGACATGAAGATTTCCATCTTCTCAGAAATGTAAATTGTGAAAATTAAGGATTATAATACAATAGCATTTATTAAATTTCTCAGTAAAAACGGGTAATATACGAATACAAAGGGTACTAGGAAAGTTTTGCAATTCAGCTTTGTTTACTTAATTTTTTCAAAGTAGTTTCTTCTATACTCATTACACCTCTCTATCCAGCGAAACCAATCTTTAAACCAGTTCTGCTAAGTTTCACTGGGGTGTAAAGCACACTCCTTGTCCTAAGCCCCCAGAAGGTCCTCATCACTGGAAAACCGCCTCCCTTTTAGCTTCATTTGCACATGCGGGAACAGTGCAAAGTGTCTTCTGTGTGTCCAAAATGACGCGTTCAACAAATCCACTCGATTTGAAAAATACAGCTATCATTTCCTTCTTTACAGATCAGAATTTTCTGGTAACTATGGGTGTGTCCTCATCATCAAAGAACCAAACTTTGTTTTGAGCTTTGGTCGACACATCGTAATAGTACAGCCAAGTCTCGTCATCTGTCACGATGTTGTTCACATACCGAGATTGTCCCTTATTAAACTTTTTTGGCATCTCCCAGCAGCAAGTCACACGTCGTGTCATCTGCTCTTCAGTCAGTCGATGCGGCACCCAGAGAGAACAAAGTTTCTTCACGTGCAAATGATCATGCAGAATCGAACGAATTGCTGGGGCATTTGGGCCTGAAGTATCTGTTGGCAGGTCACTCGCCTGTCCTCGTCAAGCATTTTCCTCACAGTAGTAACGTTTTCCTCCGTAACTGACGTTCGTGGCCTTCCCGGCCTCTCAGCATCCTCCAGAGTTAAATTTCCCCTTTAGAATTTTCTATACCACCTGAATATCGATGTACGATGTGGAGAAGCATCACCTAGTGCTAGAGTCATTTCTTCGAAGCACTGGTCTATGTTTAAACCACGCACGAAATTATAATGCAAAACTGCCCTTATTTCATTTCGTGAGCACGATGCCATCGCAAACGCTTTACACTCTCATTGCTAATGAATAACTGAGCCCATCGAATTGGCGCGGCGGCTACTATGCACGTAGGAGCATGTAGCAACAAGCAGCGTCCTACGATTCATTGTTGCGTCACATTGCAAAACTTTCCTAGTACCCTTTGTATTACGCGAAAATGAAATATAGAGGAACACAAGAAACACAAGCATATATTCATACAAACAATACATAATAAAATACAAATAGTTGTGGATATTAATGAATACAAAATAAATAATGACAAAATCAAAGAAATATATCTGTAAACAAAATTGAATTCTTAGCTGAATGTACTAAATGTACTTTCAAGTATTGGTTTTAGGTGCGACTGTAGTAATTACTTTGGACACTTTTGCCGTTAAACGTTGTATTCGAATATTAACTTGGAACAAAAAAGCAAGGCAGTTAATACTATAACATTTCTAGAAAGTTTCCACTGATAGTCTGTCTTCTTCTAGTCTATGAATCAAAGCCATGTCGCTCTAATGGTAGAGGATAATTCGAGCCACGACCAGGATAAATTCCATCAATCTTAGACGACAAGAACAGAAATTTCTGTTGAACTCGCTCTATCCATTTATTCGAATATTATATATGAAATATCATATAGAAACATTGTATTCCAACATCCAAATACTAGTGCATAGAAAAAAGCTTAAAGCGAAGCTATGTTATTGCAATCCTTGAGTTCGAATAATAAACCCCATGGTTCGAAATTTAGAATTGACTACAGTGAGATGTGATATGAAAAATTAAGTTTACCATAAAAAATGACACCAAGATCTGTTATGTGTATTTCACGCTCGATTACAAAGTTATTCAATTCGTAACTAGAATTATTTCTTTTGTTTTCCCGGCGAAGAATACAAAATAACATTTCTCTATATTTAGAGTCAGTTTATTAAATAAACACCAGTTATTAATCACGTCTAGATTAGGACATTCATATCTTTCCTTTTATCAATAGTGTGATAAATCAGCAGCAAAGTCCGGTATAGCGCAATTATTTAACAATGGTTCAACGTTTGATCCCTGGTGTTGAAATATACATGGTCGATATGTAGCTATTGTAGCAGACATAGTTGATGATACCAGTTCTTGTAACGTTAATTTTATTTGTAAAGAGCGCATGTAACAAAAGAAAGCATATCTCCGACTATCATTGGCAAAAACCTACTCTTCTGGGAAGTTATTCTCACCGAGTATCTGCACTTTTTGCGAATGATACGGGCAAAGTTCGTTGATTTATAAAAACCGTCACAGAGCCATATAATCGACACCTCCTGTCAAGGCAATTCTTCGAGAAATAGTGTTTAGATTTTGCTCAATGCGATTTAATACATGTTCTTCCAAATCCAAAGTCTTTGAAGTTCATGGCCTACCGTGACTTCGATCTACTGGCTAAAAGATCGTGTGTCCCTTAATCTTATATAAAGCTTTTCAAACGTTTTCTCGTTTGGTAAAGAATGGTTGGGAAACAGTTTGCGTAATGTCTTCTTATTTCAGCCTTATTACAATAAATTACACGTCAAATGCATCTCAGACATCTCTTCAAAAGTATAATTTGTTATTTTTGTTCAATTAATTTAAAAACAATTGTAATAACTAAATGACTTCATGAACTGTCAAAATTGTAAACTTGTTTGTTTACTTTTTTGTGTTGTTGGCAACAGAGACAATTTTGAACATTTATTACGAAGACTTTTAAGTAAATGTAATTCTTTATGGAACCACTTTCCAACATAATTATAAAGGTGTCCCAAAATTAACGCATGATTTGAATTAAATAGAATACACAGTTATTAGTCTTTTGTTTGTTATTTTTTTATTGAATCATAAAGTACATAGGACAGGTTATTCATGGAATAACACATCGGGCAAATGGCCTCCACGGCTTTGCATGCACATACGCACTCGTTTGTCGAAATTTTCCATGACCATTACGCATAAATGTGGCTGAATTTCGTTGATCTCCTCCTTTAATGCACGGGTGGTTGTGGAATAGTTGACATAAACCTGTGATTTCAAATAACCCCATAAAAATAAAAATATACGTGTTAAATCGCACGATCTAGGGGACCAATTCTGATCACCGAAACGAGAGAGTATACGACCTGGAAATGTCTCATGCAGTAATTGAATTGTTTCACGGGCTGTATGGCATGTGGCACCGTCTTGTTGAAACCACATATTGGCCACATCAATATCATCCAGTTTCGGCAGAAAGAACTGTGTTATCATGTCGCGATATCAAGCACCAGTAACAGTTTTTATACGACCAGTGTGTTTGGCGTCTCCAACGGCTCCAGTCTCCCTGAATTTTTCAATTAATCTCTTCACAGTTGACGAAGCTAAAACACTAGTCCGACCATATTTTGTATGAAATTTTCGAACTGTGGCCGCCGCGCTTTCATTATTTTTGAAATATTGTTCAATAATGAAGACACGTTGTTCTATCGTGTAACGCTTCATTTTTACTAACCCTAAACTGTCAGCTGTCGAATTGTTTTTTATAGGGTTGCCAACACTTTACTGCACAATGGCGACAAATTCAAATCTTGCGTTAATTTTGGGACGCCCATTATTTATACAAACATTTTTCTCATTCTTTGTTGTAGAAACAGTCTGTGTATAGCCGACCCACTATTTTTTATATTTTTTATGCTTTTCAAGAAGATGAACATTAAATATTGGAATTTAATTAATATTATATTCCATAATTGAATTGAGTTTGCATTTTAGCTGTGACTAGGTAAAAGCTCAAAAGAATCCTAGTATGTATTTTTTTCAGTAAACAGTTTTAATGGAGTTTATTTTATGACACGAACCATCTCTAGAAAGCTGTAGTCGTGCAACACGTGAAAAAATTTATGTATTTGGAATCTTTGATAAATCCACAGGACATGACACAGTCGTAAAATACCAAAGCGATCATTAGGGAATTTCCGATTAAATTCCTTGTGTAAGTCGAGGAACGTATATCATTCTGATCCGGGGAGATCACGGTCTTAATGGCCGACAAATTCAATATATTCTTTTCAGGGTCGACCAATAGGAGAAGACAACAGAGTCGATCTACGTGTCCGTCATAGGAAAGTAGGTAGTTTTTCTGGTCATATCTCCGGAGAAGCACACACATTCGACGATATTAAACAGTGACAGCTAGACATTTTATTTTTACTCCTCTCAGTTTTCTTCAATACTGTTTTATACGAAAAGTAGTACACGTTGGGGATGTCGACGCGTCACGAACTTTTTAAATGTCTCCATATAAAAGATTATGCATACGTTCTGAACTTTTGAAATATATATCAAGTCGAATGTTGAATACAAAGTAGGCAACTGTAGGTAAAAGGATTTACATTTACGAACTTATGGTAGAAGAAATAAAAGAAAATATATTTATTTTAATTCAATATAAAATATATGTGAGATCCTGCGATTTAGGATTTAACTCGATTTTCAGCTTAAAGATTTTGAAGGCTTCAGAAACATTTAGCTTGTAAATATTGTGTGTAAAATATTTCAGTTCTCTGGTTAATCGATATTTAATTAGATTTACAAGGTGATTGATCTTACTATTATACGCTGTTTTTTCTCTCGGACAAGATGCACGTCTTTTAGAGCAAGAGAGTTCGTGTCTTAGAACACGAATTTAGACAAAACTTTCCATACTTTTAATTAATTTTAAGGGAATTAGGTATTTAAAATTCTAAAGCGTATTTATTAAAAGTTAGTGGGAACATTTAATGAAGTTCCTAAGTGAATTTACATTTCACTTATACATATACAGGGCCGGTCAACGAAAATAGTCCTGTTAGTTTCTTTTCCATTTAATCGATTTACCTATTTTCTCTCGGGCTATATCAATCCTAAGTGGTGGTAACTTTCACTCTAACAATTTTAAATGGAAATAGGAGTTAGATGACATTTTCTTGAAGTTTATAATTTGTTGCTACAACCGTTTTTTACTTTTGAAATTCGAACCACTAGTTTTCGAATAATATTTAATTTAAATAAAATAAAGAGTACAGTTCCACAACACTAACTTTTTCGCCTCGCTACATCAGTTTTTTTAATAATCTTAAACCAAACATGTCCGTTCAATGGGGTTGAATCTATGGCATTTGGATACAAGTTTTCCAGTACAGAGAGAGAACTTCATCTTTTAGTAAATTTAAATATTTGTCAGCTGTCAAATTCCCTTTAATAAAAATTGATTCAATTATATGGTTGCCGATTATACTCCTAAACGTTTCCTTTTGTGGATATTGGGTGTGTTTCACTTATTCGATTTGGTCAATTGTTACAGTTCTGCCGATTTAATTTTCCATTAGTCGTGAAGGTAAATTTTAATGTAGACTGTGATTGATTAAATTAACCAATTAAGGTTAATATAATCCCTTTCTACAAGAATTTTCATCATCAGCAGATACTTAATAACAGTGTCGCACCTGCAACCACGGTAAAGTCCGCACAGATACAAGGTCCGTACTAGACTTACCCCGCCGAAAGTCAAACGCACACCAAACACGGCAAAATCCGCACAGATACAACGTCCGCACTAGAGTTACCCCGTCGAAAGCCAAACACACACCATACACACGGACTTTGACGTGGTTCCAGGAAGGACACTGTGATTAATTGTCTGCTGATGATGACAACTTAGTTATCGAAAATACGAAATTTATTGTGGAAAGTGGTTATATTAACCTTAATTGTTTACGTCAATGCGAAGGTTGGTCTATCAGAAAAAAGAACATTATCAAAAGCTATCTCATTTCTATCCACCCTGTTCATTATTTTTTGCAGGACTGCGATTTATGATCTGCATCGTCTTAGTTCCTCGATAAACGCCATTTTATAGGAACACACTTTTTCATTATGAAGACACTTCAAAACAGTTCTATGACTGGCATCATTTTCTTGGGTAGTTTGGTGTGAACAAGCCATTGGATTATTTTCTACGTGTAATAAAATATTTATCTTTACATCATCCTTTATGAATTTTGGTCCTTATCTAAGATCTTTGAATTGTACATAAATTTTGGATAGTGTTCTTTGTAATATTTGCGGCAATTCCGGATGATTCTGATTATTTGTACTTATTTATTGAAAGTTCTTTATTACTTTAGATACCTAGGATGTTTTTGTTTCAGAGTAGAAAACTTTAGAAAAGAGATAGCTATAAACTCCGAAGGTTCTTGTTAATAAATTAGTGGACAATATTTTTCTTGTTTTTCAGTTAAGCTGCTGGCGTTTTACTGCAGTCTGGGTCCTTGTTAAGACATCAATGGAGAACATTTAATGCGATAAAACAAATAATAAGGAGCTCTGTAGAAAAATATTTTGTTTTAAGACTTTACCTATGTATGTTTGCGTTTTCATTAAATCACTCAAAAATCATTCTCTTTATTATTTAAACAATAAGTATCGTCATTAAAATCAAATGATCAATAATTTAAATTTTCTTCCTCTCTTTTTCCGTTCAACAGATAAATCGAGAAAACCGAAAATTTGCCAGTTTTCGAGGAGTGTTTCACTTCTTTATTTTTCCGTTGAAACTGAAAATTTCTATTTTCAAGTTCCACTTGCTCAACTTATCTACTGAGATTCATTAAGTTCTGAATTTAGCACCCGAGGAACTTTTTCTCATTAGACATTCATTAAAAACCTATCGAATATAACGTGCACAATTAAAATTACATCAAGCATGAATGTCGACTTTCCAGGCTGATAAATTTTTAGGTCAATTTGATTTATCGAAAAACGCGCGGTAGTATCCAGTTATAGTAGACAGCATTAATAGTTACGTTGTTTTGTTTTTCATGACTGTGGAAATGTTTGAGTTCAATATGAATTCCGTTGAAAAATTTTAATAATTTTCCTTTCCAAAACGGAGTCTTGAATTTATGAAATATTCTTAAAATGTTTGGTAAACATGTGATAACGAACTAGGAAATGTGTAATAATGTCTTCAATATTTGTTATATAAAGGTGAACTTTTATAGAGTTTCACGGTTAAATTTTTTGATTAATTTGAAGTTGCTTTTTCTACAGCTATAATGTTTAAAAACTCAACAGCCGTCACTGTATCTTTGAATTCTTACAGACAAATGTTTTTGTTTATTTTTCATTGTTTTGTTTATGTAAAAACTGGGGAATTGAAGAAATATATTATATTATACACTTGTTAAACAATAGAACAATGCAAACGCATTATAAAGAAAAAATACATTTAAGACTATTTTAATTTAAATATCGAATTAAAGTATTTTTAGTAGTACATTAATTCTAGTATGATAAACTATTAGTAATTTAAACTAGTTTACTAATTAAACTCATTTCTAAAAAGCGCGTTTAAAAAAATTCGGTTTATCATTCAAAATTTTCAAATTATTGAAATTGAATTCTTTGCGCGTCTCTTCTCTCTCAAACAGTATGTGTGATGAACATACATTACTGTTGGATTTGTTGCCTATATTACTTTCATAAACTAACAGTAAGTTTCCGAAAAGTTGAGCTCGTACAACTACTATTACAACCAGAGTATTAATCGTGATACAAACAATATCCTATTCATCCAAATAACTTGCATCATCTTCCAACTTAGATTGAAGAAAACTAATTTTCTTTATGGGTAACTACCCATTTTACTATTGTAACTTTCAAACAAGTTTATTAAATTATTAGACAATGTTGGTCCAAATTGTTTTTTTGTACATGTATGAGAGCGCATCGGTTATTAATGAATTTTACGAAATAGGGCAGCACCAATAAAAACCTTTTGTTTACAACTCGGCAATCTTTCAAAATGTATTTTTCAAAATATACGATCAAGGAAGCTTGTTATTTGAATAAACCGTTATTTTAACCATTTTAGCTTTCTTCTAAACATGGAAAAAGTTCAGTACCGATTAGTGACTAAGTTATTAATTGTAGTGTTGAACTGAAATCTGTTTACGGAGACCAATTTTCATCCATTGCAATCAAAGAATGATGGACATTTGAGCCTAAATGTAGACGCAAAAGACGGTGTATTTCATAAATTATTAAAAAAAGTACTCATTTTATATGGATCGGTGAAAATTATGTACAAGATGGATGCCGCATTTTTTGATTGTGAACCACAAACGTCCAGAGAACACATTCCAGACCTAATTTTACCAAGTTAAGATATGACCCAAAAGACTTTCGACGCCGAATCATAATTGTTGAGGTAACCTGGATACGCCAGAAATAATACAGCAATTGAAACAATGGATTGAAGCTGGCATAAGTGCTTTAAAATCCGCAAAGACCGTACAGTTGGTAAGAAATGTTATGGCTCCTGTCTTTTCACAGTGGGATTATTCTTGTCAGTTGTCTTAAAGATGAAACGATAATATGCGAATAACATGCAGACGTTTTAGACTATGTGTACGATGCAATACAATGCAAAAGGTGAAGATGCGAGTGCATCTTCTTCAGAATAATGCACGTCTTCACGCTTCGACTATTATAATATTAAAAGTTCTTGAACTATATTTCGAAACGCTTTCTCATCCAGCTTATTAGTCAAATTTGGTCTCCGACGACCTCGTTTTTTTTTTTCAACCTGAAAACTTGGCTTGGTTGTAAGAGATTTAGATTGAATGAGGAAATTGATGCATATTTTGAACAGTTTGATAAACAATTTTAAGCCAAAAAATTGCATTTTTTGTCTAGAGCCACTAATTGCTATATACATATATTTATATATATATAAAACACAAATGTGTCTCATACGCCTTAGCTTTTGGTAAAGCCGGCAATAATTCCAAATGATATAATTCCCTGTTATTTTTATTTCAAATCGTGTTTTAATTATTAAAACAAGTAATAACGGCCAATGGATAATTTATTCAAATAAATTAGGTTGTTTCAAATTAATCTACACACATTAGGAAAACATTTGTCACAAAAAGTTTCCATCGAAAGAAAAAAAGAACTTTCAAGCAGTTTTCAAATATGTTTTATTAATCTGTTCGGCTCCACAGTCTTCTTATTCTTAACTTAGCTGCTTGGGATAATAAAGTGCTTCGTAAAATCTAAAGGACATAATAAAATGGCAGCCAATAATATTTAGCGAATTTGTGAAGTGGATAGATATTAAAAGATGCATGTGTCTGCTATTAATTCTCTTCTCGTTAAAGAAGATTTCATAGCCAAGTACACGTTTAATTATAATGTAGACGATGCGACGCCAAATTAATGAAAATATTTTTAAATTTAATATGACAATCTATTTAATGAGGCTTGCACAAAAATGTATTTAGCAGTATACGTATTCTGGAAATTATAATTGGGCAGTTCAGACGGTGATAAAATTAAAATTACCAATTTATTTTTATTTTCAGTTAATGGGCTCAGTACATTAGAAAGAAATTACAATACTAAAACAAATTTCGAATTTATTGGCAAAATTTTCGGAACAAATTAGTTTTTTAATAGCTGAATTTCGTTTGGATTTTATTATAAGCAAGACTATACAAAATATGTTTAATAGAAAAATTTAAAATAATTTTCGTTGATCACAAATTTAAGATTTTGGTATCACTAATAGTGTTTGTGGTTTTATTACTTACGTCTGCTCACCGTAAAGTTGTTCAAAATCTCCTACTATAAATGCAATACTATTGTGTACAACTTAAACCTATTGGATGAGTTTTTCATCTATCTTTAAATCCTTCTATTTAAATTTATTCTGCTTTTCTTTGTACTACGTATAGCTCTCATAGATCAGGTGAACTCATGCAGCATTGACTATATAGTCGATTCTAACAGATCTTCCTCTGGGGAAAAATCGACCACTCGCTTAGCCATTTTCCACGTTCCTAAGTCCGGGTATTCACGTATTCCTTTAGAAAAAGAATAATCAAGTCTTTCTGTATTTGGGTGATACGTTGGCGATGAATTGAAGTGTTTAATATTGCAACGTCTTTATGCTTCTAATGGGTTTTAATCGTAATGCATCAAACAAAGGCTACGTATTTCAGTTTAAATAATGACTTCTAAATCAGCAACTTGTTTCGGATGTTTAAATAGCCTGGTGCGATATTATATGGAGAGGATGGAATTTCTAACTCGCAAGAATGCATCTTTTTTCTCCTTGGCCTCCTTTCCAAACGTCATCTTACTATCGAAGAAGACGCCCCGATATTTAACTTTAGGTCGCCATTAGATCAGATCACTATACAGAAGATATTCTAATGACACTAAGAGCTTAGAACTTATCCACGTCCATTCGACCTCTTTAGCGCACCGCTCGCTCGTTGATGGAGTTAGTAACAATTCGCATCTGTGCGCCAAATGTCTTCAGATTGCCAGTATTACTGCAAGTTTCACCGTGAAGTAGTGTAACTTGCAGTATTATTGTCGTATATCAACACTAGAGAATTTCGAGGCTCAGAAGAGGTCCTACGGAATGCCGGCCCCCAGAGATGTGAATATTGTGTTTTGTTTGTTGAATCCTAGTAAAAAGTGATTGCTGATGGATGTAAGATTTAGTAAATTTGACTAGAAATGGCTGGTGATCCAATTTTATGGTAAAGTATATTACGATGCAAAATATTTGTTCGGGAATTAAGTAATTAAATTGTTTAATACTTCATTCATTATCTAAACGTACCTGCTCTTTTCGGGTTTTACATATTTCTTTCCTTAATAATAATAACAATCCCTAGTTTTACTTTCCAAAAACAGGCCATGGGTTACTATTTTTAATTTACATATAATCTTTTGGATTTTCTAAGCTATTCGGCACTTGTATATGTTGATGATTTAATGATTTATATTCAGATTTGTGGGACGCCTAGCTTTTTCAGAAGCTAATTGTCACAGAGTAACGGACCTCTGAGTCTGAAGCTACTACTTCTCTTTAGAGGTAGTAAGAAACGTGATGAAAAACTACCAAGGATGACGACGACCAGAAAATTTTAAAGCAGATCAACAGTCGCTTTTGAGATCTCCGAATTATTCTGCGCACAAGCATACAGTGGCCCAAGGAATATTCAATTGTTCAATGAGTCAAATTCATTACGAAGCTTTATCTTTATTATCTGCTTACTTAATATCGTTATTCCCATCCCAACAAACTGGTTGTCGTCCATGAATTATTACTACGTAACTTCCAGAACTAAATAACGGCAAAACATTATTGGAAACTTTACTCCTTGACAGGCTTTTCTTCTTTTGCGATGAGACGTATTTTCATTTTCACCTATTAAGATGATGATATAGCCCTTCTTTTTTTGAGGAAATGAGAAGTATGAGAAGATGATTGAAAACTCTCGGTTCTTAAAGAAATGCAATCTAGAAAATGTCTCGTTTCAACAGGATAGTGCCACGACTAACACAGTTCTAATCTAATACACTGTGATTTTTTCTCATGGGAATACCTCAACGTAGAGCTTTTTTAAAAGCGCCCCACGAGTCTACTCTGAATAATGTCAAGAATTCTATACGGCGGGAAATAGCTCGAATATTTGGATACTTCAGGAATTAAGTTCAACTTCAAGAGAGTTTTCAAAATTACACGATTTAAAACTTCAAATTATATTCTTTTATTAGCCAAAAATAAATTTTATCTATCAGCAATACTTTTTTCTTTGCCTTCAAAAAAGTTTCTGTATCCCACCCTCTATCATTAACCATAGCAAATTAACGATAATATGCAATTTTTTTAAATTATTCTCCACACATATTACAGCTTTTACTATTTGTATTCCAGGCATTTATTCGATTGTAAATAAATCAGGTGTTCTCGTTAAGCGAAATAAATGAATTTAGACGTTTAAAGTGATGGAAATCGTGTGGACGCTTAATTGTTTTGATAGGTCAACAGATTTACGTTATTCATCAAAATTAACGCAAACTAAATATGGTTGAATTTACATGCGAATAGATATGAATAGGCTTTCAATTTTAACAGAGAAAGAGATCGATGGGTTTATGAATATACAGGTACGGTGACAGATATCTACATGTCTGCGTTTGGTTACGCATGTATGTAGGTACACATATGTTGTATAAATTTACGTATTAAATATGACGCCTGAATTTTCATTAACGAATTGTAATTATATTCACAGATTCGAAAGGACTATGTTAAATAATAACGTGTGATTTGTGTTATGCGAAATCCATATTTAGTTAACAATTTATACATATTCAAACAAGTCAGCTTTATCCAAAACTGTACACCATTTTGTACAACATCACTGCATAATAAATCAGTGGGGTTTATTCATTGATTGCAATGAATCTGCCCAACATTTTTGAAATAAATATTAACCTCGTTTATTTTTTATTATTTATAGCACGTTCTATTGGGACCAAAAAAAAACAACCGGATGCCATTATTTCCTTGCTTATCGAGTGTAAATGTTGGATAATGTATATAATAAATTACATACAATGAGTCACAAAAATCTATGTACATCCTCATTTTTTTATCTGTTAAATAAACACGAAAGTGTTGCGCATATATGACCTAGTTAGCCATCTTGGTTTAGTCTTGAAGTTAAGGCATCCTTGAAACTAAAGCAATGAAACTAAAGCAATATTGTAGCCATAAGCGGATATCAACTGCTAATCGTTTTTGTTACTGTGATCTCAAAGGATCCGTGTGAGAACTAAACAACTGATATTGAAAGATATGCGGCATACATATATGTGTACACAACGTCCAGTGTTCTACAATAACCGAGCTAAGTAAGAGATGGTCTTTTCTACGTGCTAAATGTAATATTAGAATATCTGATAGTTTAATTTTTAATGGAACTCATATCAATGATCCGCAAGAAACTCTCAATTTTTTTGTGGATGTTTCTTTTTAAAATACATATTCCTAGAGACAAGTTAAATGCTTCTGCATAATTTCTAGACTTGCCATCTTTTGAAAATTTCTCTTTGAGATTGCCTATTAAGGCGTAAGCTGTCGGGGGACGTTAAGGCATGAATTATTATTATTGTAAAATGCTTTGTAACGTTACAATACGTGAGCTCGTTAACATATTAACGATGCGAATATACATATATACCCATGGAAGCTCTCCATTCAAATTTGCCGTTAGCGTGACTATGTAATTAGTTGTCTTTCCCCTCTTGCGTCGCAGTATATTAACACAATACGCTATGGCGCAGCGTGTGTAGTAACACCAGACGAGTCAAGTAGCCGTATAACACAAAGATCTAGAACGTCCGCAGCCCTTGCAAGTAGCAATCGGGCTCGGACTTGCTGCATTCCATTGCACTTATATTCGTTCCAACACCTTGAACTGTTTATGCGAGGAGGATCCATAATTCGCGATTAATCGGAACCGATACTCGATTGGATTGAATGTATGTATAAGCGATAGATACTTGCACATTATGTAACGGGTCTTCCAATAAGACGTTTCACTTTGATATGTAAAAAAAAACTAATATTTTTTAAGCGAAACCATCGGATGTTTATTTCATTGTAAAGAGGAGGGTCTGCCATTAATAATGGAAAATAATATCAGCCAAATGGCCGCTACCGCTACGCTTGCAGAACCATATTCTTTTCATGAAATTTTCCATCACCAATTTACACATTTGCAGTTGTACGTCTCCGGTAACTTCATGAATTCCATCTTTGCGGTCTTGAATCGATTGTGGGCTATTGGCGTAGGCCTTATCTTTCACGTAGCCCCAAAAAGATCTAAAGGTGTTAAATCACAAGATCTAGGTGGCCAAATGTGATCGCCTCTTCGAGAAATCACACAGTGAACTTATCGCGCAAAAAGGCGATGGCATCGTTATTTGTGCGGCACATAACGCCGTTTTATTGAAAATAAATGTCGTCCGCATCAATATCTTCCAATTCCGGCCATATAAAATCATTAATCATCGTTCGATAGCGCAATCCATTCACCGTAACAGTTGCTCCAGCCTCATTTTCGAAAAAGTAAGGTCAAACGACCCCGTCAGAATAAAAACCAAATAGTCACACGTTGAGGATGGAGAGGCTTTTCAACAATAATTCTTGGGTTATCCAAGACCCAAATGTTACAATTCTGCTTGTTAACGTAGCCTCGTAGAGGTAAAATGAGCCTCATCACTCAAGATGATTTTTCAGTGAAATTCCGGAACAGTTTGATGCATTTCAAGGAGCCAATCAGTAAAGACACGACGTTATTGATGGTCGGTACGCGTGAGCTCTTGTGTTAACTGAACTTTAAAAGCCTTAAGACCTAAGCCTTTATGCAAAATACGGTGTAATGTCGTTTGTGGAATGCCTAATTCCAAAGATCGACGAGAAATGGGCAAACCTGGGTTTTCCTCAACACTATGGGCTACAACAGCAATATTCTATGTTCTTCTTGAGCGACGTGCACGAGTTCGATTCTTTACATCACTAACTTGTCCCAATTGCTCAAATTTTTCCACCAGTTTAACAATTTCTGGCCAAAAATGCTTTAGTTTTGCGAACTGTGACCGCGAAATTTTCTCCATTTTTGTAGTGAATTTTAATAATTCCAATGCGTTGTTGAAGCGTATATCGTTCCATTTTTATTAATGGCGTAGTTTTTACTTGTCATCTGTCAAGTAGTTACAGGTCGAGTCATGACAATTGTTAAAATGACGAGCTATTGAAAATAAAATGTCTTATTGGAACACCTCTCATATTTATTTAGACCTATGATACTGGTTTGTGGATTAATCTTATCATACTATATCCGAACTGATACATAAAGTTCGTACAAGATGGTAAAACGCCCTTTCGGAGCAAAAATTATTATCTACAAATAAGCAGAATTAATGTTTTTTAGTGACCAATGAGCTAAATGTATGTACATTGAGCGGAACAGGTAGATTCATGTTAAGAATCGATGTGTGTATATATATATATATATATATATATATATATATATATATATATATATATATATATATATATATATGACATATATATCGGTTATTAAAACCGAGAAATTGAAACCGAAGAAATTTGAAGTTTCTTTTTTTGTAAATACTTTTATTTTATTTTAATAAATGTTTTAAAAGTTTACAAGGCTTTCATTTAGAAATACAAGCAAACCTTTCAAAAGTGAATAATATAGTTTTCTATTTTTGATAATTAAAAGAATTGTGGTTATGAAATTAATTTTCTGACACAATCAGTGTACAAATTATTCAAACCAGAATAACATAACGAACTTTTCCAAATAAGTCGGGCGCATAAGAAAATGTATAGTAAACTTTTATATAGGTGTGTTTACAAAAGTAACAGACAGACTACATGCACTTACAAACTGTTACGTTACTGTCAAATTTCTAATTAATCAAAAAATCGTGCATCTCATTGTTACGCAGAAAGTTGTTATTATTAGTAAATAGGAACATCAATATGCAATGAGAGCCGTTATTGAAAAGTTTGATGTCAGTACGTCCTGTATATTTTACGTGAACAAGCAATGTTGCGGCGATAAATCATAACAAGGGAAATTTGAATATTGAAAAATATCAAGACAAGACCAAGAATTAATAAATTATCAAACGAAAAAATTGATAAATACTGACGAATATGCGGCCAGCTTGCATTTTGAAAAAATCGTTTTTTGGGGGGTATCTCGAGGTCGGAGAATACGAAAATTTTAGCACGTGAACAACTCATATCTAAAATAAATGCATAATTTATAAGGTAATCTCAACTAATTTTTGCGTATTAATCTTATTTTTTTCATAAAAATTCGTTTTTTAAAACTTATTCTAATTGGAAAAATATGAAAATATCAATGATTTTAATGCAGTAATATCGCAAGTACAAGAAATTTCGTGAACTAACCCCATGAAATCTTCTTCTGGGCTTTCGGGCTGGAACCGCGTCACTGGTATAACTGCCGACGTTTCCACGATCGCGGAAGTTTACGTACCAGATTAACTCCAAGAAACGCTTTAATTCGGCTATATTGTGAGAATTTTAATTTAATTGTGTTCAACTGTTTTCACGCGTATTTGGTTTATTTGCGATTGATCTCTTTGTGGCTATTTAAAAAGAAAAGTATAGAAAAGTAAATTATGCCAAATGAATGAGTTGGAGCGGTCGTATGTTTGATAATGGTGAAATATAAAAAAAAATATTTTCTAAAATATTTAGCGTTTTATTCGAAAGTCAGATTCTACAGTTCTAAGTGAGGTGATAATTATAACTTTAACATCGCTAATAAGTGCATTCGATTTCTTGTATTGCATGTATGAGTACGCATAACAATGATATTTTTCTGGTCTATTACATGATTCATGAAATTACTGCCCATTATGTTATAATTAAATGAAAATATGTACGTATTCAGTAAACTTGACCTTAAAATGCCGACATTTGTTATATGCGTATTTATATTCTGAGGTATTTAGCATTGTAATAATGTTTACTTGCACCTGTGCATTTTAAAATAATAACTCCAATTTCCTATTTGTTTTTAACAATGAGAAAGCAACAACAATGATAGACTTTTTTGTTGCTCCTCTTTTAATATACCAAAAAGAAAAGAAATATATATACAATAAAGGATGTATGTACACATTCAAAAAATATTATTTAACAAATAATTTGCACTAATTTAAACCGATCGTTTAGAAAAAATATTAAGGAAGGCTACACCTTTTCTGTATTGTATTATTACATTTTTATTTTCTGACTTCATTAACCTAGAATAACATTATTATGGAATTTTCCTTTCATTAATTATCCTATTGTCTTTCCGAAATTTCTAAATTGGCATTAACACTTACAGAATAGTGTCATAGAGACATTAAATAAATAGTTAAGTTTTTAAAATTAATGTATATTTATGTACTAACAAGCCTACGTGTAGTTAATTGTGAATTGTTAAGTTTGAAATAGAGAAATACAAAGCTACAATGTTTCAAAAACCAAAATTTCCTTCAAACTAAAACAATCGATGAGCATATACAGGGTGTTTCAAAAAGAATATACGTATTTCGAATGCATACATTTATTAAACTTTAAGACATACGAATATGAAACTTTACAGACATACGAATATGAAACTTTACACACATATTTACGAACCTTTCAAATTCAGATTACAGATGTTCAATAAGTTCTCCATCAGTGACACGAACAATATCACATCGGTACTCAAATTCCTCCCATATTCGGGCAAGCATGTTCTTCGTCACTGATGTTATGGTAGTACGGCTCCGGTTCTTCAACTCTTCCAGGTTCTGTGGGAGTGGTGGTACATAAACGTTGTCTTAAACGAAACCCCATAGGGAGAAGTCACAGGGTGTCAAATCGCCAGCTCCTTGACGCCCAATCTAACGGTTCGGTAGGGTTTCATTCATATATTCACGCACTTGGCGACTCGAGTGAGGGGGTGCCCCTTGTTGAAAAATGAAATTGTCTTCGTGCAGCCTCGGAAATAGCCAGTTTTGTAACATAGCGAGATATTGCTGACCGTTAACCGTGTTTCTATCATAGAAGAATGGGCCGTAAACAGATGATCGGGATATGGCACAAAACACATTAACGGTTATTTTAGGCGAATCTCGTACATGTTCAATGGCTACATGTGGGTTCTGTAGACCCCAAATTTGAACTTTGTATTTGACTTCTAACAGACTACTAACATGGAAAGTCGCTTCATCACTGAACACGCTGCGTTGTGCGAAAGTGTTATCATTGTCAATAGCATCATGAATCTCGTTACAAAATACCACATGTTTACGTTTGTCATCAGGACGCAGAGCTTGTAACAACTGTAACTTGTACGGCTTCATAACCAACCGACGTCTCAAAACACGCCAAATTGTTATTGCAGGCAGTTGTAACTCCGGACTAGCGCGACGAGTTGATTTTGAAGGATTACGTAGGAAAGCAGTTTGAATTCGTGCAACATTTTCTTCAGAAACACCAGGGCGGCCAAGACTCTTTCCTCTACATACACATTCTGTATCTACAAACTGTCGATACCATCTGCAAATGTTCCACCCATTCGGAGGATCAATTTGGTAGCTCAACCTGAAACGTCTTTGCACTGTAATCACGGAACTGCACTTCGCAAACTCGAGAACACAAAATGATTTCTGCTACGGAGTAGCCATTTTAAACATATGACGGTTACCAAGAAAAACAGAAGACATCTGACATATAGCGGCTATTAAATAAACTAGACATGTAGTCGTTTCTCCAATAGCCGAGCCAAGGCGCAGCGATCGATAGTTTGGATAAAATAATACTTTGTAATACGTATATTCTTTTTGAAACACACTGTATATATTTAAAAGTTCATACCTTTTCACTTTATTCTTCAATTAATTTCTATCTGACTAATCGACGTACAACAATATTTTCTTATAGGAAATTAAGGTGCAATAAAGATAATCAGAAATAGACGTAGCTTTTCATTAGCATTTAAAATTTGCATTAGTTCGAGCCTTCACAATGAACAATGCTTATATAACTTTTCCGCAAAAAAAGTTTTGTGGCATTCAAACAAAGCAGTACCCTCAACAAAGTAATGGAATTCTCCTAAAACTATTCACAAGTGAATGCTGGCATTGTATGGAAACGAGCCTCTGTTACATTTTAAAGTGAAATATTGGTCAAACCAGCTTCGGCGACGTCCATTGAAGCTAATCCAAGAAGAGAAAAGCTGTCAAATGTAACCAATCCTGATGTTCGCATAAATGATAATCAATGGTTCATGTAGATCGTGATTCAAAAGTTTCCATCATTGCTAACATATGTTACTAAATATATCCGAATAAAGCGTATTCAAAATTATCAAAATTTTGTATTACATAACGGAAGAATGAAAGTGGAAAGGATTTCCAAGACTGTGGGCATGTCTACCGAACGTGTACACCACATTTTACATGTCGAATTAAGAATGTCTGAACTCTCCGTCGTGTAGGTATTGCATTTACCGAATACAAATCAAAATCGTGAAGGAACGCGAATTTTGAACAAGAATTTGAAGTTCCTAACATCGATCCGGTAGATTTCTTGCTTCACTTTATTACGACTGATGAAGCATTACTACATTACTATGTGCTAGAATCAAAATGGCAATCTTTAGGTTGTCGGCATTATGACAAACTGTAAAAGAGGAAGACATTTTCGTCGGCTGGCAAGGCAATGACCGTTATATTTTGAGATTTGAAGGATACTACTTATCGACTCTCACAGAGGGCCAAATTATTAACGGATCATATTATGATGCCCTTTTGGACAAAGTGAACGTTTCCATTACCAAAGGGAAACCCAAAAGAAAGTTTTATTCCATTATATCAATGCACCATGAAAAACTGGATGAATTACGATGCCAGGTTGTGTCCCTATTCATCGAATCTAGCCCCATCAGAGTCATTCTCAAAGCTTCCCAAAGCTGTTTTTCGCCGGAAGGAAATTCAAGCAGACGAAGAAGTCATTTCATAAGTAGAACAGTATTTTGACGATGGTAATGCTGACGATTATAAGACTGGTATAATGACACTCTAGCACTACTGGTCCAAATATACGAGTATAAGGAAAATATGTTGAAAAATAAAAATATTGTTGACGTTTCATTTTAAGTCTCACTTTCAGTAAAATTATCATCGTACAGAGCAATACTAAAATGATACAACTACTGGCGGAGGTAAATATTGTTCCTCTATTGTAATATACATCATTTAAAAGAGTTTTTCTATATTTGACGATTCTAAATGTGTTCTACTAATTAACAAATAAATCTTCAATACTAATATTATTATTATACTTATATGCTAGCTCATTCATTCTTTTAAATCTCTTAGATATAAAGGTTGTTTCAAATTTCACTTCTTTTTTAAAGAATAAATAAAACACATAATTTGCGTTCACTTTCAAAAACTTTTTATTGGTCAGTTATGACATTTATATGCGAAAAATAATATCTGCCAAATGGCCTCCTCTTGCAGCTCCACAGACGTCCACTCTTTTGTTAAAATTTTCATTGACATTTTGACATAATTGGGGCTCTATCTCACCAATGACACGAATAATTTCATCTTTCAAATCAGGAATTGATTGTGGAGTGTTTTTATAAACCTGACTTTTTACAGGACCCCAAAGAAAATAGTCAAACGGTGTCAAATCACATGATCTTGGTGGCCAATTAACATCACCGTTTCTTGAGATTACACGTCCAGGAAATTTTTCTCTCAATAAATCAATTGATTCGTGTGCAAAGTGAGGTGTAGCGCCATCCTGTTGAAACCACATATCCTCTAGATCAATATTCGTTAATACAGCCCACAAAAATTTGGTTATCATCCAACGATATCGATCACCATTGACAGTTACCGCTTCACCAGCAGCATTTTCAAATGACCATAATGCACAACAAACAGTAACTCGTTTAGGATGCATAGGTTTCTCATAACTAATTGGTGGATTGTACTCACCCCAGATATGGCAATTTTGTTTATTAACATAGCCACTAAGTTCAAAATGTGCCTCATCGGAAAACATTATTTTTTGAAAAAAATCAGCTGGTTGTTCATTGATAAAATTGACAAATGAACGACGTTTAAAACAATCTAATGGCTTCAGTTACTGTGTTATTTGAACCTTATATGCCTTCAGAGCTAAATCCTTGTGTAAAATACGTCATGTTATTGATCCAAGTTATTGTGAACGTCGTCTAATGGAGATTTCAGGATCTTCAGCAACACTTTCGCGAACTAAACCAATATTCTCTTGGGAACGATCACCACGACTGTATTTTTCACTTTTTGATCTTCCACGGAACCGGTCTCTTGAAATTTTTTAATAATTCGACCAATAGTGCTTTCAGATGGACGATTATGTAAACCATAACCACAGAAAGCTAATTTTCATAAAATAATTCAACAATTTGAACGCGTTGTTGTACCGTGTACGAAGCCTTTTTTATAAATGTCCTACATCACACTTTTTAAATGCCCACATACCGCGCAATTTGAAACAGCCTTTATATAGAAATATAATTTCTGTATGTACATCAAGTAAATTTGAGCAACGCTTTTACCAAATATAGTATTTCAACCATTATTTACAATTTCACTTCATTTTCTCCGACATTTTACTTTGAGAGCTTTCGAGAATGCGTGGGCTTTTCTGATAAGCTGGAATATGAATAATTGGAGAGAATTTTCCGTATAGACACATGTAAGAAATGTATGATGTATACCGGGAATTTATATTTTATAGACATAATGAAGCCAGAGATTATCGTTTATTTAGGTTGGTAAAGAATTTACTGATGAACTGAAGCCTGCTACTCCCGATAGAAAGCATGTAATTTCAATTATAGTATTTTGTCTCGTTGTCGACATTGTACTTAATTTAAAATATTTAATGGAATCTATTATTATGTAAATTAAATACGCCCCCACATATAAAAGTGTACTTAGAATGTGGAAAGCATATGATCGGATTAAAAAAACGAAGCGAATATGAAGTACCGCGAATTATTTAGAGGCACGAGTTTAAAATAACTTTTTTTTGATGTCGATATTTGAAGCTAAAGCGATAGATATCGTATAAAAATATTATTTTGTGACAGATAACATGGCATTATATTTGCCACGCTGAGTGATATATTGAGGTAATCGAGATGAAATATATTGCCGATCTATGAAAAAATATGGCTGTCACTGTTGGAGAAATATTAAGGATATATGAAATTAAAAAGACAAACGACATACATTTTTTTCATATTGTTGACGGCGTAAAATAGCAAAAAAAAACTGACAGAAATATATACTTCTGCGCGTATTTTAATTAATTAGAATTGCAAAATAAAATTGTGAAAAGTATATATGATAATAAAGGACAACAGTAGAAATTGTGTCAACGATTGAGACAAGTGTTAACACACTTAAAGGTCAATAAGCTAAGCTAGATTAACACGAGGGTAAGTAGAAAAGTTTTTTAATTAACAATGAAATAAAAGATTTTTTTGATAATTTTATTATTCGACCTAATCTTTAACTTTAATGCACTTAAGCCATCTGTCCTTCAATGATTTTATTCCATCTTCAAAATAGACATCAATCTCATTTTTCAATAGATTATTGTCTACAAAATGGCATCCTTTGAGATGCTCTTTCCAACTTCTAAATATTGGGTCTGGGAAAAAGTTCGTGGCGTTTTTCCCGATAGATGGCATTGGTTGCCGATAACTAAAGAACAACAAGTCACAGCGACACCACCGACGGCTCGTTTTTTAGATGACCTTCCGAACGTTAGTTTGAGCGTAGAAACATTGTAATCGGTGCAGTGGTTGGAAAGTTATTCGCACTTGAAAATGGAGAAGAATAATGAGAAATTTCGCTATATTCTGCAATATTATTATGATAAGGGGAAGAACGCTGCGCAGGCTTGTGATAAAATTTGTGCTGTGTACGGTGAAGGTACTTTATCGAAATCTGTTGCGCGGAAATGGTTCGCTCGCTTTCGTTCTGGAAATTTCAATGTGAAAGATGAGTCACGCTCCGGTCGTCCAATCACTGAAAAATCTGATGAAATTCTTGAAAAAGTCCAACAAGATAAGCATATCAGCAGTGTCGATATTGGCATGGAGTTAGGCATTGACCACAAAACTGTTTTGAACCATTTACACAAAGCTGGTTACAAAAAAAAGCTTGACGTATGGGTTCCTCATGAGTTGAGCGTGAAAAACATGATTGACCGAATTAACATCTGCGATGCGCTGCTGAAACGGAATGAAATCGAGCCGTTTCTGAAACGTTTAATAACCGGAGATGAAAAATGGATTACGTACGATAATCGGAAGCGTAAAAGATCGTGGATAAAGGATGGTGAGCCGTCACAAGCGTTCGCTAAGCCAACATTGACGCCAAAAAAAGTGATGCTGTGTGTATGGTGGGACTGGAGGGGAATCGTCCACTACGAGCTACTTCCAACTGGTCAGACGATTGATTCTCAACTCTACTGTGCACAACTAGAGAGATTACGCCAGGCGATTGAAAGAAAACGGCCCGAATTGATTAATAGGAAAGGTGTTGTCTTCCATCATGACAACGCCCGACCACACACTTCTTTGATGACCCGTCAAAAATTGAGAGAGTTTGGTTGGGAAGTTTTGATGCACCCACCTTACAGTCCGGATATAGCACCCTCTGACTATCATCTGTTTCTATCTCTGCAGAACTCTCTCAATGGAATTAAGTTGGTTTCAAAAGAAGCCTGTGAAAACTACTTGATTCAGTTTTTCGACCAGAAACCACAGAAGTTTTTCACCGATGGGATCATGGATCTACCAAAAAAATGGCGAAACATTGTCGATAATAATGGAGCATATTCGGTTTAAATGAATTCGTCCACGCGCCATGCGGGGACCAGTTGAATTTTACTGAAAAAACGCCACGAACTTTTTCCCAGACCCAATATAAACAAGCCGGAATCAAATCTGAACTAGATGCACACCTAGACATATGTACGTACTTTTGTTAACGTATTACCGTAGGTAACTGTTAATGTAGTTCCCTTTGATAGGTATTCAACAAGAATACCTTTATCCCAAAAACTATGACCATGAGATTTCTAGAGCTACTATTGTTACACTTCGCATATATAATACTTTTTATCATGTTTTTTAAATTATTTTATTAATTTAAATTCTATTTATCTTACACACGAAAATTATTATTAAGACACCGTTTGTATTACGAATATTCGAAAGAGAAATTCTTTTGTTTAAATTACGTAATACAGTCAGAGTACTATAATACGAGGGTAGCCGTCTATATTTCGGGAATAGCAAACAAAAAAAAATTTTTAATATCGAAAATAGTTTTATTGCTTTTCAAAATATTCTCCTTGAAAATCAATGCACTTTTGCATTCGTTTAAACCAATCCGAAAAACATTGCTGCCACTGTAAAAGCCGTATCTCCAAAATATGAGTTCTGAATGCCTCAACTGCCTCTTGTGACGTATAAAACAGTTGACCACGAAATTTATTCTTCAGTGTGGGAACATAAAGAAATCATAGGGTGCTAGATCAAAGCTGTCCGGCGGATCGCTCATCAATTCGATATTTTGTCCGGTCAAATATTCAATTATTTGAACCGACCTGTGAGAGCTCGCATTATCATTGTGAAGGTTTGTTTTCCTTATTTCTTCAAAAACTTTTGGCAAAAAATTGTTGTGTACCATTCGGAATTGAACGTTCTACAACACTCTAAACGCGCGGTTGCAACGTGATCGGTTTTTCCGAAAAAACAGGCGACTAGTTGTTTTGATGTGCTTGAACGTTTGTTCGTTTTGGCTAATCTTGGAATACCCACACAGTGGACTGCTGTTTACTATCGGGCTCATACGTACAGATCCAAGATTCATCACCTGTGACGACTTTATAATTGTTCTGTGAGACACCGCCATTGTATGTTTCGTGCATTTCTTGGCACCAACCGACGCAAGTCCTTTTTTGAGCGGTTGTTAAATTATGTGGTACACAACGTGAACATAGCTTCTTAATAGCTAAATGTTCATGCAGTATCTTATGCACGCTGTTGTTACTAATACCTAGAGATGCCTCGATCTTATGGTATGCCACATGACGATCTTACATTATCAATTCAGACACTGCATTAATATTTTCCGACACGACAACATTTGTGGGACGACCTTCACGAAATTCATCGCCCAAGGTACGCCGTCGAAGTTTGAATTCACTATACCAACGATATACTGTAGTTTTCGACGTTGCTTTATCACCATATAAAGAATTCAGCTCGTCGATCCATTCTTGTTGAGATAATCCACGCCGAAAGTTAACTCCATTTTTTCACTGACATAAAATTTTCAAGTTACTGTCAACAATAAAAATAGGGACCGAATAATAAAACTGTCAAGGTAAATATATTGTCAAACTTCGCGATGCAGTCTTCAGATCGGAGGCAACACTAACAGTGTTGTCAGTTCCAGAAATATAAATGGGTACCCTCGTATATACTACATCGAATAACATTTTCAGCAAGCACAATTCCACCAGATATATTACTCTTCACCTCTATGAAGACTCACGTTATTTTTAGATATTTCCGTAATTATGGAAAGACATAAAATGTATCAATGCCACTAGTGTTTATTAAAAAAAAGAATTTAAAGTATACGATAATTTTGAGAATAAATTGGTTGATTTAAAGTGATTTTTATTGTGGAAATGTTTAATATATTTATGTACGTTTTAAACTAAAAACATTTTCGGTGCAATATTTAAAACATTCATACTTATATATTGAATCGTTTTCGTATAGTGGTTGTGTTTAAAGTTTCTTTTTTCAGAAATTAAAAACCAATTAAGTGCTAATTACTAATTAGTACTTGTTTTATTTCAGTACTATTTGGTACAGTAAAAATAGTAAGAAAAACACAATGTTATTTCATATGGAGTTTTAGTTTGGTTTGATAATGGACATTGACCTACCTCCAGAAAAATGGCGTTCTGATATCACTTTAATAGAGTGTATTACGGTAGAGTTTTAGGGATATTTTTACTTGGCGGTGATAAAGATGTGGTGTAGTCCGTTGACACCTACCAACTGGGTGACCACGCCTACTTAATAATTTACGAGACAGGACAGCTTCATTTTCTTGATAAATACTAATAATAAAAGAGGCCAAAATTTATAGAATTAAAGTATTCATTTTATTTTCAATATTCAATGATTACTTTCCAAACGATTAGGTATTTTTGTTATTAAAATTTAAATTGAAATACTTATTGTTTATATACACTACCATCCATAAGTTTAATCGCACTACAGGTAATTTTAATTGCGCAGTGATATTAAAGATACTGTTTATTTTTATAGCAAATTTATTTATAAAATACTAAATTAACATACAATTCAAGCAACTGACAATATTAATCTAAGTAATATTATAATAAGTTAGCTTAAATTTTACTTCTGTCAAAGTAACCACCTCTAGCTGCGATCACGGCTTCACAAACACGTGGCATTCGTTCAACTAGTCGGTCGAGATATTCCTCATCGATAGAGTTCCATGCATTCCGCAACTTGCCCTAAAGATCTGTCTTGCTAGTAGGAGATATTTTACGCACTTCACGATCCAAACAGTCCCATAACAGCTCTATCGGATTGCAGTCTGGACTTTGGGGTGGCCATATTAATGTAAGGATTCCTCTTTCAGTTTGGTCGACGAAAAACCTTTTTACAAATTTTGCTGTATGTTTGGGGTCTTGCTGATAAACAAACCCCAGACCGATAAACTCCATCGCTAATGCAAGAGCATGCTCTTGCAATATACCTAAACAGACTTCTTTTGTCATTCTTTCTGTGATTTGCAACAATTTTCCAATGTGCCCACTTCCAAAGCAACCCCAAACCATTACATTTCCATCATCATGAGGTTCACTGTCTTAACCACACATTCATCTAACATTCTCTCCCCGACACGACGACGAACAAAAGTACGTCTTTTATTTCCAAAAATTTCAAATTTGGCTTCATTTGTCCATAAAACTTGTTTCCATTCTTCGATAGACCAGTATCTGTGTGGTCTCGCCCAGGCCAATCTTTTTTGTTTATGTTGTGCAGAGAGATGTCTTTTTTTACTGCTACTCGACCTCTAAGTCCAGCTTCAAATAAACGGCTTTGGTTTTTGCGTGGTATACATTATACTGTGCTGCTCTTTCCGGGGCTGTAGGGCAACGATTGCGCAAGGACATTAATTTCGGATATTCATTGTCTCATTTAGTAGTTATCCTCGGTCGTCGACTGCGTTTTCGTTCCTCGAGTTGGCCAGTTTCTGCCATTCTTTTTACAGTTTGACGAACGTAATACTCGGAAACTTTTAGTTTTCGGGCGATTGCTCTATTAGAAAGCTTTGTTTCGTGCAAAGCAATATTCTCTCTCTTGAACAAAGGGCAATTCTTGCCCTTTGTTCAAGAGTTAGTTGCTCTCTCCTTGCCATGTTTTAAACACAATTAAAAAAATACGCTCACTCGATAGCACTTGCTGACACTTCACCAACAACGTGAATACTGAGTATTCACTGTGTAATAGACATAAAATATACCCTTAAAAGCAAGCAAATATCAGATAAAAACTGGCTATTACGTCCACGTAATAAACACATAGAATAAACAATTCCGAGTAAGGGATAATCTCCATGACACCTTCATTACATTTCTTACCTGAATACAATTTCTTGAAATAGAAAATAAGGCATTCATTCGTTTATACAAAATAATTCGGTTAAATAACGTGCAAATATATAAAATGATTTTAGTTTGGATAAAATTTCAATGTATTAACTTAAATATTTTATTTCCATCTGCAATTAAAATTATCCGTAGTGCGATTAAACTTATGGACAGTATTGTATATACACTATTATATTTATTTATTTATTATAGCATATATATATATATATATATATATATATATATATATACGATTTACATATATAATTTACACAATTACAAATTCTAAAGTATTCTCAATATGGATCTGGTACCTGCTATCTTATAGTTCGGCCAATTACTACGCATTAGGGTTATGTATAATATGTATTATTATGTATAATAAAAAGTTTAGTAGCCCAACAGAAAGTGCTTTTCAACAGTTCATTTTAGTATTATTGCGTAGTGTAAAAAGATATTCCTTTAGAGTATCTCACTGTATGTATATTAGAATTTAATCTATGATACTTTAAACATTCGAAGTCGTCACGGTGTTGTGAAACAATTGTCATGTATATTAATTGCAATTAACGGCAATCCTTTATCTCCAAACTACTCAACCTCAATCGTAACCCTCCATTGACTCGTGATCAATATCCCCATATATGGTAAACACAACTAATATAGGTTTACACCAGCCTGTGGTGTAAGTCTGTGGTGGTCGAATAAATAAATTGACAATTATAATATAAATAATGGTAACCTAACTGTATTTTGTATTTTTTCGTCAGTATATGGAGAATTTATAGTTTATATCAAGGACGATTGCGAGACTCTAAAACTGAATAATGTACATATGTTACATATTTACTTCAAGAATCTTAATGTTGTTCGTTTTGTAATTAGAAAGTTCTGATGTAAAATCTTCTAATGCATATGTAATGTAAGTACCGTATTATATAGGTGTTGAGAGTTCAGTATTTATGCTATTAAAGTCTGAAACGGCGATTGTTAAAATTTATATTAAGTTAAGTAGCTTTAATGGGTTATATCTCATATCTCATGAAGAAGACACTTAGCCCTGCTTTCTGTATATAATTTTGGGAACTCCTTAAGTCGAGCACCTGTTCAGTAACACGGATATGAGCGACAAGGGAGCAATCTTTGCATCTCCCGTATCAGATTTGTAGTATGTGGTAAACGTTTGCATATCTTGTATTATACGTACGTTCTAAACAGTAATCAAATAATCGTGCCTTTCCGCGACATAAATACATGATTGCTGTAGTGGAAATACAATTACATAATTTGAGACGTAAATATTTTTTTCGTATTCTATTTCAATATATAGTTATATAATTATTTGTGTAAATGAAAATAACCGATAATACTGAAAGATATAAAAATCGAAAATGCTAGAATAATTATATATAGAAAAACGGGTTATTATTAATAATAGTGAAGAAATCAATCAAATGTTTGTCGCCAAAAGCAATGATAGAGACATGTTACATATAATGCCTATACTCTTCAGTTTACCTGGCTTTGTTGACAAACAGTAATTAATCGGTCGGTAATTGATCGAAAAAATATATCAAAACACAGTGAACACCACTGCCGTAACATCTACCGTAGCAAACGGTGAACTGACCGGACGAGAGATGTATGTCGTTTTCAGTCTATGTCCGTTAAATAGCTATGCTATCAAAAATAGGTGCAAACCTAGACTCTACGCACTACTGCAATTGCAAATTACAATCTACATCAAGTAATTTGGAATCAGTCCGACATTTGTCGTCGAAAGCAATGTCTTTATTTGCTATGTGTATATCTTTATTTTTGTCGACAAGTATTTGATTGATTTCAAATTACTTGCAATTTCCAAATGCAATAAGGCGTAGTCTGAATCTGCACATACTGTTGATTGCATAGCTATCTAACAGACACTTAAAAGGTTAAGAAGTGCAATGCGTGTATGAGTGCAGTGCGTGTGTCCGTCGATAACGTATATTACCGATGCATTACACGATCGCGGATGTTCCACTTATGCAGCATCAACATCAATCAGCAATTTCTCGTCAATATGAAGAATTCGAACGTGGACGGATCAGTCTTAGCGACGATCCACGAGCAGGTTCACTAAAAACGGCAGTCGCTCAGGAAGACAACAGTAGTGAAGGATCTTGGATTTACTCATACGAGCCGGAAAACAAACGCCAGTCGTGTGTTTGGGTGTTCCAAGGTGAAGAAAAGCCGACAAAAGTCATCTGCTCTCAAAGTGTCTCCAAAAAGATGGTGGCGACATTTGTCTCGAAAGTAGGTCATGTAGCAACAATTCCTCTATAAGATCAAAGAACTGTTACTGTCAATTAGTATACAATCATTTGTTTGCCGCAAGTCATGCCGAGCGTCGAAAAACTAACCTCGAACAACGAATCATCCTCCATTAAGACAATGCAAGTTCACAAACAGTACGCAAGACAATAGAACTTTTAAGGCAACGATACGTCGAATTGTTGGACCACTCTCCATACACTCCGGACCTAAGTCCCAACGATTTCTTTAACGGATTGTATGGTCAAAGGTTAGTCGTTAGAAAGAGCACTAGATGCCTTCAAAAATTCAATTTTGACTGTACCAACAAACGAGTGGAACAATTGCTTCCTTGCAAAAGTGAATTAATCTATGTGGAGAATATTTCGAAAAACAATGAAGTCTTTAAAAGCTATCTGCTGTTTTATTCCAGTTTTATATGTAAAACTTAAAATCCAACCCATGTATAATTCACACGGATTTAGCTGAAGTTTTTGACTCTATTTATCACTTGATACTAATGACAAACATAGATTGTTTAGGTTTTTCCCACCTTTAGTAAAATTTATATCTTGTTAGTTAAGTAACCGGTCTTGTTATAATTGTCATTGATGTCATCAATATTAATAAATTTTATGTCAATACTATTTAGTTAAGGATAAAATTAGGCGAAAACCGTTTTCGTATTTCAGTAATTCTATAACAACGGGTTAAAATCAATTTTCTATTGTAAAAAATATTTAAAGATATGTGCGTATATAGTTTTGGATGATCCAAAAATAACAAAATTCTAGTGATTGTAGTGCAATAACCTATCCTAACGGTACTGCTACTGCTCACAGACAGGAAGAAAAAGCCTTTTCAAAATCGACTCTAAAGCCTCAACAGAATCCAATTTTGTTTAAAACCGTCATTAAAAGTATTTGGTGCTTAAGGGCTCTATACCAGGTCGGCTGAAAAGTCCCCGGTCTGAGACATAGCTGGCGTTACTGTTATTAAATCCATATGTTTTTTAGATAGTACTAACCTTCAAACGAAACGTGTCAAAATTTGACAGCAATCCGACCATTAGTTACTGAGATATTGCGTTAAGAGTGAAGCTACTTTTGTTATTTAAAAAAATGGAAAAAAAAGAATTTCTGATAAAGTACTGCTTTTTGTTGAAGCAAAAGCATGGCATGATGAGGAGTTTCCGGACTCTGCGCCAGGAAAATCAACCATAATTGATTGGTATGCTAAGTTTAAACGTGGTCAAATGAGCACCGAAGACGGCTAACGCAGTGGACGACCAAAAGAGGCTGTCACCGACAAAAACATCAAAAAAGTTCGCAAAATCATTTTAAATGATCGTAAAGTAAAGTTGATCGAGATAGCTGACATCCTAAAGATATCAAAGGAACGTGTTGGATACATCGTGCATGAATATTTGGGCATGTGGAAGCTCTGTGCAAAATGGGTGCCGCGCGAGCTCACATTCGATCAAAAACAACAACGAGTTGATGATTCTGAACTGTGTTTGAAGCTGTTAAATCGTAATAAAACCGAGTTTTTGCGTCGATATGTGACAATCGATGAAACATGGATTCATCACTACACTCCAGAGTCCAATCGACAGTCAGCCGAGTGGACTGCACGCGATGAACCGGCTCCAAAGCGTGGAAAGACGCAACAGTCAGCTGGAAAAGTTATGGCGTCAGTTTTTTGGGATGCGCATGGAATAATTTTCATAGATTATCTTAAAAAGGGCCAGTCCATCAACAGCGACTATTACAGGGCGTTATTGGACCGTTTGAAAAACGAAATCGCAAAAAAACGGCCCCATATGAAGAAGAAGAAAGTGCTGTTTCACCAAGACAATGCACCGTGTCACAAATCAATGAAAACAATATCCAAATTAAGTGAATTGGGTTTCGAATTACTTCCCCATTCACCGTACTCTCCAGATGTGGCCCCCAGCGACTATTTCCTGTTTGCAGACCTCAAGAGAATGCTCGCCGGGAAGAAATTTAGCAGGGATGAGGAGGTGATCGCCGAACCTGAGGCCTATTTCGAGGCTAACAATTCGTACTACAAAAATGGTATCGAAAAGTTGGAAGAACGCTATAATCGCTGTATCGCCCTCGAAGGCAACTATGTTGAATAATAAAATCGAATTTTGCCAAAAAACTGTGTTTTACTATGGTAGGCCGGGGACTTTTCAGTTCGACTGTTACAGCACAGCAATGACTTAACATTTCTAGTTTCTACATTACATCAACTCAAGTCGCTTTCTACAAATGTGCTCCATTACCAACTGATAATTTTTTTAGAAAACCTGGTGTTCCCCATGAGTGAAATTTGGGTCCGTTGTTATTGAACATTTATATAAATGATTTATTATTATAATTGGACCGTAATATTTTGACGTACGCTAACATTTTAAAATCTTATTTGTGTGATATCAAACCTGGGGAGTTCTGAATCAGTAGAAAAATTTATGTATCATCATTGGTGCAATAGCAATGGAAACACTTTTTTTAATTGTTAAGGATTGTACATCTAATTTTCACTAGTTTTGAGTTTTCGTCTTTCATTTATTAGTTATGGTAGTGAATTTTGTTTTGGCTTCTCTTTTCTGTGGAAGATTGATGTGCATTTGTATTTCTTTTTCTTTATATTTTGTCCATAGTGGAAAATTTGTCTCTGTTGGACAATAGTCGTTATTATTATTCACCATCTTGAATGCACCGTTTCCAATGCTCAAAAGTGGATAATTTATTTGTTTTTTTTTTACCTGACATTAGCAAACATAGAATTCAGTGATAACGGGTTCTAAATAATGTATGTGCAATAGTGTGAGCACATTTCCAAAAAATATTAAATCAGTACGTTATTGAAACCCTTTATTAAACAGCTGCATAACGACAAACTTACAGCGCTTGAGTATAGATACCTTAACGAACACGTACTCATTTGAAACAATTTTTTAATAATTGATTAGTGAATTCTCTGCAAGATCTATAGATCTTACATTCATGAATTATTTCATTTATTCTGTATATAGAGAACATGATTTTTTTAACGCCAGATCACTCAATTGAAGAACTTAGCGCTGCCCAGAAACTTGCAGTTTCTCTGATCATGCTTAAACTCTTAAAACTCGAGCTATACTGAATGTGTTACTAATGCATATTTTAGTTTCCAAAAAAATTTAATGCTAAATAGAAACGTTATTTAAGATTTCTAAAATCTTAGTATTACATATAAAGAAGAGATTAACTGCAAAGAGAACAACTTTCTCATTTCCCGAAATCGTTATTAATCATTAACAAATAACATGCTCATTTTTGAATCAGAAATTTCTAATACCTCAACAAATTCTTTAATCTTGTGGTATAAAAAATCGTGCAGTTCTTATACGAGGGTAGATCACTAATTAATAAGCCTAATGAAAGAGAAGAATCAATAAAAGATCTTATTTGCTTTTCATAATAAAGCTAGCAAAATCTGCGATCACTTTGATCGTAAGGACGCTTGTTATTTGCATAAGAAGTGGATTATTTTCAGTTTGCTTTGAAACACGGAGAAAGTAGAGTACCGATTAGTGATTAAGTCTTAATTTTTAAAGAACAAAATAAACAGTGAAATGAATTAAGTCTGCGTTACCAGAATTATTTCCATTGATTGCAGCTATAAGACGATGGAGACATGAGTTTAAACGTTGTTAGACCTGTTCTGTATTATTAAAAAAGTATATGATACGGTGCTAGATGACTATCAGGTAAAAATATATGAAGTAGCATGGTCTCTATACATTTCATGAATTGAGTATGAAAAGATTATGTACAAGATGGATACTCCATTTGTTGACCTATGGACTATAGACGCGAGGGAAAGAAGAATGCATTCCAACTCTCAATTTAACAGACTTTTGATGCCGAATAAAAACTGTCGATCAAATTTGAATACACTATTATACATTCGAAATGAGACAACAATCAAAACAAGGCCGGCGCATGCACTCCGAAGAAGGCACAGGTCATCTACTCGGTCGAAAGGGTTGTGGTTACTGTCTCTAGGACTACAATGGGATACCGCTTATCGATTATCTTTAAAAATGTAAAATAATAACAAGCGAAGACAATACATCTCTTTTAGATCATCTTAATACACGAAATGAAACAATTGACTGAGGCCCGCACAAGTGTTCCGAAGAACGCAGACCTTACACTCGGTCGAAAAGGCGATGCCTACTGTCTTTTGGGACCGAAATGGAATTCCTAAAACAATTTCTGGCGAACACTGTATATTCCTTTTAGATTAACCGTACACAATCCGTATACAATACGAAAGGCCCCACTTAAAGAAGCAATTAGTGCTCTTCTTTATAACAATTACTGATCCACCCCTGTATTCAATAATTTTTAAGTATATTTAGTTCTCTCTATGTACAATCTAGACCTACCTGTACACTTCATGCCTTGGTGGATAACTCCATATAGAAGCGAACCACAATGATCGCAAAATGTCGGAGATCCATATGTGTGATTCTTGAAGTTGTGGCGTGTTCGTGTGTCCTATAAATTAATACAATGTAAGTGTTTGAACAAGGTTCCGAAATTAACAACATATAAATATTAAAATGTTACGGAAGTATTGCAATTCTTCACAATCATGATACTTGTCCCGAAACTATTTAAAAAAATTAAAATATCAATTTGATGCATAAGTTTATAGTGCTGCCAACGACTGACAATTCTTCGCTTCGACGCCTGAAAAAATTCGGTAGTCTAGAAGTGAATAAATAGTCAAGTCAATTTTAAAAGGTATCATCATTACTGAACAATATTCTTTAGATCAAGAAAATTATTTTCGTGTCTGCATTCTTTCCAGTTACGTTTTCTCCATAAACAGCATGGTTCCGGCGGCTTCCAATGCATTAACTTCTTTGCTCAAAAAATGATATGATGATTAAATAAAACAATCTTTACCCAAATTCATAAATTCAAAAATTATTCAATTAAGCAATAATAATATTAAAATAACTAATAACACATGCCTAATAATTTTCTTTCCAAAGGATTCTCATACTAGAAACCAAAAACGTTAGAAACTTATGCATCAACATAATATTTCACACTTAACGTTTCATATAAAAAGCACATTTTATGGATTTGTTTCTGATTTGTTCAATTTCTTAAATACTGTTTTTTTTTAGAGTTTGTCGTACTATAAAGATAAAACATATAACATAAAATCTGCAAAACAAGTTTAGATCTTCATCGTTTAAAAGAGCTTATTCTTATTTAGCCTAAGTAAAATTAAGAGACAATGCCTTCAAATCTAGTTTATTCGTCAGATTTGGTTCCTAAGATTTTTCCTTTTACCAACCTAAAAACTTAACTCGGTTGAAAAAGATTTAGGTCGAATGAAGTGATCAAGTGAAGTGATGAAGTGATGAAACTAACACATATTTTGAGCTGTTTAATAACCCTTGTTTTCCTGAAAGACTGAAAAAAATGCGCTGTAAAACAAAATATTTTTTTCTAACAAAAAATTTGTGTTTGCTTTTCTAGGCTCACTAATTACCGATCTGCTCTCATATTATTAATATAATAATTTATCTCAGTACGTCTTTTCATAAATATTATTATATAATTTGAAAAAATGTCAATTTTAATTTGCATTTAGATTAGGGACACTCATTTATATTAGACTTTTCTTTGTTTTACACCTAACATTTCTCGGTATCCTTATTTTCTAACGTGGGAGTTCGTACTTTGTCACAACAACCTTTCCTACCACGTCTCGGTCATTATAATTAATTTCGTTTTCCGTTCGAGTTCTATTCTGAACCGTTTTTCAAGACAGAGATGGTGACGTCTGAAAACTTGAATTAAGCGAAATTTTAATTGAGGAGAAATTGAGACACAATCAATTTTAGAAAGCTATTGAACTTGAGCCATTAAATTTGAAATTTGGAACGCTGCGACCGTTGATTTATTACAAGTTGTTGTTGTAAACTCGTGCCATTTATAATTTCAGATGTCTTATTGTATGATGAAAATTGATGATACCTGGAAAGAAATCGAAAGAATGTAAATTGGTTTTTCCATTCTCGTATTATACAGTGTTACGTATAGACTATGTAATACTTATATAAATGTAACGATATGAAATGAATTAATTGAAAAATGCTAATTATGGAATAGTTGCATTAGTCATAATAATACGCTATTAATTTTTCGGTAAATACATGATGCAAACTAGCCGGTTTATGTTGTGTTTAGGCAAGATATACATACATATACACTATCGCTTATTAGTATTTGGTCACCCTTGTTTCATTACAGTTTCTATAGAAAAGTTGTAATTATAAAATTTATTTCTGTAGTAGTTTCATAATAAATACTAAAATTTATAAAGGTTTATTGAAAAATAATTATGCGATTACCCTATTATTCACAATGCATGATAATACCCCAATAAAACTCCAGGGAGAATAATTGCACTTAAGGCATTAGATCTCTCGATTCTTGGAAATTTTCCATTGTTATGATTTTATTTCAAGGTAGAGTGTTATTGTAAATTATTAAGTATTTATATTAGGGTATTTTGGCAAAATTACAAGACGAAAGACACATAAAACAAGATTAAACACCTTCCAAAACAAAACATTACGGTTGGCACACAGGGCGCCGTACAACGTACGAAACTCCCAAATACACAAAGAAGCTAGGCTTGAACCACTCATTACACCATTAAAAATCAAGCCGAAAGCTTCTACAAACAGATGAAAACTCACACAAACCCGACACTTACGCCGGTAACAGAATACACTACACAACACTCCAAATATAAGCGACCACGGATGGAAGTCAGCAGTGAAGACAGGTAGCAAGAGCAACTATAGAACCAATATCACGACGAATCAAAGCAAGGACTAGGAGTAAAAGGGCCAAGCCCTAACTCAAACTAACTTAAAAGAAGCAGAGAAGAAGGAAAATTGCAGTTATTGTTTGAGGAGTGCTCATAGTGATAACATCGTGCGTTTCGAAGAAGTTCAATCAGTTAGAAATACCTAAACGGAAAGAATTTAGTGTAGAAACACAATTGTTTATAATCGCATATCATAAAACTGACAAAAACAACCGCGAAATTGCCACAGAACTTAAATTAAACCAGTCCACCGTGGGTTATATCATCAAAAAACACCGAAAATGTGGAAGTGTGTTGAGCAGAACTCGAAAAGATAGACCAAGGGCAACAACCTCAGCAGAAGATCTTGCAATAGTGGTAACAAGCAAGAGAAATAGATGAAAAACAGCCGCAGAAATCACAGCAGAAAGGAATGCCGTTCGTCGAAAACTAAGTAAAAGTTTCGGACTTATAGTATTATGAAAATATGCAATATTCGAATGAATATTATTCATACATTAATTACACAGGCCAACCAATAAATATTTTTTAAAAACTTTTTTCAAAGTTCAACTTGTTTTATGTACTTTGGTGTGCTGAATCCAAATTTTCAATCAGTTTTTTTCTACCACGACCCAATTTTTCGCAATCTTTATCTTTTGTTGGGTATGATAGTACATATTAAAATATATAGTTAGCATTTAAAGGTACGTAATTTATTATCAGAGTATAATTGAAAAATTTAACATTTTATTATTACAATGGTAGTGTAAGTTTGAATATGAACACATTTTTACTTATTAATCTAAAGTTTTGTATTTCCTCAATCTCTTCACGGTAAAAGTTCGAGTGTAGCTTTTCCTTTTATATGATGCTTCTGGAGTTGCTTATAGAAGAGTCCAACAGTAATATCCCATCATGTTGACATTCCAACGACTCTGATACCGTTTCTCCATCTCCTTTATATCTTGGTGGAAACGCTCCCCTTATTCCTCACTAAACAGCTCCAAGGTTGTCATGGAAGAATTTTAAATGTGAGTGTAAAAAATGCAACTACAGATTAGAAAGTATATGCCTTCCTGATTTTCTTTGTATTAGTCACCCAGATACTCAAAAGTGGAATTTGAGGATTTACTACTAATTAGGTATAGAGACTTAGGTATTATTATACGCTTACAGTGCATAAATAACGTAAAGTAAACATGCGAGGAAACTTTACGTCCTGTGGTATTGTAAAGTTCATTTTTGGATTCAGCACGTCAAAAAACATAAAGGAGGGGAGCCAAATTTATAAAAAAAATTTTTCATGGTTGGCCTGTGTTATTTGTCATAATTTAAGGTGTTGTGAGGTAACAGAGTAGTGTTATCAGTACCTATAAAAGTCAAGAATTTACCACAGTTATCATATATTTATCTTAACTATCAAACTCAACTGGAATTATACTTCCACCCCTCCAAAAGTACAAGGCTTCGCAAATTTATAAAATGTACTTTAATAACGGTAGTTCATAATCTAAGTTCAAGCACATGAACGTATAACATCCTCAATTATTACTTTTACTTTAATAACGTCGTTATTTTAAACGAGCACTTTTCCACGGCTTAGAGTTTGTTCCACACAGAAATAATTCGGCAGTCTAATTCATTGTCGTTTATGGGCACCGCTGTAGAACATCATTTCGTACCGATTCGTGCGGTTGAATTTTGATTAAATCGTGCAATCATTTTCCAGGAAAATTAGATTTTTTCCTCACGGCAGTTAGACGTAGGCAGTGCGTGGGTGATTCAATTACTTCGGAAAATGTAGTGGCTTTAGTACTTATTTAAAGCTACCGGATGAACTCGGAATCGTTACAATTTGGTAGCGTCTACATTTGTAATAGTAATTGTCAAAATCGTAATTAATTATTTGGGGTAAACATGCATATGTAAGACATAGATTTTAATAATAAATGAAGCCACACATTGGCCTGACGAAATGTATTATTTAGTTTTTAAATATAAGATTTAAGCCTCACATTAGACGCCAAATATGTTTTATTTACCCTTTTGATTTTTGAAAACCGAAATGTAATAATTAAAGTTTTATAAATATTTACTTATAAAAACTAAAAAGAAATTAATGTTCCAGCTGGCTTAGTTGATGGACTTCAAAATCTCAGATGGCAGAAGAAACGATTCTAACGAATCGTTTAAGTCTTGATATTAATAAATAAATTATACTTTAACTAGACTTTAATGAAATACTGTAACAATTTTTATAATAACTAATATAAAAAATGAATAAGTACCTTAAAATTTTATTAAAATTAAAACTACTTTTTAAATGAAAGAGAGAAATACAACTCTCATATACAAATGTAAATAAAGTTGCATACTAATTTAAATACAGTTTTAATGGTTTATAACCCTTATTAAAATATCCATTTTTCCACGTAAAAGAATATTATCGTAATTAGTTGCAACAACTAATTATAAGAAGGACAAATAGTGTGTTCGGTGTGTATATAAAGGGTTTTCCAATAAGGACTTGACAACTGTTTTTCAAAATAAAATGCAGACCATTTGAGATATTTCAAAAACTTTATTATCGGGTTGAAGTACCATCAAAACATTTATGAATGGAACTCGACTTCGTTCATATGGCCACCGCAGGCATGTTTGCAGCGGTCGATTCATTGGACCCAATTGTCGATGACTCGGACACACAATTCGGTCGAAACGGCTGCTATTTCGCGTTCAATCTTGGCTCTGAGCTCTTCCAACGTTGTCGACTTGTCGGCTTGTTGGCATAGACCAATCACTTGACGTAGCCTCAAAGAAAAAAGTCTAGAGGCGTTAAATCGCACGAACGAGGCGGCCAATCGACTGGTCCATTTCTTGAAATAACACGCTCATCAAACTTACTCTTCAATAAATCGATTGTAACGTGCGCTGTGTGGTTTGTGGCACCGGCCTGCTGAAACCACATGTTATCCAGTCCATATCTTCCAATTCGGGCCAAAAATAATCGGTAGTCATGGCGCGATAACGATCACCATTCACAGTAACGTGACAATCATTATCGTCGACGAAAAAATATGGCCCTATGACGCCACCGGCATGCAAACCGCACCAAACAGTTATTTTGTGTGGACAAAGTGGTGTTTCATGAAGCACATGTGGATTTTCACCCAACCAATAACGCATATTTTGCTTATTGACGAACCCATTGAGCCCAAAATGAGCTTCGTCACTGAAAATGATTTTGCGATGAAATTGATCATCATGGCGCATCTTCTCCAGAGCCCAATCGGAGAACGTACGTCGCTTTAAATAGTCCACCGGCTTCAATTCTTGAGTCAGCTTGATCTTGTATGGGTGTAAACCAAGATCCTTACGCCAAATTCGCCATAAAGTGGTCTGGGCGATGCCCAACTCTTGAGAACGCCGTGGAATTAACTGATTTGGATCATTTGCTACGGATGTTTCAACGGCAGCGATATTTTCAACACTTTGACCAACCCGTTGTCTCACTGGCACGGCAACATCACACAACGAATATGTGGACTCAAATTTTTGCACTAAACTTGTTACTGCCTGTCTACTAGGGCGAGAATTACGACAGAAAATCGGAGTTAACGCTCTTAAAGTAGCGGTCACCGACTCCGAATTTCTGTAGTAAATTTTTATAATTTGCAGACGTTGTTCGTTCGTATACTTTACCATGATGAAAATGTTAAGCTTACTGAATAAATTGACAGTGACAGTTCGATGATTAGTGAAAGGGTGCGTTCACAAATTGAATTAAAAGTTGTCAAGTCCCTATTGGAAAACCCTTTATAATATATCACAGAGAATAATTAAACAATCACTTTTTTTATAAAATATATAACAGTTTTATTGAAAATATAAAGAAAACATACCAGTAAATCTAATTTATATTACTTTTCACTAATATCTTTTGTAGTAAATAAAATTAATTTTATACAAGTATTTAAGTCAGCCCACATCGTAATAAAGTTTTGAATTGACGTGTATACTCGACAAACAGAGTTAATTGGTTAAAAGAACTTTTTATGGACATTTGTCGAACAGTCTGCTTAGACATTGATCACAACTTTTATAATTTGAACCAAAATAAAAAAACATTGCCAACTTAAACATAATCTGTTTCATTTAAAAATCAAACTGTACGCTCTCTCACCTTTATTTAGAGTTCGTATAGGTATTTAACACATTATATTTAATTGACCATACAAAAATAATTTATTGTTAGGCAAGTCAGTTGTATTTTAGTCTTTTCTTTTAATAAGACGTGGATACGTAAGCATTTATGAATGTAAAATATGAGATTTGGGTAACATAAGTAATTACAAAACGTCATTTAAACTGCTTACTAACACTTTGATCTAAAATTTAGTCGCTTGTAAAACAGATATTAAACATTTTACATTTTAAAGCTTCTAAACTAGATAGTTCCTACAGTAATAATAAAATAATACTCCACTATACACATTACACACGTAAAACAAAGATGTTAATGTAAAGATGTTTAAAATATTCAAAATATTCTGGCGTGAGTGCAAGTATTCAACCCAAAATGAAATGCAAGACATACTAGCAAAATACATAAAGTTAATGTTATTGGCACTGAACACATTTGGATTTTATAACTTTATAATCTCAAATTTTTTTTCTTATTAATTTCACAAAAGAAGAAGCCATGTGAACAGAACAAATTACTTCAAGAAAAAGGAAGAAAATACGGACGTAGTTACAACAGTGTGGGTTGAGAAGTCGAAATAAAAAAAAATGTTATTTTAAATTGCGTTTTATAATCCCATGTCCTTTCGACTCATTTTGAAATTTGGACCAATGCCTTGATAAAATTTAGAATTTTCAAGGTCTTTAAAATAAGCATCCACATCAGCTTTAACAGCGTTGTTTCTTGAAAAAGTCTGGCTTATTAGGTATTTCTTAAGCGTGGGAAAGTAATTCAGAAGTGCTAAATCTGGCAAATAAGGCGGGTGCGGTAACAAATAATTTTTACCGAAACAACAACACATGTGTGGAGCTGGACATTGTATTGGTGGAAAATGATTTTTTCTTAGTTAAATCAGAACACTCTTCATTAATCTTTTGCTTTAATTTATCTAAAAGATTCGCCTAATATGGGTCTGTGATGGTTTAGTCTTTTGGAAGGCAATCAATAAGAAATGCAAATGGAACGGCCAACGCCTTTTTCGGTAAAGAAAAACCACTGCTGCCACTGTTTAGATTGTTGTTTTGTTTTAGGCATACAGTGATAAATTCAAGTTTCATCTGTGATGATAAATCGGTGCATTAAATCTTATTTTCCCGGACACTTTACACTGATATACAGCTTGCGGATAGCCTCTTCATAACCAACTCTTTATTCAAAATGTATGTTGCACGATTTATATAGATGTTTACAGCTTCTACTGTCCCAGACCTTTTCAAGCACCAATCTATAAATACAATAGCATGAACTTTTTCAACAATTTTCAGCACAGTGGTACATTGCAGACGACACAAACCTATTTAACAGGTATCGCAAATGTAATGTCATAATTTGTATTGGCTGCCATTTTTGAGATAGCGCCAAATGTCACTGTGCTTTCACATTTATAGTGTAGATATATAGTGAATTAGTTGTCAACACGCCATGGGGCGATACACACAACACAGGGTGAATTTCGTCGTCGTTTTCCTCGTCATCGTGTTCCATGTGCGCCTCGTGCAAATTGGGCCCACTACAGATATCGCAAGAAGTGACCGGCCTCGTATTGCTCGTTCGACTCAAACGGAATTTGCGTTTCTGAGGCACGAAGAATCCGCATAAAGAGCCATTGCATAATCTCAAGGTGATTGTTTGGTGCGGCATTTGCCGTGAAAAAGTGATTGGCCCTTATTTTTCTGAAGACGCCGATGGGGCCACTGTAACCGTAAAGTTACTGCATTGGATCTCGATCAGTGTTGGTTTCAACAGGACGGAGCAACCGCTCACACAACACGGGCAACGATGGAGATTCTGAGACACCAATTTTCAGGTCGAGTGATCTCCCGTTTTAGAGATTTGAACTGGCCGTCCAGATCGCCAGATTGAACAGCACCAGATTTCTTCCTTTGGGACTTTTAAACATCTCGCGTTTACCACTATAAACCACGAATCTTGCAAGTTAACAAAAGCTAACATTGAAGAAGAAATCGCCAATTTGGAGCCAGATGTTTTGCGAGCAACAAATCGAAATGCCGTAAAACGAGCGCAATTAAGCTTTTTATGAAAACGGAGTTTTTTTTTTCATGTATAATAAAATGTCAGCCAGTTCAAATTATGACATTACTTTTGCGCCACCCGTTATAATCAGTGGAAAAGAAGGAATCGAGTTCTTCAGACCATCCTTCATGTTGATTTAAGTATTTGCTTCTGATAAACCTTTCGAGAAGAAGTATTTTATTGCAATACAACGTTCAACACTACCTCGGTGAAAAGTTTAGGACGCTATTAATTAAACAGTTGTCACAATGAAACTAATAAATGCAGCACACAAACAATCTGAAACTGCCTATCTATTCCGTCATTACACGATCTTTTCAGCCTGGTCTCGTATCTAGCAATTAGGAAGGTATTATATATATTATATATAAGAACAAAAATAGTAATTAAATATGTCTTCATATTATAATTCAACACAGTTACACATTATGATATTTCGAGAAGATTGGCACATATTATTATAATACGTAGACAGAACAGATGTAATGCTCACGTAATATTCGATTCACACCCGTGACAAACCGTTTTCAAACAAACAATTGTCAGAAAAGAATAAATTTAGGTTATGTGTAGTACCAAAATATTACTACACATTTAAAAGAAGTACCAATGAGTTTATCTTAATTACTATAAGCTTTACGCCCAAATCAATGATTCATTTTATTATTGTTTCCCTACCTCTCGTATATTTTATTATATTAGGTACTTCTTCTAACTATATACATACATACATGTTTCTAAATTGGTTTGGACAGATTGCTATTTTAATCTGAAATGGCGATCTTTTATAAAGAAGCAACTTGAAGTTAAATCGTTTGTAACTGACTTTCCTTTAGTTTTAGACAGCCAATCTAAGAGATAGTTTTTATATCACGCGGTAATCACGTATTTTTTGTTCATTATCTCTTCGGTGAACAGTAAAATTCTAGAAGCAGTATAAATCGTTACAGTATATTAAGATCCAGTTCTTGGGTCGGAATCCTAGATTACAAAGAAAGGTAAATCTGTTTGAATAAGCATAAGTTTACATAGCATTATATAAAATAACAATTTTCTATAATACTTCATTTTGTTATACGCAAAATAAAACCTATGATGACTTAATAAATATACAAGCAACAACTTACGCATTACTTGAAATGTGCAAAAAACATATATGCTGTTGCCAAGAAGAAAGTATAATAAGCAGTAATAAATGGCAAAAAATCTCATAAATAGTTTTGCAATAGACAATATAATCAGTTACATTTTCCTTAATACATAAGTATTTACCATTAACACCTAATTAATTAATTAATAAATAGATTTAATTACATATTAAGCTATTTGAAATTTATTATCTTGTAATTTAACCAATAGTACAAGCGTTTCAAACATAAATTGAGAAATTTTGCGCTGGTTGTTTGAGGTTTACCCGTCTTACGGCGATGAACTCTAAGTAATAAGGTCATGCAGAACTTATGCAACTAAAATCCCTGTAATATGTGGGTTGCTTTTTAAGTTTTGCATATAAAACTAGAATAAAACAGTAGATAACTTTGAAAGACTTCATTGTTTTTCGAAGTATTCTTCACGAAGATTAATGCACTTTTGCGTGCGCTCGTACCAATTACCTCGTACACTCGTTTTTTGGTAGAAAAACTTGCCCTTTTGAAGGCGTCGAGTGCTCCTTATGACGACCTTTAACGAACCATTGACCACGCAGTCCATTCTTGACTTTCGGAAAGGTAAAGCAATCATTGGAACCTAAGTCCAGACTGGTTCAACACTTCAACGTTTAGTTACATTAATATATTCAATTATCTTGCGTGCCGTGTGCGAACTTGCATTGTCTTTGTGGAGGACGATTCGTGGTTCGGAGTTGGTTTTTCGCTTGCAGCAAACAAATGGTTGTACACCAATCGAGAGTGACAGTTCTTTCAGAGGAATTGTTGCGACATGGCTTGCTTTCGAGACAAATGTCGCGGCCATCTTTTTGGAGGCACTTCAAGAACGGATGACTTTTGTCGGCTTTTCTTCACCTTGGAACACCCAAACAGACGACTGGCGTTTATTTTCTGGCTCATATGAGTAAATGCAAAATTAATCACCACTGACAATGTTGTACATGATTTTAGGGTGACCGGCGTTGAAGCGATCTAGAGTTTTTTGACACCAATTCACCCTAGATGCTTTCTGATCTTCAGTCAACAGATGTAGTATCCAACAGTATCCCAACAATTCTTTATGCAAAATTGAATTGAGGTCTTTGAAATCCCAAATAATGCTTCGATCTGGCTATAAGTCACATGTCGATCTTCGTTGATGATGTTGCGCATTGTATCAACGTTTTCGTGAGTGCCTGCCGTTTTTTGTGAACCTGCTCTTGGATCGTCGCTGAGAGTAATCCGCTCACGCTTAAATTCTTCATACCAACGAGAAATTGTTGACTGATGTGGTGCTTCATTACCGAAAACAGAAATCAACTCGGCGAGGCTTCTTGTTGAGATAATTGTCTTCGAAAATTATACAAAATTATTCCGCGAAAATGTTCTCGGTTTTATTCCATTTTTCAACTAACTCGTCAACTTCGACAGTTTGTTATAGCTACGACACTACACGTATCGCACTGAAACTTTGGACTTAGGTTAACTAAAGATGGAGGTTAATTTTTAGTACTGACATTTAATCAGTGTCGTCCTCTATGTCCCACTATGAAAAACTTAAAAGACATCTCACGTATTAAACTTCGCATTTATGATCCACTTAAATCATGTGAAAAAAATTACAAATACCATAGAGTGCGTACAACAAAAAATTTATTTTATTTATAAATTCACAACATAGGAGTCAAAAAACACAAATAATAACGAAATAATTCTTTCAAGGAAATGAATTATTTCGGAAAATAATGTTGTATATATATATATATATTTATATATATATATATATATATATATATATATATATATATATATATATATATATGTATATATTTAAAAAAAAGCAGGATTTACTGACTAGTAACTGGTGAGAAGTGGAGTATTTACGACGATGTGGTGTTCGGCCCGACTTGAAGATCCATCTCGAACTTCATCGACAGAGATTAGAAGAAGTTTCAACCGTTGAATTGATCAATTAAATTGTCTACTATAAGAAATAGTACGCTATAGAAGATAGAAGAATAAATAGTTGAGTGAATTCATCAACGAAAAAAGTCACAAAATCGTTAATTATAACGGCGTAGTGACGACAACGTTCGATTGTCAGTAAAAAATTATTAGATCTTGAATGGGATGTGCTGCTACATTCACTATATTCGTCAATACTTGAATGTTCAGACTTCCACTTGTTCTACCTTCTATAAACAAGAAACTATGAAGGTCACTGTTTGTTGTTATATGTTTTTTATTGTTTATTTAGTTTTGTATTTAGACTGCCATTTCTCTATCTTATCAACATATGCTATTTTGACTTCCATTACCTTGATGGGGTAACAATCATTATTTGTTAAATGGGTAGAGATGTGACGATGGAGAGATGCAATGAAAGATGTACGTATATAACTAGTGTCAAAGTAAAAATCGAAATTCATTTTATTTTACATAAGCGGAATGGACAACATCAATTGTCTCGTAAAGAGAGAATATCGAACGAAACACTCACCGAAGGATGACGAAAGGTCTATAATTGATTAATCTTTTTTTATATTAGCAAACAATCTATGAAAAATATGAATACTAAACAACTTCTGAGGGATTTTTAAAGTATTATACTCCCTATTTACTGCCGACCGGAAAAATAAAGTCTAACAACTTTATAAACGTGAGATTAAAATTTGCGGCTTACTCAACTTAATTATTTATATCGAGGATGTTCCTGTGTGACACAATAATACGTCGTAAAATTACATCTGCAAACGCTGTTAATGCTGTAATTCATGTAGTCAGAAGTTGGTGTTTATTTTATATTTACAATACAATATAGTTAGCTTCTTCTCCGATTTACTCAGCGAAATTCAAAGTACGTGTAGAAATTATTTATGTGCAGTTCTCGTTTTATATACTTTACAAACAAGTAAAAAGAGACCTTTTTAATTAAATGAAACTCTGAAACTCTCAGTTGACGAAAGTTTACAAACTTTAAGAAAAGACGGGTATTTACGACGTAAAAGTTTTAAGTTTGCCGGAATGCAAAGCGCACTTTAAATCAAGATTAATATTTAACGTTAGGTAATCCATATAACTAGTGATCCTTTATTCTTTCTTTTACGATATGTGGTAAAGTTTGTGTACATACCAGGTAGCCTGTATTACATATATTAAAAATGATAAAATAGTATGTCATGCATATAAAAGTTTTAAACTACATGAAAGAAAAAAAATATAAATTATCAAATAAAAGGTGACTTATGTTAACTGACATTTTTATAATAGTTACTACACAGCCAATAGTGCTGGTAGGGTTACAGGAGAGATGCCATTTGCTTCGGAGAGACATATCGTTTCAGTTGCAATGGTGCAATAAATAATATAGCACTATATGTTTACATACGATGTCTGGGTTCGTAATAATGGGTTTATCATCACTACACAGTGAAAATCTTGTCCTCGGTTTAATATAAGTCAGAATAGAAGAGTACCTAGCCACAATACGATCCATCGATAGGTTGAAACTTTGAAAGAAACAGAAAACATTTGAGGAAAGGCCAGCAAAAACTGCGAAGACGCCCGAAAAGAAAACTTTACGACGGCGAAATGGCAATCAAGAGCAAAAGTCAATTCCTACGTCAACATGTACACGAGTTACAGATGTGCTAGTAGTCTGTGAGAAAAATTTACGTTTTGCTTTGCATCTCTACAAAATGCAGATGGTTGAGTAACTCAAGGAAAGGTACTATACAGAAGGAGAAGCATATGCAGGTGATGTTTGAAAAGGACACAAATGCAGTGGTAATAATAAACGATGAAGCTCATTTTCACTTGAACGGTTCACTAATCGCAATAACCATGAAAGATCTTTTGACTGTGAACGTGAGACGGTTTGGATTGCTACATCTGGTGTAATTGGGTTGTATTTTTTGAGGAGACCGGCGTAACGGTGACAGTGAATTCAGAATGCTACGTGAATATGTTGAACATGTTTTTTCTGACAGTCGCCGAAAGGACAAGTAAACATCTGAAATGTTTATTTTTAACAGGATACAGTGCATCTGCAAACGAATTCATGAACATTTTGAAAGGTGCTTTCCACTGTAATCCTTCAAAATGTACTCGTCGTGCCAATCGGGAGTTACGACTGCCTACAACAACAATTTGTCGTGTTTTGAGACGCTGGTTGGCTATGAAGCCGTACAAGTTACAGTTGTTACAAGCTCTGCGTCCTGATGACAAACGGAAACTTGTAGCATTTTGTAACGAGATTCATGACGCTATTGACAATAATATCGCTTTCGCACAACGCATCGTGTTCAGTGATGAAGCGACTTTCCATGTTAGTAGTCTGGTAAACAAACACAATGTTCGAATTTGGGGTCTACAGAATACACATGCAGCCATTGAACATGTACGAGATTCGCCAAAAATCATTCTTCTTTGATAGAAACACGGCTAACGGTCAGCAGTACCTCGCTATGTTACAAAACTGGTTGTTTCTGAGGCTGCACGAAGGCAACTTCATTTTTCAACAAGACGGGGCACCCCCCTCACTGGAGTCGCCATGTGCGTGAATATCTGAATGGAGCTCTACGATACCGTTGGATTGGTCGTCAAGGAGCTGGCGACTTAGCATGTCTCAGTTGGGCTCCACGGTCACCGCATTTGACACCCTGTGACTTCTTCCTGTGAGGTTTCGTTAAAGACAACGTTTATGTACCACCACTGCCACAGAACCTGATCCGTACTGCCATAACGTCAGTGACGAAGGACATGCTTGCCCGACTATGGGAGAAATTTGAATATCGATGTGACATTGAGAGATTCATAAATATGTGTGTAAAGTTTCATATTCGTGTATCTAAAAGTTTAATAAATATATGCATTCGAAATACGTATATTCTTTTTGAAACACATATAAAACATAATAGATGATACCAGCTGCTTATTTATTCTTGAATTCTGAGCAAATACTAACTTGAATACAACTGATGCAGTGTCGATTTTTTGAAGGGAACAAGAGATATATTTTTATTATTAAAATGTTATTAACCGATGTTCTGCCCGTGTTTAATATAAAGTAAATAATGTGAGTAATGTCTATGAAAGTACATAGAAAGTTTCAGTCGATGTTTTAAGTAAGAAGGGTATGATCATTAAAAATATTGATACAAGTGAACAGTATTAACATTATACTTACATCAGAATCAGCCCCTTTATCAGCTCCAGGACATTTGAACGTGACGTATTCGTGACATCTTTTGTGCACCACAAAGCTGCATACTGAAACAAAACCGTTTATTTCAGTAATTAAATTCATAAATTATTTTTATTAATTAAGCTGTACGTCGGTGTTTCGGCTACAGTAGAATAAATTTAACTCTAATTTGAATTTTTGAAAGAAAAAAATCCTTGTTTATTTTTGCGTGAAAAGACAGTTCCGAAATTAAATTAATGTTAATTTCGTAACTGGACGAAATGAAAAGAAGATTACTCTTTTGTAGAACAATTTCCTTTTTTCCATGACGGAAAGAAAAAATTAATTTTACATCGTTCGTTAAACATTTAAGTGTAATTCCTGGTATGTTTACGCTTTATATTTATTTGATATTTTTTTTCCAGTTATTGATTTGTTCTCCATTTAGGTTCATTTTTATTGCATAATAAATTTTTAATAGTAGTTCAGTTATTAATTCGAATGTGCTTTATTACGAAATTTGTGCCGCATTTATAGTTGAAACCTATAAATAGTTTCAACTTACAGTACGATTAATACCTAGTAAATTCACGTTATAATTGCTTTGTTACGTACCAATGCATTGTGGATTACTGAGCAAATTATGACCCGTAATAATACTCATATAATGGACTTTCGTTTAGAATTTGTCTACTGGTTTGTATACGACACTTATAAAAATTTTAATGCTAATAGTTAATAGTTCATTTTATGGAAATATATACTTACAATAACTACATAAATACACAATAAAACAAACAAATATACAGTCGCAGTTTCAGGTTGTTAATACAAATGCCACAATCATTTTTATTAATAATAATTTGATCTCAATACATCCGTATTTAAACAAGAAATATTTTAGTAATAATGATAATAATAATAATAGTAATAATACTGCTTGATGAATAGTATTATCTCAATATTAGCCGCGTACAGTTCGAACTCAAACTTACAGATATGTGGGTTCATCGAAAAGTTCTCGGCGTTAGGCTGAGGAAGCGAGTGACATCTACGATCTAATAATAATTTGTTGACGTCAAACTAACAGATCTTGAAATACGGTGTAAGAAATTTTTATTTTTTTGATCAGTTTTATAAGTTTGTGTTAATGTTTTCAATCAAATGTTGAGTGAAATACCAGGATCTTCTGTATTTGTTTGTCCGTTTATATATTTTCTACTTAAGGTCACAGTCAGCTATTATACCAAAATTATATTGAAATATATCCAGGACTTTGCCATTTATCAGAACTTAGATTGGTGAATAAAAAACGTGATATTACCAACAATAAAAGAATTTCGAAACAAATATTAGCACAATGAATAGCAAGCGCCTCCCTCTGTCGTCCACTATACTGAACGACAAAGCGAGAAACGCGTCTATCTCGCTTGTCGATATCTAAGTTATTAGAGCATATAAGACAGACGCATTGCGTAACGGCTATTTGCCAATTAAAAAAATGTTAAAAGGAATTATTCTATTATTAATAAAACCCTACCTACTACATATGTTTCACCGATTTTACGGATCATCAGGCAGATTTGTGTTATTAATCAAAGATTATTTGGTAGCGTCTATCATATCATTTCGATACAGAAAAATAATGAATAACAAGCGCCTCCCTTTGTCGTCCACTATACTGAACGACAAAGCGAGAAATATTAGCACAACTGAAACGGGAATATAAACAAAGTCACGTAAAAATAGTAAACATAGCTGAAAATTGGAGTTTAAAGAAAGAAATGCAATTAAAAGTAATAGCGAATTCAAACTAAAGATATGAGTCATAAAACTTGCAACTGATTAAGCAACATGATAGAAAGGAAACAGAAATAACAGAAGCATTTAACGAAATTACACAGTTTGTCGCTGAAAAATCAGAACTTTTTGAATATAGTAATTTCTAGTAGCGCCATCTATTAAAAAAATATGCGTCGGTAAGATAGATCTTTCACCAATGTTATGTCAAAATATTATGAGATTTGCATCATTAGAAGTAGGGAAATTGCGCATAAACTAACAGTGTATATTTGGAATTGGTCGAAAAATGAATTTCGAACAAAGAGCAAATATCAAGTTCTGTTTTAAACTCGGTAAATCGTTCACTGAAAGATTTGATAGAAGCAAAACTACACCATCAAATCTCAGTAATATCAATTTCAATCCAGAGGAACATAAAATTAGGCTTGACATTTGTCCAGGCATGACAGATCAGGATCCGCATATGAAATACCTATGTGCTCATGTACCTACATGCACAAATAAATCCGAATCGGTAAAGCGAACATTTCCGTCAATTGTCGATTCTCCCGAGCTATGCGTATGCATATCATTGTGCTATTGGACAGCATTGGTACTTGGCTTAGCGATGTAATTTATTTTATATTTTACATAACTATATAGATAAACATGTTGAATCTACGAAGGGGAAAAAGCAACCATTGATTGACACAGCCAAGAAGAGCGAATTTCCTGATTAATTTTATAATGGTTCTGCGATAATATGTAAAGTTTGCGATAAGCCGCTGATGTGCTGGGACAAATACGACTATAGAGAACAAAGGCTTTCCACCAACCACTGAATTCATTGAAGATTTACTTTTAATGATCAGAGCGTAACAGCTTACCGCTAAACTTACTAAATAAAGAACAGTTTCGATCCTTCTGGCATAAATATAATTCCAACTGGAAGCTACTATCTCGGGCAGCGTTGTATAATTATCTACCATCTCTATCAAAGGAAATAAAGACTAGAATTAAAACTGCGAAAAACAAATAGCTGTGGTTATTCGTTGACAGATCGTCAAAATTTCTATTGTAAATATGATAGTGCGTGTACTGGAACTCCTTTAATCGACATTTTCAAGTTTATTAGAATTTATTAGTAGAATATACAGGTGAAACGATTGCGAAGGTAGTTGATCGCTACAACAATTTAAACTTTCAATCAATCGAATGTAGGCCGATTTTGTAAAGAAAACTGTCCGAGACTTTTACATATGACGTATAAGGTGCATGCTTTATATCTTGTGGCACAAACTATTAAGATGTGGATGCATTAATAGCGAATACTAAAAAAAGTGTTTCTCCCCCTCTCTGCCCCCGTATTTCAGAACCACCACGGCCAATCCTTACACGTTAGGAACATGGTTGAAAGGCTTTTTATTATTCTGAGTATTTCCAACAATTTAAGTCTGGGATTGTATAATTTAGTCTTGACGAAATTGCAGCTATTGAGAAAACTCAGATAAGATTTCAAGATACTTCCGTTGAAACAGATTTAAAAATTATTTACGATAATTATGAAGGATTATTTGATGGAATAGAAAAATTGCAAAATACTGTGTTGTCGTTAGTGGAGTTACTGCAAATGGTGAACAATGTACATTTACTGCTATGTGCTATAAGTGACACTAAAATATGAGTGTTTCAAAAAACTTCGAGAGTGTTATAAACAAAGATTTTGATTTTATCATACAATATTAAGACAAATTTGAGATGGTGCTTCTATAGATCCGTTATCTATTCATAAATATTATTTTAATTATGCGTGTCTTACATCAGTAAATGTCGAACGACCTTTCTCAAGATATAAGAACATCTTTCATTACAGCGATTGTTGATTGAGACAAATGTGGGAACATACTTAATTGTACCAAAGTTATCCACTTCGCGACTCTACGTAATAACACCTATAAACAAGGCAAGTGTTTCAGGAATTTTGTAATTATTTATTTTTTTTATTTTAAGCATCGCCGATTGTTAATATCCGTTTCGCTCACATCTGATAGGTACGTAATTACGAACTAACAATAGTATATAAACCTGGAAAAACGAAATACGAGGGAACGTTTTTATATTCGCGGAATGGGGGACAAGGGGTGGAAATAAAAAAAACAAATTATTTTTCTTTTTCAATATATTCACCTGCAAGACGGATATATTTTTCACATCTTTCAATTAATTTATTTATACCCTCATAAAAAAATGATTTCTCTTTATCTGCAAAATACGCCGAAACTGCCTCCTTGACTTCATCATCGGCAGTAATTTTTTTACACCGCAGCTCTTTTTTCATTTTCGGAAACAGGTAATAATCACTCGGGGCCAGGTCTGGGCTGTAGAGTGGGTGATTCACAATTTCGAAGCCCACCTTATGCAGGGCAGCTAACGAAACGCGGCTCTTGTGGACGGGCGCGTTGTCGTGCAAAAGCAGAACACCTTTTGTCAATTTACCCCGTCTTTTCTCTTTAATGGCCTTTTAGTCGCTCTAATATTGAAGCGTAATATTCTTCGGTTATAGAAACACCTTTATCTTTATAATCAATCAACAATATTCCTTCCGAGTCCCAAAATACCGTTGCCATGAGTTTCCCAGCTGATTGTGACACTTAAATTTCTTGGGAGGTGCTGTGCCCTTTTTATGCCACTGCATGGAGTCTTGTTTGGACTCAGGTTCATAATGATGAACCCAAGTTTCGTCTCCAGTAACAATTCCACTCAATACACCATCCTTGTCTTCATTACAGAGGTCCAAATATGCACGCGAACACTCTACGCGCTGTTGTTTTTGCGGCGGCGTGAGCATTCTCGGCACCCATCTTGCACTGACCTTAGACATGCCGAGATGATCGTGTAGGATTTTAAAAATTGTTGTATCGGATACTCCAACCATTTCTGCGAGTTGTTTCTTCTTTAGTCGAGCATCTTCGAGTACAATTTGTTCAACTTTTTGGATAAGTGCTGGAGTGGTCACCTCAATGCTCCTGCCTGGCCTCGGGTCGTCTTCAAGGGATTCCCTTCCTTGTTTAAATAAACTAGCCACTTGTACACCATGGTTTTTCCTGGACAAGAGTCGCCGTAAACCAATGACATCTCATTCATTATGGTCGCGACTGATTTTCCTTGCCTGGTAAGGAACTTTATAACGGCACGATATTCGATTTTTTCCATATTTCACTTTTCACTCCTGATTATGTTACATAGTTGACGATAGCTCAAAGACTAACTGTCTAATAACAATGAAACTTCGTATTTATACTAATCATGAGTCGCTGCACGGGCCACGCCCCCAATGCGCCTACTCACCCCTCTACAACCCGCTCATTCCGCGAATATAAAAACGCTCCCTCGTATATATTATGTCAACTGGTAATGAAGATCAATTCTCTTGCTATTCGAATTAAAGACATATTGTGATTGTAGATCGTACATAACTTTCAATTAATTGATACACAAAAAACGTTTCAAGAATAAAAAGTGATATTGCCAAACCATTCATTTTAAAATCAAAAATATTATTACCTCCACCAACTATTCTGTAAAAGTAATGATTAAGATTAATAAAATATTTAAACGGTACGATATTCGATTTTTTCCATATTTCACTTTTCACTCCTGATTATGTTACTTGGTTGACGATAGCTCAAAGACTAACTGTCTAATAACAATGAAACTTCGTATTTATACTAATTATGAGTCGTTGCACAGGCCACGCCCCCAATGCGCCTACTCACCCCTCTTCAACCCGCTCATTCCGCGAATATAAAAACGCTCCCTCGTAATACATGAAACATATTTTCACCAAATAACACAAACACATATTGACAAACAGACAACCAACAAACGGATGAAAATTGGAAATATTTACGCACGAACTAAACTGAAGGCTTCATGATTTCAGTACAAGGGCTGGTTGAGAAAACTAGAAACTATAGTAAATATGTGTATCATGAAATAGAACGACATGCTAGACATATGTAGACAATTTAAAAAAAAACATCAGGAACAATTGAACATACGAGGATAGTTTGACAAGTAGTGAGAATGACACATAGGTGGTGCTCTAATTGGGAAAACAAATGCACTGTAATTTAGGTTGCCTATTTATATGTTTACATTCCGATATTTAGATAAATCGGTTGATTAGTTTATTTTTGACAGCTGATTGAAAAAGAAGCAACACGTCGTTTTGTTAAAATGGAAAAAAAAAGTAGAGTATCGTGCGGTGATTAAGTACTTCTTAATTAAGGGTATGAAAGCTACCGAAATAAAAGATGAGTTACGGGAGACATTAAGTGAATCTTCTCCATCATCAGCCACAATAAGTAGATGGGTAAATGAATTTGAACGTGGTAGAACAAGCTGTGTTGATGAAGCGTGCTCTGGAGCACCCAAAATCGTGACTTCCAAGGAAATGATTATAAAAATTGATAATATTATTACGCAAGATCGATGACTCAAAGTGAGAGAGATAGCAGACGTGGTAAACATTTCAATAGAACGCGTACACCACATTTTAGCGAAAGAATTGGGCCTTTCCAAGCTTTTGGCAAGATGGGTGCCACGATTGCTTACGACTGATCAAAAGGTCACTCGTTTGCGCATTTCCAATGAGTGTTTGGACCTTTATAAGCGGAATCCGGTTGATTTTTGTAGGCGATTTGTTACTTACGATGAAACTTGGATACAGTACATTACATCCGAAACTAAACCATAGTCGAAACAATGGTTAGAACGTGGTTCTGCACCTCCAAAGAAAGCAAAAACCATTTTATCGGCAAACAAGGTGATAGCATGAATTTTTTGGGATTCAAGGGGCATTTTGCTCATTGATTACCTTCAGAAAGGTGTCACAATAAACGGACAATATTATGTAAAACTTCTACAAAAATTAAATGTTGAGATTCAAAGAAAAAGATTCCGTTTCACCAAAACAACGCTCCCTCGCATACCAGCACAATTGCGAGATCCAAAATCCACGAGTTGCATTTCCGACTTTCACCTTCTTCCAAAATTGAAAACTGCACTAGGTGGAAAGAAATTTTCGTTTAACGACGAGCTTATTATCTTCGTAAATGAGTATTTTGCAAGCCTTCCGGAATCGCATTTTAGAGATGGCATAAGGGCATTCGAGCACCGTTGGAATAAATGTATTGCTCTTTTAGGAGAATATATTGAAAAATAAAAATTATTTTGTATTTAAAAAATTCATTTTTCTTTTCCATTCTCTCTACTTGTCAAACTACCTTCGTATCATGGGCACATGTACAAATTTAGCACGGAGAGAATATAACAAGAGACATGACAATATCTGTAAAATAATACATAGAGACCCATGGCACAAATACGAACCATAAATAGTTTTAGAAAATTCGTAAATTAAATTATACACACAATAAATCAGATATTACACTAACTCACTAAAATACTAAAAAATACTTATCCAATTAATGTTTCTATACCTAACACCTATAGCCTTCGGCAAAAACATACAGGGAAATGCAATAAATATATCCCTCTAGCAGAAGGGATACAACAACTGTGACATCAAAAGCACGTCAAAATTACATCAATTATAATTGACAGCACTCGAATAATACTAACGAATAATGAAGCCATAAAGAACTTTATCTCAATCAAATTATATATTATGTCATACAAATATATTTTGAACATTTACTCAATCGTGATATGATTGAGCAAGTGGTGAATACAATAATAAAGAACTTAATTTCGTCTGCATTGAAATACAAGGATATTATAAATAATGATAGTAACAATAATATTCCTTCTTGTAAAAATACAAAGCATTACAAAGATGTATTAATTTATAATAACACGTCGGTATCAGCTGCGCACATTCCTAACTCAGGACTATAGATATGTGGGATTTTTACGTCTGTAATAATAGCAAAGATAAAAGAATATCTACCGAATAATGAAATATTATGCGAAAAACAAACAAGCAGTAAAAGTTCCAAAGTATGTGAAGAGCAAATCATTATTGATCAAATTATCACTAAACATGCGAAACTGAAAATAGGAATCTCTTCTGGGTCTACATCGATTATCAGAATGTATTTGTCACTGCCATAGAGCTGACTCTTGTAAGTTCTTGAGGTATACAAGATAGACACTGCTCATAAACATACAATCAAACACACCTACCAACAACAGAAATAATAACAAAGTAGGGTATATTCCAAAGAGATGCATTAGGTATTCTTTGGTTTTGCATTGCACCTAAGACTTTAAAGCACACTAAAAGCAACATGAACAACGTTATACAAAACTGTACCATATACGCTTAAATGATGACCTAAAAATATACGCAGACAAACAACTTAAAAATCTTCAGCTCTGATATCAAAATGAAGTGTTTGAATAAATGTAGAACGTGCTGTATAATTATAGGGAAAATACAACATGAAGGAAATAATACTCAAATAGATGTAATCGAAGGATTACAATAAGAGAAACACAAACTCAAAGACCTTTGCATATCCTTATATTAATCATACATTAATTAAAACACGAATTCCATAAAAATTTACAAAACGCTTGATAACAAAACTAAAGCAGTTAACACACAAATACTGACTGTAATTTCCGCGTTAAACCAGCACGAAGAATTAATAATTTTGTATGGCTTTAAGTCACTGATGGGATGCGGTCTCTTATATTTTTTATATTTACATTTTGAATTTTTGTTGTACGAGCATTTTTATTTAATAACTATACAAATTTGGGTAGCTATACTTTTAATTATAGGCTTTATAACGCGGTACATAATTATCTATTATAGGGTACAGTACATTATAATATAAAATTATAAACTATATTAACATCTATAGCTTTCCAAAATTGTTCAATCTGTTTAAAAAGAGCTGGATAATCTGCTATTCGAAAATTGTGCCGTTTATTATTTGAATTAGATGGAAAATTACTCTTACTAAATATGGAAGGTGAAATACCAAAACAATCCATAGGACATAACAATGAATACAATAAGAAAACTCATAACTAATCATACTCCAATATGCTAAACATATGCCTATGGTATTATAACATATATATGTATGAACATATACATATGCACACTCCAATAGTATCTCTCACGCTAAAATGGATGTATAAAAATATTTAATGTCTAAAGAGAGAAAAAGTTAAAAAGCAATTCTAGACATATAGACACAACGGATTATAAGTTCTTGACCTTTTTAGATACGCATAAAAGCGGAATTTCGAGAAAAAAGATGCGAGAAAAAAGAATTACACGGTCCTTGGCGATGCCATGGTCAATACATTTCTCTAGAAAGGAATAAATTGAGACGTATGCAAATGGACCATAAGTTCTTGACCTTTCTACATATAACAATGACTAAAGGAGATTAATAGCAGAGTGAAACGGAGATAAAGAGAGAAAGTATATATATATATATATATTAAAGAATAATAGCAGATTATGTTTTGAAAATACTAAATATACTTTATAAAGTACAAAATTGATAAAAAAAACCTTTATCAAGCCTTAAACGAATTCCAACACAGCTTAACCAAGGCTAGATCTATCGAAGCAGCATAGATAAGTACGAGCTGTGGCAATTAAATAAAGAGACTGGTGCGAGAAATGTTATTTATTGCAAATAAAGTTATGCTTAACTTTTATCTCCTTCAACATACTCTTCTCCCCTATCTATATACGACTGTATACATGTCTTTTTTTGTTCAAAACAATGCGGTAGTTCATCAGTTGGCAGCCTCTTCACAACTCTGACGTTCTTTATTTTACATGTTCAACAGAAAATCTGTTCCCTTTAATGCATTTTTCACTTTTGGGAATAGGTAGAAGTCACATGGTGCGAGATCTGGCGAATACAAGCTTGGAAATGACGTGAGCAAAGAAAAGAGTTTTAACGGTACTAATTTTGTCAAGATATCTGGATGTACGAATTATATATCTAAGAATCTAAGAAAAAGCTAACATGAAGGTCGGTGCCGGATTTGTTTACTGTTGAGCAAATGCGAGCTAGTGTTACAATCTAAGAGAATTTTTTCGGGTCGTATGTCTCCGTAGGTGCATCACTATAACCTAAAGGCAAAAACACTTTCAAAACAATGGATCTCTTCTTATGGACGTGCTTTGATGAAGACGACCTTTAAGATTTCGATCACAATTTCTTGTAATTCCAAAGGCGTAATTTTTATGAACTATACACAGAAGGGATATGAAAGAACTGACAAATATTATTTGCATTAAGTTTTGATGTCGAACTGAAGAAAAACCTACTGCATGTATTCAGAAAAGGTTTTTATACATTAAGATAACACGCTCTCTCGTTCATCGTCTACGGTAACTTAGAATACAAATTGCTCGTTCGCCATAATCATCAGATCTGGCTTCTAGTGATTTTTCTTATTCACAAACTTGTGAAAATGGATTGGTGGAAATACTTTTGGATAAATGAGGAGGTGATAGCTCCAACGAATGCATGTTTTGATGAGTTTTCGAAAAATTACCTTTTAGACAGCTTAAGAAAATTTGAAAATCACTATCCTAAGTGTATAGAATTGTATCGGAATTATACAATAAATAATAAATTTTTCGCTTACGAATATTCGATCGTTTTATCGGTTATGTGAAAACGCGCCAGAGAGGACATTTCCACTATTGAATAATACTAAAACTGGAAACGTTAATATTTTTTGTTTCAATAAACGATGTTTAACATATAATAACAATAACATATAAATATATTTGCCCAACAGCTATGAAATCCTATTACAGAACAATACAATATCAAATAACATATGCAACGCTGGAGGCTTACATTCAAAACTAAATATTCATATATCTAAATATACTAAATACAAATACATAACTATACCAGATTTTAGTAATTACACATCATACATTCATATGTATCCACAAATATAAATATAAAAAATTCACGTACACTTATAAAATACAAAAGTGGTAAGCGCATTGAGTAAGCATTGTTGGTAGAAGAGTACATTTTATATCCTTAGTCGACAAGTTGTTAAAATAGTCACGCATTCTATAAACAGGTGATCTAATCAGTACATTTGTCCTTAGAGGTGGCAGACTAAAAGTGTTTGCAAGTTTAATTGTTTGTCTGGAAATTAAAAAATTTAACTTTGTCAGAATTTCAAGTGCGTCAACTCTATTGTGAAGAAGATGATAAAGAAATTTTATATTATTATGTCTGTGTCCGTGGAGCTCTGATGGTTCAACGCTAAAGGTATTCAAAGGATTAATATGACTATCCTAGTTCACAGACTGGCGAAAGAAAATGTACTTTAAAAAGAGCATTTGCACTAATTCCAACGTATAGATAGGTGTTTGATAAAGAAGTAGCCACACCGACTCATTTTCAAGTTTGAACCTAACAATGGAAAAATAGAGTGGTAATATGCTGTTAATTGATGAGAAGGGCCTGATGGTTCTAATTACGAAACCCGAAGTTTTTAATGTAGCATTAGATATCTTGCTGATACGGTTGTTGAATAATAGTTTGGAATCGAATGCGACCCAAGTCCTTAATAGCAGCATTTTTCAAGAAAAAAACTGTTGAAAGTGCAATTGAAGCGAACTCAGGAACTTCTGCGAGTCAGCGTGATATATTTACATTTAGGAATATTCAAGTGAAACCTATTATCGGTGCACGATGCCTGTATAGCATCCAGCTGTTTTTGCAGATAAGTGCATTGATATTGTTTATTGTGTAAAGTATGTTAATTTGTTTGCGAATAATAATTTCTGACAGTTGAGAACTATAACAAGATCGTTTATAGAAATAGAAAGCAAAAGAGGTCCGAGGTTTGACACTTGCGGAATGCCAGATGTTGAATAAAAAAGCTGAGGTTTATGGCCTTTGTAATAGATATAGTTAGCTCTATAAGATAAATATGATTGAAATAACAAGACAGGTGATGGCTAGTAACTAATTTTAGCAAGCTTGTGTAGTAGTATTGAGTGATCGATCCGATCAAATGCTTTAGAAAAGTCTGTCAAAATTGCGTCTACTTGTACTACATTGTATTACCAACCTTGTACGAACCTATATTATCTGAAAGTTAATATAAGTTGGTACAAGGTTGAATAGCTGGCATAAGGGAGCAGCAAGAGCGCCGATGCAATCATCATTAGCCAGAGTATTGGAATTCCTACGGTTTTTTAATGCGTGAAAAACATCTGATTCTCGAATAAGTGGCACATTATTTAGGGTGCAACTGAAACATTTCTGTGTACCAGTAGCAGACGTTGCGGGATGTAATATGCAGACAGATTGGAAAAAGTTAACGAATTCATTGATAATTGACTGTGGTTGAATGAAAATATCACCATTAATGTTTTTCAGGGAATTGGGTGATGCCTTGAAAATTATTATTTTCTGCTATTCCATCGCTAATTAAAGTCACAAAAATGAATTGAAAATTGAGGGTTCCTTTGATGTTCTTTGGAGTAACAGCCTCATTTAAACGACCAGAGCATTCAGCATCAATTGTCTCTACGACTGCTTTTCCCATTAGAAGACAATGTTTTATCAATACAGGAAACTCAGTTTTTTCGATTGTTTTGAAAATTACAAACGTGACACGTTACTTAAACCACGTTTGAAGGTTGTTCTATCTATATCTATATATATATATATATATATATATATATATATATGTATATGTATATATGATGATATATATGTAACTCTGTGTACGCATTTCTACAACTAAGTTGTCATCATCAGCAGATAATTGCAAAGTGTCGCACCTGGTAAACTACCGTTGAGAACCAAAATGTACACTGTGTACATTTTGGTTGGAGTGTACATTTTGGTTCTCAACGGTACATATCGCGTATGGAGTTTGTTTTCGTACGGGGTTTTTTTTTCGCCGTGGCTTACCAGGTGCGACACTTTGCAATTATCTGCTGATGATGACAACTTAGTTTAAGAAATGCGTATACAGAGTTACAAAAGTTAATGTGGAAAGGGGCTATATATCAACCTTAGTGATTAAGGCGATTTGAAACGAAATGAAGCAAATCTGATTTATCTGAAACCAGGATCTTTGTGTGCGATTGATATTGCAATAGAAAAAGTTACTCAGTGACTAAATAGTAGCATGCGAACGTTTCCACTTCAAAAGCTGATTTACACTTTAAAAATGTGTTACTATGTATATTCATAGAAAGTATATTCTATGTGTTGTTTTTTGTCAACAAAACCATCAAATCAGATATTTTGGTTAATTGTATTTATTATTTTATCAAAAATAAGTTTGACTAATCGAAAAGAAATCGAAATACAAGATTAATTAACCTAATGTATCCTTACTTACTCCCCTACCTTCCTCCTAACTGCATTGGCACAATCACGTTCTTTACGTCTTTTGTTTATTATGAAACAGTTTAATTAAAAAGATTTCTCGTTCCCAAATACTATGAAAAATTATTTAAACTTTTTTTAATAATAAACTATTATATTTAACTTGTATTTGAGTTGGAGATAGAAAATTAAATTGAATAATTAATTTCATAAATTTTGATGTTTACTATTTAATTCTTATTAGCTATAAATAAAATCGTAAAAGACTTTTGCAATGATCCAATATACTAAATTAGTCATTAATGCACAATATATTCTTTTAGTTAACATCAACGACTTATTTATTTGTTTACATTTGATCGAATAAGGTCAAATTCCAATTGACAAAGAACAATTTAACAATTATTAAAAGTTAAAATAAACTATTAAATGTGTACATTGAATAACTTATATAAAATATAATTCAATACGAATGTTTATTAAAAGAAATACCATTGGAATGTGCGTTCAGTAAAATACGTATAATAGAGAACTAATTTTCGAATTGTTTAAACATTTTTATCTCCATACAGCAATAAAAATAAATATATTAGTGTAATAGAATTCAGTTATCAATATTAGATGCTATTTCTCATAATAAAACTATCCATTTTCTAAATGGTGTGCACATGTACTACATACTGGTGACTTCGCTATTGATCATATGCAATAATATACATACATACATTCATTATTCGTTATTCATAATATAAAAAATGCTTACCACATGCATATATCATATAATGTGTTTCTTTATAAAAAATGTTTATTGATAACCGCATTTTAAAAAAGTAAATTATCGATTAAAGATAAGAACTTAAGTAACCAATTTTTACTTTTGATCTGCTGATCATGTTGTGGAAATGGTATTTAAATGGAACACATATTAAAACCAGTAAAAGACCGTGATACTTTGGAAGCATCTGATGTGTAATGAAATATTCATGCCCTTTCTCATTAAAAAATTCTGTTTCTCTAGAAGCATTTGGTGCGGCAGTGTATATATTGGCAAAACAAAGCGGTCTATCGGGTTTCAGAGCATGAGCGTTTTACTGAGTTGCTACGCGTAGTTGGTTCTGCACTTGCTGAAAAACGTTTTGAAATCGGGCACCATATCCAATTCCGGAACTACTCATTATTATGGCCGAAAAATCTATGAATGAATAGGAATATTAAAACACCCAATAACCTAAACCTCAATGGCGGTTAACCCTACACAATGCCTTGCGATTCCTTATCTCCAAATAATTCCACCGTAACCGCAACGTTGCATTGACCCGTGCAACGAATGCCCCTGTATAAAGTATCTTGCAACATAACTACATCAGTTGTATGCAATAGCGAAAGTAACTACAGTTAAGCCCTGTAATTGTGTAAATCAAGACGAAACGTCGGCAGTACAACTACCGAGAACGCAATTCTAACCCGGGAGCCAAGATGACAACAACCGCGGAAGTCTAAGCAAATTACAAAATACAAAATTATCGGGTCTGTAGTTGCAAAGTTACTACATATATGTGAAAAAAGTAAAATTACAAATGCCGATACAAAAGCATTCAGAAGAATTATTGAGAAAAATTGGCGCGTGTTATGTTCACTTAGGTGCTCTGCGCAGTGTGGAAGAAGAATTTCATACCACAAAGAAATTTATAACTTTAGTACTTACGAATTAATTTGTTTTGGATTTAAGAAAGTAAAGTAGAAACGGGCAAAATATATTTTTCTCTTAAAACTGGCAATGTTTTAGACCAAAGATAAGCCACCTTTAATGCCACAGCAAAAAAAATAAATTAAGAATGGAAAAAGTATATAAGAATTGGACACCTCGACAATGGCATGCATTGCATTACAACGGAGCGACAAGCCCGATTTAAAATGTGTTGGAGATAAGAGAAATCGAATTATTCGCAAAAGACATAAGGCGTTCCATTCTGATTGCCTCAAAAGAAAAGTAAAATTTCTTGCGTCCTTTATAGTCTGAGGCAATATGTTATCCAGAGAGATACGAAATGTTCATTTTATTGAAGGAACAATATAAATAGACATTTTAGAAGAATCGCTTTTATCTATCATGGAAATAAATATGTTTGACATCAGGACAAGATTTTCTGTTCTAACAGGGCGGTGCATCATGCCGCACCTTGAAAAAAGCGCTAAAATGGATGAAAGACATAAACATACTATTATTGAAAGATCTTACAGTGAACCAAATTAAATGAGAAGGCTATCGTCTACAATTTTTTTTTATATTTTTCAATAATACTTAGTGTACAAGTGGAGTATTATATGATGGCGGACATATTGATGTCACTTATACAGATTTATCGAAAGCGTTTGGCAGAGACCATAATTTATTATACCATTATTATTTTGATCTACCAAGAAGGTAGATCAAAATAAGTATACTATAGTGGATATGGATCGTCTGCATTTATTGCTACTTAAGGTGTTCCTCTGTAATACAATTTGAGTCCATTACATTTTGTTATTTTTATCGATGGTTATGAATATAGTCACATCTAACGTGCTAACTTGCATTCATAATTTAAGAATATATTCAAGAGTCACGACGGTTGAAGATGAGATGTTATAGAGTGATACTGATCGCGTTTTAATTGGTGTAATAATAGTAAATTTATTTTAAATATTGTCAAATGCATATACGCATTTTCCGACTATTTACAATATAAATGGTCAGTGATTGGAGAAAAGTAATGTGGTGAAGAATCTTGGGATCTTCTTTAATTCACAGTTCTTAACACATTGATAGCATCTGTTCTTACGAATCAGCGATGATGGGATTTATTGTAAGATGAACAAGGTGTTTCGTAATCACTTTGATATATAACCCCTTTTCACATTAATTTTCGTATTCTGTATACGTATTTTAACAACTAAGTTGTGATCATCAGCAGATAGTTAAACAGCGTCGCACCTGGAAAACTACGGCAAAAAGATGTTTCATAGATTTCATAGATTAGCAGATTTTATTTGGAGCTGAATTAAACAGATCGAAATATGCTTCCATAATATAGTACCTTTACTACCAACGTCAACATTATACCATTGAGAGAGGGCAGTGTTGCTTTTTAAAATTTTTAGCTTACAAAATTGTTGGTTCTCATCCAATGAATGGCATTAATTACGAAGTTCTGCTGCAACGTCACGATATACGGTGGCTCTAGAAGCATATGCAGATGCATGGTACTAGCTTTTTATTTAAGGTTATACATAATCAGATTGATCAGAGTTGCTGGCGAGTACTGAGTTTTGTGTTCCTCGGATAGCGTCGATCCATGTGCTTGCTTTCAAAAAATCACTGGCTAAGATAACTATGTTAGTTAAAGCAGGTCCAGCAACGTGCCGGAACACAAACATTATTTATAAAGATATTTTTATGGGTGAATTGATGAGTGGTTACCCTAGGTAACTATAATAAATTTCCTTTTCTTCCTTTTTAAGGTTAAATATTTTCATTTACTTACGATTAAGTATGTACGCACGTATTTAAAGACAAATAATTAATATTGTCCTCTAATTGGATTTCTTGTTGAGCGAATAAAGTTTATTATTATTAAAGCATTAAGAATTTTATCAAGGATAATTTATATGCATCTTTTTCCTAAGTGCTGCATAAAATTATTTATTTTCTATATTGTAACATTGCACGAATTTGACTATTCCAAATAAAATTGCATTGAAAAATTCCAATTTCACAGAAAAGAAACCCCAATAATCTTCCAAAATAAATGTCTCATTTTGATATTTATAGTATTGGCAAATATAAAGTTGAATTATTCGAATCTTCGCTGACACATCTACATCAAGAAATCCATCGGAGTAAAGGTTCAGTTCACTTGATTTCCCGCTTCATTTAACTTCTCTCAGAATGTTTCGAATGAAAGACGAAAGTTTCCTCTAAAATCCCAACTCTGTTGCAGAATATCTCGTTTCGAATAAAAGGGCAACGGCCATAAACTCACATTAAACGAAAATATTTTAAAATTCTCCATATTTTTACTTTCTCTTAGCTTTGGCCCTAAAACAACGTATAATGTATTACTCTATTTGCACTTAACGTAGTCCTGTAAAGCCTACATTCATATTTACTTATGTACAATCTGCTACGCGTATATATACGCAGAATAAGCCAGGTATTTCGGGGACTAAATAGTGAAATATGAATCTTAAGGTAGAACACGTGAAATCGACTTCACAAGAGATACGCGTGGGGAAAGGCTACACAATCGTTGGAAACCCCAAATAAATAAAACAATCGCTATCAGGCCAGGGTATTCCAGAGTTGGGTAACCGTGACAGGAAAGGTTATAATGCTTTTAGTTCCAATTAAAATAAATATAACGAATTAATTGGCTTCTGGTTTGTTAGCTAATGAATATAATTTAAGGTAAACCAGTTAGATAATTTAATGAATATTAATGTAATAAAGGATAAAGTTCGGCAGTCGACAATAATATTGCCGATGTTTCACGTTTCAAAAAGAGTAACGAAATCAAAATACAAAATATAAGTAATTCTATTAATATTGAGAAAGACAATTCTAAGATATAAAATGTTACGCATTTTATTCATGCTAAAATATTAGGTGCGCAACTAAGTTCTCGCTGTTTTTTTGATGAAAATGCAACTTTATTGTGAAAAAATGTTTACAAATGAATCATTCAAAATATTGCCCATCGCTAGCGACAACTTTTTCCCATCTTCCTGGCAGAGCTCGGTAGAAGTGTTCGTCTTTTGAGGCTATCCACGAATCAAGCCATTTTGGGATGTCTTCATATGAGCAGCACTACTGATTAGCCAGACCATGTGCCATCGAACGGAACAAGTGATAATCGGAGGGCGCAATATTTGGGGAATATGGCGGGTGGGGTAGGACTTCCCATTTGAGCGTTTCTAAGTAGGTTTTAGCGGGTTTGGCAACGTGATATCGAGCGTTGTCATGGTGTGGAATCACTTTTTCGTGCCTCTGCTCGTATTGTGGCCGCTTTTCGCGCAGTGCTCGACTCAATCGCATCAATTGAGTGAGTGCGTTACCGTTCCCCAGTGATGGTTTCGTTCGGTTTCAACAGCTCATAATAAATAACACCGCTATGGTCCCACCAAATATACAGCAAAACCCGCAGCATGAATATTCAGCCGAACTGACGACGTAGAAGCATGACCGGGCAGTCCCCATGATTTTGTTCACTTTGGGTTGCTGTAATGAATCCATTTTTCATCACCCGTAACGATGCGATGAAGAAAACCCTTCCTTTTTTGCCGCTGGAGCAGTTGTTCACAGGTGAAAAACGACGCTCAACGTCTCTTGGCTTCAACTCATAAGGAACCCAAATTCCTTCTTTTTGAATCATTCCCAACGAATGCAATCGCTGGGAAATGGCTTGACGGGTAACTCCTAATGCTGAAGCAAGCTCTTTTTGCGTTTAGCGCGGATCCTCATCGAGCAATGCCTCCAATTCAGCGTCTTCGAAGGTTTTTTGTCTTCAACATCGAAATCACCGTCTTTGAAGCGACGAAACCGATCACGGCACGTTGTCTCACTTAGAGCAGCATCTCCGTAAACTTTTTGGAGTTCTCGATACGCTTCAGCCGCCGTTTTCTTCGAATAAAAGAAGAAAAGCAACACTTCCCGCAAATGACGATTATTTGGCATAAAATCAGACCCAGTTGGCAAATAAATGGTTGCATACCATTCAGCATTGATTGCGCGGCGATCCTCTAGCGGAAAGAAAAGCCAGCATTTCTTTCCGGAAGTTCGTCCGCGTCTCACTTTCGCGTGTTTCTCCTCTTCTTTGAAGACCCATTTAGTCGATTGTCGCTTACTTTCTGTCTCGTGGCAATAAATCAAACTTTCGTCACCTGTAACGATGTAGTACACTGATTTTGCTCGACCTTGGTTGAATTTATTAAGCATTCTTTTGCACCAATCCATGCACGCTTTTTTGAGCCTCCGTTAAACTTGTGTGGTATTCATCGACCGCAAAGCTTTCTAACGGCAAGATGAACATGCAGGATAGTTCTCACTTGGGGATACCTATGCCCAGTGATGTCCGAATATCTCTGTATGTGCAGTGGTTGTCTGTCTTTGTTATGTTGTACACAGCGTCGATGTTTTCTGGAGTGACTGCAGTGGCAGACACTCCCTCACGATGATTGTCTTTGAGCAAAACACGTCCACGCTGGAAATCATTGTACCACCTTTCAATATGCACCAAGGATGATGCTTCATCGCCAATCAATCGCTTAATTTTTTTCAGACACTCGTATCGGGTGAGATCGTCTTTAAAATCTTAGAAAATCATGTCTCAAAAATTTTCATGCGTTAATTCCATTTTTCATAAATGTATTTAAAAAATACTAAAAAAAGACGGCAGCATATGCTAGTAATCTATAAATACTATTCAGACGAAAAGATCTCAGAGAATACTGAACATACTGCTCAAAACAAATATAAACAAAAAGTAGTTCCAATTAATATATATATAACACCTACAAACACATACTTCTATAAACCAGTTTCATCAACCAACTAAGAGAACGAATACAGACGTGTCTTAATATGTTTATACATAAGTTAAAACGTACACCTAAAGTGCATAAGAGCGCACTTCAACACGCTCCTGGCTTAATATAAAAAAGTTACGTCGTTTATTAGTAGAGTTGACACTGCGAACATTCGGTCGTCGGCGCATGATTCCAAGAAGTGCAAGGAATTAAAAGGTAATAAATGTAAATAAGCACTAATCCTTTTAAGCAGCATTTTCGGTATGCAGGTGCATAAATGATCACTGACAAAGAAATATACTCTCCCCGGATAAATACCAGAAGTTTCGTAGCACAGAAATTTTAAAAATCTGCGTTGATTTTTACTGCAGCAAGTTTTTGAGTATCATAAAAAGGATACCACCACATTAGACAATAACACAATTTTAATATACTCAACATATTGATTACTAAGTAAGATAATAGTGGGCCAATATTTGAACTTTGGGGAACCTCGGAGGCAGATATAAAAACATTAGACGAGTAGCTATTATCGAAAACATAGTTGATCCTATTGTTCAGGTACGACCACATACGAGGGTGGTCCCAGAAATACCCGACCCAACAAAAAACGGATTTGTGAGTTGGCGCACTGTCTTGATGAAGCAACACTTTCTTTTTAGACAAATGCGACCGTTTTTGCTTGATTTCTTCGCTCAACGTTGCAATAAGTTCGCACAATAATATTGATAGTTTTTCCTTTTTCAAGATAGTCAATGAAAATTATTCCACGCGCATCCCAAAAAGCCGATTCCATGACCTTGCCTGCAGACGAAACTGTCTTCGCCTTCTTTGGAGCCGGTTCTCCTTTTTGAATCCATGTTTTGATTGTTCCTTTGTCTCGGGTGTAAAGTGATGGACCCATGTTTTATCCATGACTATGAAACGGTGCAAAAATTCTGCTTTGTTGCTGTGAAACTTCGCTAACCACTCAAATGAAACATCTTCACGACACTGTTTTTGCTCGAGTGTGAACAAATGCTGCACCCATCTTGCACACAATTTTCTCCTGTCTAAATTTTTAGATAATATGCGATGTACCGCATTTTTTTAAATGTCTACTATGTCTGCTAGCTTGCGCACTTTCAGTCGACGATCATCCAGTACCGCTTTGTGGATTTTCTTCACTATTTCTGGAGTAGTCACCTCATTTAGTCATCTTGGTAGCTCGTACGGCCTCGTTTGAACTCTGCTACCCAATATTTCACTATTGTAAACGAAGGAGCCGACTCACCCAGAGTAGAATCCAGTTCAGCTTGTATATCGGTTGGGCTGAAGACTTTCAAATAAAAGTATTGTATCACATAACGGCGCTAAATTTTCTTCATTTTTACAAATTCACTAACTACTGATGACTGCCAAACGAATAGTAAACAATGTGGCTTCTTCAAACTTTGAAACATATGCTTTATAGATTGTGTACTTTCTAATACAGTGGTAGTTTTCAAACAAATAGTGCCACCTCTAGGTCAGGCCGGGCACTTATGGAACCACCTTCGTAAGATTAAGAAAGAAGAAACATAACAGTATAACAGTAATATCAAATGTACGGGAAATGTCAATAAAGTAGAACTCGCAATCAAATGTAACTCCTGTAAATTCCAGACCTCTCACAATATTGATTCTTTCCTTCTAAAACATAATATAACTTCTTTTGGCACCAGAAAAATAATCTATTTACATGGTTTTGTAGTGCTATGCATTGACGATGATAATATTATAAAAAATGTTGAAATAGTCAATCAATAAAACGTACCCATAATGTAGGAAGTCGACCATGTCATTTATAAAAACCAAAAAGAGGACTGGGACCCAGATTTATTCCAAGAAGTGAGAGTGAAGATTTTGGACACATTTCTATAAAGGGAATTTAATTTTTAGTGTATGTTGATGTTGAAGTAGAAGAAGCATGCCATGGGGCATTACTAAATGTCGTTGAAAGATAGATTGTAATAATATAAAATGTTAATTAAGAAATGTTAAATCTCGCTCTCAGTATTCTAAACGTAACATTAAAAATTTTCAATTAGGACTTTATTTCGAGTAATTCTACAGAAGAATATCTCGACTTTCTCAGAGAATTAAAAAACCGTTTATAAACATTTAGACAGAATTCGTCCGCACCCGATCTACAGACGTGAGTGTTTTTTTAATAAAGAGTGGGTAGAAAGTAAAATGCTACTTCATCACGTTAATTCAGCGCGGATGTTCGCAACGTATTTTTCGTTTATTTTTAACACGCGCTTTTCATATTTCCGACGTTATTGTCGGTGCGGATCGACTTTCGCCGAAAAATCCACCAAAGAACGGTACTTGACGAAAAAAGTTTAACCCGTAAACGTCTTCGAGACAGACTTTTATAACGTTACGATTCAGAATGCCACTTTATATATGACATACTTAGGATGAAATACTAGAAACACTTTCACTTGAGACATTGAGATTTCCGGTTTTATAATATATTCCTCGAAAGATACGGTTTAAATACATTTCGCTCTGAGAATTTACCAAAATTGTATTTACTATGTTAATTAATGTTTAGAGTTAATTACGGGTTTCCTGACACCTGACTAACCTTAAACATAAATGCCGGCAATGTATAATTAAGGCGTATTTCGAGGAAACATACCATTGTTCTTTATAAAATCACTAAAATTCTTAGGAAAAAGGCAGCAGCCTGTATCAAACTATGCCCAATCTAAGGAGCCACTCCCAAATCCATTTCTTTGTAGATACATACATACATTAATGGTCTAAGATTTAATTGCGAGCTATCTACGTTCTGTTATTTCATTTAAATAAACGACTATGTATAAGAGTATACTTCGCGGCCGAATTGCAATATAGTATCTTGCCGTAAGTACTTTTAATTAGAACAATGCTAATTAAACATTGTTAAATAGCTACGTTCATTTATTTGTGAAATAAATGAGAACGGTTGCCTAGAGAGTGGTTCATTGGATATATTTTACAAAACTATATGTATAACTCAGGTTACTACGTACTACTTCCAGCAACATTTTGAACGATTCCTTACTCCAAAAATAAAAAGCCATCGCTTTTAAGATTAAATTGATATATGATGAAGAAGTATTTTTAGAAATTGTATGTTTAAAAGTTTTCTAAAAATTTTATAAAGAGCAATGGAATGTTTTCTAGAAATATACGTTAATTATAGATAATAATGCAAAGAATTAATCTAATTAATTATTTAAGTTTATTAAGTATTGAAAGATTTTTCTGCAAAATTGAAGCAACAAGGGTTACAACAAGAAATCTGCCTGGCCATGTTAAAAACAATGAATTATGCGTTTTTTTTTTTGTTTTTAGTAACGTTCAATGTGATAACAAGATATTTTATCATTACTGAAAGTTAATTATAAAAGTTCGGTTTTCTCTGCGACAAACTGTGTAAAACTGTTTTGACCAACATTTCACTTTAAAATATTACAAAGCCTCATCCCCATACACTACAATCATTCTCTCGTGACTAGTTTTAGGAGAATTGTATTCGTTTGTCCAAAATTTGGTGACACTACAATATACTACTTTAACAAAAGTAATATTTTTTTGCGAAACACTTTATAATTCACAAAATAATGAACGAATTGTAGTGGATTTTGACACATGTAGAGATCATATATGTCAAATTCCAATTCGATTCGTTCATTATTTTGTGCATTATAAAGTGTTTCGCGATAAAATATTACTTTTGTTAAACTAGAACGTTGTAGTGTCATCAAATTTTCAACAAAAGAATACAGTTCTTCTAAAACTAGTTGAGAGAGAGTTTTAGACAGTCTGTCGCAGAGGAAACTAAACTTTTTAAAATAGTAATCTTAATGGCGCCATCTATTTAAAAATATATGCGTTCATAACGTAGATCTTTCACCAGTGTTATATCATAATATCATGGCATTTGCATCACTAGTAGCAGAAAAATAACCCATAAAGTAAGTGTGTACGAGGGTAGCCGTTTATATTTCGGGAATAGCAAACAAAAAAAAATTTATTATCGAAAATAGTTTTATTGTTTTTCAAAATATTCTCCTTGAAAATAAATTCACTTTTGCATTCATTTAAACCAATCCGAGAAGCATTGTTGCTGCCACTATGAAGGCGGTATCTCCAAAATATGAGTTTTGAATGACTCTTTCGGCATAGAAAACCGTTGACCACGAAGTTTATTCTTCACGTGTGAGAACAAGAAGAAATCACAGGGTGATATATCAGGGCTGTACGGCGGATGGCTCATCAATTCAATGTTTTGCCCGGTCAAATATTCAATTGTTTGAACCAACCTGTGAGAGCTCGCATTGCCATGGTGGAGAATGATCTGCAATTTACTGTCAGGCTCATACGTATAGCTCCAAGATTCATCACCTGTGACGACTTTATAAATATTCTTTGAAGCACCGCCATTGTATTTTTTGTGCATTTCTTGGCACTAATCGACGGGAGTCCTTTTTTGAGCGGTTGTCAGATTATATGGTACCCAACGTGAACATAGCTTCTTAACCGCTAAATGTTCATGCAGGATCGTATGCAAGCTGGTGTTACTAATATCTAGAGATGCCTTGACCTCACGGTACGTCACATGATGGTCTTGCATTATCAATTCACACACTGCATTAATGTTTTCCGACACAACATTTGTGGGGCAACCTTCACGAAATTCATCATCCCAAGAACGCCGTCCAAATTTGAATTCACTATACCAACGATACGCTGTAATTTTCGATTGTGCTTCATCACTATATAAAGAATTCAGCTCGTCGATGCATTCTTGTTGAGATAATTTACGCCGAAAGTTATGAAAAATAATTGCGCGAAAATGTTCGCGAGTTAATTCCATTTTTTCGCTTGCTGTTACTGTCAACTATAAAAAGCGCGACCTGATAATACAACTGTCAAGGTAAATATATTGTTAAAAATGATAACTTTACGATGCAATCATCAGATCGGAGACAACACTAACAGTGTTGCCAATTCCCGAAATATAAACAGCTACTCTCGTATTTGGCATTGGTTGAAAAATGAATTTCGAACGAAGAGCAAATATTAAGTTCTGTTTTAAACTCGGTAAATCGTTTACTGAAATGTTTAATTTTATGAAACAAGTGTATGATAGTGCTTGTTTATCACGTACGAGTGTGTATGAGTAGTAAAAACGATTTAAAGATGGTCGTACGGACATAATGACGACGAACAATCCTGGTGCAAAAAAATTTGCGGTTACGGAAAGTAACATCAAACTTCTGCGTAAATTTATCAGAAATGAGCTGAAGTCCTCATTGCGATACGTGGGAATGGAATTAAATATTTTCAGAGATTCGATTCATCGCGTTTTGACACAGCACTTGGGACTGAGAAAGATTTGCGCCAGGTTTGTACCACACCAGCTAACTGATAATCAAAAATTGTTTCGAATTCAACATTGTACAGACTTGATTAGAAACTCAAAAAAAGAACGAAAACTTCAGGTATTCTATTGTCACTGGCGATGAGACGTGGTGTTTTCAATATGATCCAGAGACCGAGCGTCAAAGCTCTGAATGAAAGCATCCAAGCGAAGAATGACCGTAAAAAAGGCGTTTAGAGAAGTCAAAAGTGAAGACAATGTTGATTTGTTTTTATGATTCTAAAGGCATAGAGCACAAAAAGTTTGTTCCAACTACTCAAACAGCCAATGTTATTTATTATCTTACCTATTCGTCGTGTGCACTCTCAATATCGTGAAAATTGTAACTGGCGTTTGTTACATGTTAATGTACGATCTCATCGGTCGACGTTTATTACTGATTTTCTAACTACAAATGGCATTTTAATCATCAACCATTCACCAAATTAACTGTATTTGTACTTAGAAATTCATTCGAAATGCTAATTAACCGTACAAAACGTTGTATCGAAGCCGAAGGCGACTAGTTTGAATAACATAAATAAATTTTATCTTAATAGTAAGCTTTGTTTTTATTTTAAAAAAGTTCGGTTTTCTCCGCAACAGACTGTGTAATGAGGCCGTTAATCTATTAAATATTCTTTGGGACTAAGCAGGTGTTGTTCTTTCTGAATGCATGCTAAAGGTAACTACCATAACAGCAATTACCCATGGTAATACGCCCCAAAAAGTTAAATACAGATGATCAAAAACGTCCAGGTTTGTATCACAAGAAGTCATCCTTCTTCATGACAATGCACGAATTCACAAGGCTGTCAAAATTCGACTCATTCTCCGTTAGTAGAATTTCTATGGACTGGATGCCCTCCATATAATCAGAATCTTGACCCATCTGATTTCCATTTATTTGAAAATTTGAAAAAGCACCTCAGAGGACGTAATTTTACAGAAGACAATTAGTTGAAACAGGATATTGAAACCTATTTTAAAGACTAGGCGAAAGATACTTTTCTGATAGAATAAAGTCGTTGTAGAATAATTGATGCAAGTACCTTGAATTTAAGGATATTTTACATATGGTAAAAGTCCTTGACTTCCAGTAATTATCCGGAAAAGTCGACAATCCAAACTTCTTTCGCAGCAGTCCAATTTTTAAAAAATCGTTTCCTGCCTGCAAGGTGTTTGGTAACTTTCTCGGTACCCTTCAGTATTAGAAAGCAATAGTCAATACTGCTACTCTCTTACGGCGTAAAAGGACCATGGAAAAGTTTGCACACATAAAATATACATTCTCGCTCCGGCGACTATGACAAGCCAAAAAGACTTAGACTTAACATAGTTGGGCATCCACCATAATAAAAAAACTACCTCTACTCGAAAATTTGTGATTTACACGGTACATATATTACGGGAAGTTTGTCTTGAAAAGAAGATTTTTTTAATGTCAAATAACATTATTTTCTTTGGAATTGTTTAGCAAACAACGTTAGTATTAATATACAATAAAACAATTCTGTGAATGGAAAAGAATATTCGCTAAGAAATGAATATTTCCTTGAAAGTTTTAAAGAATGTAATACGATGAACTTGAATTGACTATAATGAAAACAGATACCTTTTAATCAGCATTATCTTCCTTTAAGTTACAATATAAAAAACTCATAAAAGAATTATAAATTGAAACATCAAAAGAATTACAATTAAAACTTTTATAAGCCAATGTAATCAATAAATTCGTAATTGGGAGGGTCGAGTATTATTTCAATTTCAGATAACACGCGTAGAAGCGAATTTCTCTGTTTAGCCGAAAAGTTTTAATGAAAAAAATATGAAATTAATTACAGAACTTCTGAAAACTTCATTACGATTTAATGAAAGCTTGAACGATTTGTAAAAGGAAATATTGAAAGTTAAACATTTTTAGGAGCAAGTCCGCAATTATAATAGTAACGAAATGTTGTAACTTTTGAATAGGATTATTTTAACTACAACTGCTTGGATAGGAATTCATTACGAAGTTCTTTAGCAGTTGTTTAAAATATAACATATCTTAACACGCAAGTTAAATAATGAAATCATTTTTCAATAAACTCGTTTCTGCAAAAGCTGTTTGAAAAGGCACGATTAAAGCTACTGAAATATAAAGATGTTGGTCATATAGTCAAATGTCTATGACATTTAGCAAGTTTACTTCACATGAAACATTTTTCCTGAAGTCTTTTTGGTTACTTCTAATGATTGATTATTGTATTCGCTAATTGCTAAAAGTTTTATATTATTCTGAATATCGTTTTGCAAGCAAATATTTAATTGTTTTTTTTTGCAACTGCTTTCTAACTTTTGTTTTGTATACTTTACACTAATTTTCATTTTACATTTATCAAAGCCTTACCTGCATATATTCAAATTGTTCTACAATTATTTCACATTATTAGCAGTTCTTACTAAATGGTCTACATCTAAGGATTCAGTACATATTGTATATACACTCTCACGATCGCAACTTTCAGCTGTGCACGACAGTTTCTTATAAAAACCGCAAAGCAGTAATAAATTATTACAGTTCTTACATATGAATTGTTGCCCTTAACCGCCGTTAATAGTTTATTGCTAATCTGTTTCTGTTCTACAATTTTTCAAACTGAGGTATTGTTAAAAGCAATTTCGAATTTCTCATATATAAATATACATAAGTATGTTCACGTGGCTTTGGATTTCTTCCGCCCAGGGAGTGCTTCTGTCCTTTAAGGGGCCGGTGCGATATTTCAGCAATATCGCATTTACCATCTTCAGGCGATGCTTTCAGTTGAATGCTGTTCGTCTTATTACGTGTAACTCGTCCGTGCCCTTGTATTTGCATCGCCTCGGCTTGAGTCACGTCCTATTTGTTGGCCGGTTTTGTAGTGGGGTGACGATTTCGCTTTGCTCGCCTAATGATGCAGATGTAGTTGCACTCCATCCTTGCTTCTTCCATTAGTTATCGCTGCTTTATAAATGTACAGCACACACATAACATCATGTCTCTTGTTCATACTTTCCGCATGTTTCTCGATTTCTATGGCTTCACATATTATTTGCTTTTTCAGTTGTTTGATATTTGCTAAATCTTTCTCCCGTCAAAGTCGATATCACGTCCCATTGTTAGTATAGTGATGTTTTTTCTTATTTAGAGACCGATCTTACGTGTTCTTGTCCAGGCCTCAGGTTACAAAGGAAGAAACGAACTAGGCAAGAAGCTTTTTGCCATATATAAAAGGAACAACAGACAAAACTAACTAGAAATTTCGAGGGTTTCAGATTAAAACTGTATTTACAACGGATCGTAAGATCGCAAATGTACTGCAAACTCCAAAAGATAATATTAGTTTAGAAGAATAAGGAATTCACACAATCTCATGTTCAATGTACTCTGTCAGCTGCATAGGGTAAACAAACCGTCGAATAAACATACTACGAGACGAACACGTAAGTTCGATCGCTAAGCAAAAAGAAACATCATCGCTGTATCAACGCTGTAGCCACGGGACATGATATCAGCTTTGACGGGACGAAGATGCAAAAATCAAACCTGAATAAGCGAATAATACCTGAAGTCATAGAAATCGAGAAACATACGGAAAATATAAACAAAAGGGAGGGTACTACGCAACAGAGGAACAACTACATCTGCATTATTAGATGAACAAAACGAACGCGTCACTTTCCTACAAAACCGCCCAACCATTAGGCGTACAACACAAGCCGAGACGAATGCACAAATATCAGGTCGGGGATGAGTCACACGCAGTAAGACGAACAGAATTCGAATAAGAGTATCGCCCGAAAATGGTAAATTATATTTTGCCGAAATATCGCACTGGTCCTGTGCAGGACAGAAGTACACCTATGCGAAAAGAAACCCTAAACCACGCGAACATATATTACACCTGCGAAGCCATATATTTGTGAGTAATACTAGATTCTCGGGCTCGCTTTGATGTGGCACAGAACTTCTCGAAAAAATCATCTCGACGTTTCGATGACCTCTCGATCATCTTCTTCAGGAGTTGTTTCGTAGTGAATCGTCAACCTGAAACTGGCTGCGATTGCTTCTTCCGCTGCTAAATTGCTAACATTCGATTGGATATGTTACGACGGAGACTTTCAAGGACTAACTCAAAATTGCATACGGGAAAGGGAAGGCCGTTTAAACAGCATACTTTTAAAAAATATAAATAATTAAATGATTATTATTGTATAATACTTTATTTGAAATTTTACTTTAAAAGTTATGTAGATTTAAAAACTTCCCGCTCGCTTTCACTACCCAATACCGTATGCTACCGTGGTGTGTAATCAAAAAGTTTTTCTCTTCACTGTTCATTTACATTGAGCTTTGGAACTTCCCGGTAACAATGTTCAACAATAATCAGTGAATAGCAAAGTAATTAATTGACGAAGGATACGTGGTACGTGATGAAACTCCATATTAACGAGAAATAAAACTAATTTTCATCACCTGCTCTCGTAGAGTGAAACAGTTGTAATGTAAATAAATTATATCTTGTGGACGAACTTTTACTTCTCATTTCTAAATAGTGAAATGCTTGTAAATTGAGCGGTTTCAATTACTCCGAAAACGCTTTTCAATAGTGTATTTTAGAAAATAAATTTAAATGCGAATACAAGAAATAATATAATAATTGTCTGACTATTTTCTAGAAAATTTTGTGTCACATCTTTAAAAGTATTCTAAGCAACACAATCTAAGCCACATAAAATTTTTCAAATGTTGAATTTTTAGCAGACTAATATAGGGCCCCGTCTCCCTTCGTTGTTTAAACTAGGAAGTTTTTGTTAAAAATATTGAAATCTTTGTTGTTCTTCCTTATTCAGCGCCTTCTTCATTAAAACTAATTTAATGTGTAATGGTGGTAGAAATATTCTTCGAGGCCCCGCCAACAAAATATGTATGTCTTCTGTCCAAAGTTAAACTATACCTCTAACTAGCCAATGCTGAATAATAAATATAATGGGAATTTTTCACTGCCCCAAGAAACCAGTAATATTATGGGTGTTGTAAATTGCTTGTTACAACTTTCAGATCAGATTGAATTTGATGGAGCCTGTGGTTGATTGACTTGATCAATAAGGTTGATATATAACCCCTTTCCACAATTAACTATTTGTAAATTCTGTATACGCATTTCGACAACCAAGTTGTCATCATCAGCAGATAATTTCAAAGTGTCGCACCTGGTAAAACACGGCGAAAAAATTGTACGAAAAAATAATAATAAACTCCGTACGCGATCCGCACCGTTGAAAACCAAGATGTGCACTGTGTCTGTTTCACAAGATTTTTAAAAAATACTTTTACTTAAACTAACATGTACTACATTGAAAAAGGTTATTATGGTCAAGAAGTGTCTGTGTGATTTATGTGTTTTATGATATTGTTCCTCTTGTCTTTCAGTAGAGAGAAGAGAGGGGTTTGCAAGGGCCCGGCGTTATTAAAGTTTACCACATGGCTTGAATTCTTTAAGATGTGCATGCTTTCATACGCGTCCAGTTCGCGATAATTGTACACGTTCTTTATCAAATGTAAACAATCCATATTAACACTGTGGTTATTTTCTAATACATGTCTCGCTATACCCGATTTTTCCGGTCGGTTGAATTTTATGTGCGAAAGGTGTTCTTTATACCTGGTTTCGATCGATCTTTTAGTTTGGCAGATGTATTGTCTATTGCACTCTAAACATTCAATTCGGTAGATTCCCGATTTTTTATTCTCTTCAATTTTGTCTTTTGCATTTCCTAACAGCATTTTAAGGGTATTATTGGGGCGGGAACATACTTTAAACCCGTGATCTTTAAAAATACTATTCAGATTTTTTGTCACACGATGGAAAGGTAAACAAACAAAATGCTTTTCCCGATTGCTCTGTGGTGAAAGACATGTGGTGTCACGGATTGTTTTTCTTATGTTGGCCTTTCTAATTAATCCATTGATTATTTCCGAATCGAAACCGTTGTATACCGCGATATTCTTAATGAGGTTCAATTCTCTTTCATATCTTACTTTTGTTAGTGGGAAATTGATCAAACGATTAATCAGAAAATTGAATGAAGCCATCTTCTGCTGCATGCTGTGATTTGAGTCAGCCGTAATGAATCTATTGACATTGGTTTCTTTTCGGAAAATATCAATTTCTATTTTGAGATCATTCTTAATAACTAAGGTGTCCAAAAAAGGCAACTTGTCATTGTTTTCTTTTTCTACTGTGAATTTAATTGTCGGGAATTTTGAATTTAACTGTTTAACGAAATCATTTAAGTTGCATTTTTGTGTATTGAAAACCGCGAAAATATCATCGACATACCTGACCCAAATTCTAGGAAAATATTTAGCTTTATTATTTTTTTTTTTTTTAGTTCTATTTCAAAGTTACTCATAAACAGGTCCGCTATGAATGGAGAAAGACAATTGCCCATTGCAGTTCCCTGTTTTTTTCATAGAACTTCCCTTCGAACTGAAAACAATTTTGGGACATGCAAAGGTTTGTTAATTTCACGTATTCCTTTATTTTCTCTGGTTCGATCTTATTTTTGTGAAGCAGTTCTTCTAAATATTTTAAAGTTTCTGGGATCGGTACCGAAGGAAACAATGACGTTATGTCGAATGAAACTAAAATTTCTCCTTTTTCTAATTTACAATCTTTGATCCTTTGGATAAATTCTAATGAATTATTGACTGAGAGACTTTCAAGTTTTTCGGGCAAATTTTTGTATTCATTCACTAGCCATTTCGATATCAAGTAAGTAGGGGAGTTGATCCCTGAGACAATTGGTCTCATTGAGTTGCCTGGTTTGTGTATTTTAGGCAAACAATATAGTCTAGGGATCAACGGATTACTTACACTTAGCCTATAATTCAGATTCGGGGTTATTAACTTTGAACAACTTTTTAACGCGTTTTTTGTGTCCCTAATCATTTTTGGTAATGGAGTTTTCGTACATTCAACATAGGGCCCTTCTGAGATTAAATTTTTCACTCTTAGAAATTGAAATTATCTGCTGATGATGACAACTTGGTTGTCGAAATGCGTATACAGAATTTACAAATAGTTAATTGTGGAAAGGGGTTATATATCAACCTTATTGATCAATTTCAGATCAGAGCTAAAGTACTATGTACATATGTATTCTGTAATTTACTTTGTCAAGAAAGCATGTCCTATTTTCATACGATTCCTTTGTGTGAATCCCTTGACAACAGAGATGTAGGGGTAAATTTTTCCGATGTGTAGCTGAAGAACAGCTTTAAACTCAGTTTTGAAGCGTCGACGAAAAACACTATCCTTCTGGATTGTCTTCGTAATCTAGTGCTATCATTAAGTCGTCGACATTTCTGCAAAATGAAATACCATCTACTTTGGCAAATAATAGGACAATCGTATCCGATGAGTACGATAAGCGATAAGCGTTTCGTGGTGTGTAATTAAAAAGCTTTTCTCTTTACTTTTCATTTACATTAAGCTTTAGAACTTTTCCACAACAATGTTCAACAATAATCAATGAATAGCAAAGTAATTAGTTGGCAAAGGATAAGTGATACGTAATGAAACCCCATACTAACGAGAAATAAAAGTAATGTTCTGCTCTCGCAGAGTGAAACAATTGTACCGAACTCATAATTTTTACCTGCGCTTGCTAAAATCTAGGGAGTTGAAGAGATGGTACAATGCGTTTAAGCAAGTAAAATTTATTCAGAACTGTTTGATTGTGTTTGTGATCACGTATTTACAGTTTTTAGTTAAACGCAAAGCAATATCCTATATTGCTAGAAAAGCCGAACAGACTTACAACACCTATCAAAGAAAATTTGTCCTCAACATCAAGCTGTCGGCAGCACTGTCACCGACTATGCAAAATCGACGAAAGGGGGGATAGGAAAATTATTAACAATACTTTGCAAAACAGACAAGTTTCCATCAGAGAATTGTTACATCTTCTGCAGTTCTTTAATATAAACATATCAGATCAGACCTTGAGGACTTGATTGTATGCTGCTGGATTGAAATTTCGCCGGCTTGTGAAAAAAAGCGTTTTTAACCGAAACAATAAAGAAAAAGCGTCTACAATGATCCAAGATGCATCTATATTTAATTGTAGGAGAATGGTGAAAGGTCTTTGTAGGTTCTGAAATCCCAAGAATTATCGTTGAGAAGTCTCTCCATCATCAACGTGTAACTGTTTGGTGCGGTTTTTAACCGAAACAATAAAGAAAAAGCGTCTACAATGATCCAAGATGCATCTATATTTAATTGTAGGAGAATGGTGAAAGGTCTTTGTATAAAATTATATCTTGAACTTTTTAACAATGTATGTTTTATATTACGTATAAGTTACTGTTGTTAATTTTCTAGTCACAACTCATATTTAGTATCCAGTCACGACTCGAAGTTGTTACAGAATCTATCAAATTTATGAAACGACAACTTCGGCATGTTAAGAGGAAGCTTATTCTATGTTTATACAAGGTGGGGTTCTGTGACATAAGGCGCAATCTGTCCAGAATGTGTTTCACGATTCCGGTATACCAGTATTGCCTTAGCATAGACATTCACCGAACCTCAATCCAATTGAGAATGTTTGGCGTGTTCCTACACCTATTGTTTACTTATCCTCAAATCCAAATTTAAACGTTTTAAAAGAAAATATCGAAAAAGCCTAGAAAGTTGAGAGACACCGTAAAAGCATATCGAAGCGAATTTGAGCAATCATTCAAGCTAAAGGAGGTTTGACCAAATATTGAAACAAATGGATCCTATAGTTGTAAATATGTGTGTAGTATAGATGTATACGTTTTAAATTTTGTGTTTAGGTTTTATTTCGTTAGACTAAAATTGTAGGATGGCCTAATTTTTATTGGGTTTGAGCAGTTGTAAGCACAGTTTCGTTACTAGAATCTCTTCCTATATCTGTTGCATTAATACTTTTTTCTATTAGTAATAGAAATAGCAATTATTTAATAAAATTTTCTAAAATACATTTAGAAGTAAATTACCATGCAACAACGCTGGAATGGAATATTTGGGTAGTCCATATGTATATACTTCGTAACATTTTAAATCCCTGTTGTTCTAGTTCATATATTTTACATAATAACTTTATTGATCATAATTTAGGTGTTTGCAATTAACAGGAGCAACATCCAATTAATTTAAATAATTGGTAAATATGAAAAAATTATAAAGTAATTACCTCGTATTACAATTCTAACGCAAACTAGTAATGTGTGACACAGAGACGGTGTGTTATTAATAATGTTCATAGTCGCGAACAACTGTAATACAAATCAACTGTGACAGTTATGGCAGCATGATCTACGTCAGAGGCGAGACATGTTCAACCGCGTCAATTATAGGGATTGCATTTGAAATTTTCGATCGCCTGATTTATTTGCAGTTGAATAAATTACTGCATGATATCTATTGAGCGAAGTTATGCACGTATCTGCACATTACTCTGAAATATCGCTAAAGTAGTAACATATATATATATATATATATATATATATATATATATATATATATATGTATATGGATAGCCTACATTCATATCTAATTAAGCTAACGAGTATTAAACTTTCGAATTGGAACTAAATCTAACGAAAATTTGAGAAATAACTAATAATAAAACATCAAAATTTGTCCTTACAAAATATACAAACATAAACACATTACTAGATACAAAACGAAATTTTTGGCCTTGCAAAAAATTGAAGAAGCAGTAAATTAAGCAGATTTAATGTATTTCAATTGCTACATGGGCTACGTCCATCATTTGTGTAGTATGTCAATATATATGAATATATGCATATATAAATAAATATATGTAAAGAAATAGCTTTTAAGTATTAATAATGAAAACGTTAAAGAACTTCGAATATTATCCAATTTATTTAGTCAACATTTTAAAGCCCTACTAATGAAATCAAATATAAGATGTTCCAATAAGACATTTCATTTTCAATAGCCCGCTATTTTAACAGTTGTCATGACTCAACCTGTAACTACTTGACAGATGACAAGCAAAAACTACGCCATTAATAGAAATGAAACGATATACGCTTCAACAACGCATTGAAATTATTAAAATTCACTACAAAAATGATGAAAACTTCGCAGTCACAATTCGCAAAATTAAATATTTTTAGGGCGTGGTGAGGCATTTTCTCGGCCAGCAATTGTGAAACTGGAGGAAAAATTTGAGCTATTGCGACAAGTTAGTGGCGTGAAGAATCGAACTCTTGCACGTCGCTCAAAAACAACTGAGAGTATTGCTGTTGTAGCCCATAGTGTTGAGGAAAATCCAGGTTTGTCCATTTCTCGTCGATCTTTGGAATTGGGCATGCCACAAACGAAATTACACCGTATTTTGCATAAAGACTTAGGTCTCAAGACTTTTAGGGTTCAGTTAACACAAGAACTAAGGCCTACCGACCATTAACAAAGTCGTGTCTTTGCTGATTGAGTCCTTGAAATGCATCAAACTGATCCGAAATATCATCGAAAAATCATCTTGAGTGATGAGGCCCATTTTTACCACGGAGGCTACGTTATCAAGCAGAATTGTCGCATTTGAGGTTCTGAAATCCCAAGAATTATCGTTGAGAAGTCTCTCCATCATCAACGTGTAACTGTTTGGTGCGGTTTTTTGGTCTGGCGGGGTCGTTGGACCTTACTTTTTCGAAAATGAGGATTGAGCAATTGTTACGGTGAATGGATTGTGCTATCGAACGATGATTAATGATTTTGTATGGCCGGAATTGGAAGATATTGATGTGGATGACGTTTATTTTCAACGGCGCTACGTGCCTCACAAATAACGATACCATCGCTCTATTGCGTGAAAAGTTTACTGACCGTGTGATTTTTCGAAGAGGCGATCACAATTGGCCACCGAGATCTTGTGATTTAACTGAAACTGAAGTCTCAGTGCAGTAGTTCAGCCCTGAAGATGTCCCATACAAATGGGTACGAAACGTCAGCAGATATACAAGTGCCGCGGTTCCAGCCCGGAAACCCAGAAGCAGATAGCATGGACCGCGACCGCGGAAGTCTACGTACCGGATTCTGATAGTAAAGAAATCATTTTTGTACAAAATTTTTGTTTTAACACGAGAAAATTAAGTTTCAATAGAAAAAGAAATACACATTCGAAAAAAGAAAAGCCGAAATAACCTGGTAGAGTTCCAGTAACCTTTGAAAAAGCTCCCAAAGCTAGAGGCGACGATTTAGACAAAAAATATCTAGTTCCCTCAGGTTTAGCGGTAGGACAATTTTACTCCCTAATAAGAAAAAGTATCCATCTCAGACTCAAGGATATGATTTTCTTTTTTGTGACATCTACCACGATGGGTTCCTTCTGTCAGAAATACGGTGAAAAGGACTTTTTTTAATAGATAGCTCATTCCGATGAAAATGTTTATGCCTCTACCATGGAATTATAAAGGAAATAATGAAATTATTACCAACATAACAACCGAAAAATAATAAAAACAAAAATGACAAATATCTATTATTATATAAATTTATATAACATTAAAAACTAGAAGGTATCATCGTAGAAACTCAAAATATCGCAGTGAAATAAACTTTGACATGTGCTCTAGTACTTATTCCGGCCCATACCATTACACTACCATTTTCATATTAAGGCGTTTCCCAGACAAACTCTGGGCTACTGCATATAATGCGAATCATGGAAACCAACGTCCTCTCCTTTCGAGTCTGGGTGACATTAAGAGCTGCTTTCTACCTGCCGATTGCGACATATATCGATCGTTTCTTGGTATTGTTGATGTTGACCGACCTTGCCCTTACTGTCATTGAGCATTTTGAGTTTCCAAAAAGCTATTCCAAAATCTAGAAATTACGCTTCGTCTAATTCCGAACATTTCAGCAACATTTCGTTATGTTTCTCCACATTCCAATTAACCTATGACCTTCCAAGCCTCTACGTCTGACAGCATGGTGTGTGGACAATACTCAAAATTGAGAATCTCTAATACTAATCACAGAGGTTCACTTTTGGATACTGGATAATGTGCATGCCGAAACATGATGTTATACACTCCAGCGTCAATTACTTTAACACGTACAATATGTACGTGAACATGCTAAAAGTTTGTGTATTCATTCTCTTATTTAAGAAAGTTGAAACTAGTCTATAGAAATAATTGTAGGTACTATATTAACTATCACTATTCGTTATTGCCAATTACATAGAATATCCGTTAAATGTTTTTGAACAGTGCAGAAGAGTCTTAATTCATGCGATATAAAAAAACAACGAAAAAGGCGTAAGGCGTTTAGAAAAAAACATTATTAAGAGAGAACCTAGGATAGTCGTATACGTTAACGTCTTCGCCTTCAGATAATAAAAGGCAATTAGTAATCTATAATACAATACAATATACATAACAATATAAGCATAAAAATTATTAAAACAATATATTTTTATAATTTTTACAGATTAAAGCAAATGATACTTGGATTTGATTGTTTAAACATTTTATTTGCTTTTCCTGCGTTTACTATAAAATTATCTTACCTTGGCACTGAAAACCTTGCTTTCCAAATCCCCTGAAACAAACAACTTAATTAGTTTTTATACTTATGTTTGTTGGTTTATTATATGTGTACGATGGAAAAGTACTTCGTTTATTACGTTTATTACAATACTGGGTTAAACGTAAGTATATGTAAGTCAATTATTTGAGAACATATTTCAAAATTGGTGTGGAGCGTTTCTCGGAAGAATTTAGTTCCTCTTGCAAAGAGTGTAATACAGTCCTTTGGTAATCATATTTACAAGAAAGGGAAGAGACAAAGTTTTCGACCAGGTGAAAACAAAGTCGTGACAATATATTAATAAGCTATGGTTTCTGTTAAAAAAAAATAACTAAAGACTAGAATAATTGTGTGAGACGGTTATAATACCAACAGTATTAAAAATAGAGATGATAGTAACATTCATTATTTAATAATAGTGATAATAATGCTATTTGATGGTAAATCTACAATTAACAACCAATAATAATAATAATGATAATAATAATAAGTATACAGTTAGACCTCAAACTCATGGATATGTTGGTTGAGCGACGTTTCCCAGCGTTAGGCTAAGAAAGTGAATGAAATCTACCCCGTAATAATAACAATATACTAAGAAAAAATTATATTTAATAAAATATAAATATATCTATACAAGTAACAAATATTACACTGCCGGGCAAATCACGACAACGTTTGCAATATACTAACGAAATGAACACAAATCTCATCCGTTGATATTACATCGTTACATAAGAACACATAATCACAACGAATGTCAACGCCAACTTATTGTTATCATAACTAATATTAATAATAATATTCGCTAAATATAGAGAGCATCATAAAGCTTGTACTAATTTAACGCTATATGTGGTACAATACCGCAGCATCATCTGCGTACAATCCGAGCTCAAACGCATAAATTAGTAGTAAGCAAAGGCAAGAAAGAAATTCGATTCAGGCGAGAACTTCTAATGAACTGAAAACCTAGCGGCAATCGAATACTCATTTTGAGAATTGTTTGAATTGAGAAATAGTAATCGATAAAAATAGTAATTGAAAACAGAAATTATAATTATTTATGGATTTGTGACATGTAAACACTACTTATTTGATTCTTAATCAACTGAAGTCATAAAAAAAATAAAAAGAAATTTTAATAGATTTTCATTTTAGTTGGTAATACTTCATCAGTTGGGATCTCAATCGACCGAATGTATGATAAAAAGAAATTCTACTAACAGATTTCTATTTTGTTGATTAAACTTCTTCAGTTTGAAGTCTTCTATGATTGTTGTGGTAAAGTACGATGGAAATGAACTGCTACTCGTAACATATTTACCTAATATGCCATGTAGTTTGTTGTAAAACGGCGTATGGAACCTTCGCCGTCATGGTAGGATTCAAAATCAGACAAGTTAATTAAAAATAAGCAACTATAAAGATCACAATAATTTAATGGTTTATTGGCGGCAAGAATCGTTATAAACATGGAAAGCACGGAACAGTAAACAGTAAGCACCTGCCAAAACAATAGGATAGGATTCAGATTTAACTTTAATCGGAAAGTTAATATTAATGAAATAATAATTTAATAAAAATTCGTAGTTAATAAAAAAAATTCGATGTGTCTTTCGCATAACTACACAATTAAATGCCAATAGCTTTGCTATAAAAATGCCTCCAAAAATGACTAAAACAGTTAACAAATCTTGACAAAATTAATTTTATTTGTACGAAATATTGTCCTTTAGTAGAAATGCCATTTCTACGTGCATGAAATGCATTAAATGATATTTTATGTTGTTGATTGCACGTCGTTGACTGTTAAATATTTTCAATTTATGCAGAATGGTTTCTTTCTCCAAATGAGGGATGCAAAAACAATCTTACAGAGCTAAAGCGCAAAGTGGGTACCTATATGTATGATCTGCAAAATAAAAAAGAAATTTCCCCACGCTCCCAGCAAATTCATACATTTCTCTTTTCAAATATGTAGACATAGGTAAGTGTCTTACATATTGCTAACATTTTAAACCGAAGATGAACGGATCTGCTCCAACAGGGCATATTAATATTTAATCCTGAGCAGGAGGAAACATTACTTTATAAACAAACTGTACGTCTCATATATGATCTACCAACATGCACATGTTATACGGTATAGGTCATAAAAACCATTTCCTAATACATTTAAAAAGAATTAAAGTTTAATTTATTTTCGCCAGAAACATTTTACTATTCATTTCTTTTATTGTAAATGCCAAATGACTAAGGGAATAAATTACGTTTTACTGCTTTCTTGTTCAGTGTAATAATTTATGTTGTTCTTAATATAAGATTCTACTTCCCCGTTGCTAAGTTTAGTAACTTGTTTGGAGGGTAAATCATAAGGAATTTTACATGGCACTTTATCTTATTCATACCATTCATATTTTACCAAGATGCCATCTCCAAACTATATGCTTTTGTGCATTGCGCGTTTCCATAATTTCAACATTATTTCCATGTATATATCATACATATATTATACTGTACAAGGATATGTTCGAAAATAAAGCGATTTTTTTGACAACGAACAGGACATATTATGAGATATTAACTGTAATATCTAAAAAAGTAATTGGAAATTCTTAATATGATGATAATCCTACAATCGAAAATTTTTAGGAGAAATACTATAAATGAATTTATAAATTATTGTGTGACATCTTTTATCTTGAATTTAAAGCGCAAATAGCTGATGCCTATGAACGGAATATAAAAAAGTTGAAGAAAATATAAATTTAAACACTTCTAACGTCTGGAAATATGTACAGCAGAGACGGGGAAGAGTTTTAGTAGTTTCCAAGCGAAAATGCCAAATATACGACACCGTAGATAACTGTGAACGCGTTTGCTGGGATATTTTCTGATACCGATGTGGGGAATTCCTTTATGACTCCCTGTCATGCAAAGATATTTCGCCGAAAAAGCATAAAACAGTCTAAATTATGAAAATTTAAAAATTATACGAAAAAACATTTATTGTATCTATTCGCAAAAATCGAGACATGCATATAGACTGTTTATAATAATTTTCTTACGTTAATATTATGAAAATTAATTAAGTGCTATGATTCTTATAATAGTTTGCACAGTTTTTTGAAGCTAGGAGAATGCGTTACTCTCATTCAATCTGATTCATTGCAAGGTCTACTTGGCAGACTCATCAGTATAATAAAAATTGAAAAACTAAAATTTATTCAAAGAATAATCATTAAAATTGCATCAGAAAAGTTCTCACCGGATGAGATGCATCATAGAGCTGAACTCTAAAATTTCTGCGCATAAACTTTCTTCGAAAGCAGACAATGAAGCAGGAATTGCTGCAGAAATAATTAGACAGGTAATATGAAGAGAACGTTACAATGGACGGGTGCCTCGACAAAAACTCTTCATAATTTAAATCGACGTTGCGTTCTGTGAATTCTGAAGTTATTTTCACTGATGTACCTAAATGCAATTTCTTCCAATTTGATATTAAGCAAATGATATGTCGGTCCTGAAAAAAACAGGAACAAACAGCTATGAAATATGGGGGTGGATCGATGTGGGCAATTTATATTTTATAGATGAATTATGGACGATACAGTATATACTAATACTTCAAAGACTCATTCAAAACAGAGCGGATACGAAATGTCGTAAACTCATGAATGCACCGCCTCAATCCCCATGTATTAACATAATTGAAAACACATATATGGCGAGAAATCAAAACCAGAATTCGTAAATATGATATTAAAAAACCAAATTAACGTAAGAATGGCAAAATATTGTATATATTATAAATTATATTATTCTTTAGCGTTTGAGTCTTCGAAGACTTAGGGATAATACGAGGGTAGCTTGACAAGTAGTGAGAATGGAAAAGAAAAACGAATTTTTTAAATACAAAGTAATTTTTATTTTTCAATATATTCTCCTAATAGAGCAATACATTTATTCCAACGGTGCTCCAATGCCCTTATGCCATCTGTAAAATGCGATTCCGGAAGGCTTGCAAAATACTCATTTACGAAGATTATAAGCTCGTCGTTAGACGAAAATTTCTTTCCACCTAGTGCCGTTTTCAATTTTGGAAAAAGGTGGAAGTCGGAAGTGGCTAGATCCGGCGCATAAGGCGCATACGGTACCAATTGGAAATGCAACTCGTGAATTTTGGACATCGCAACTGTGCTGGTATGCGAGGGAGCGTTGTCTTAGTGAAACAGAATCTTTTTCTTTGCCATTCTTGGCCGTTTAGCACGAATCTCAACATTAAATTTTTGTAGAAGTTCTGCATAATATTGTCCGTTTATTGTGGCACTTTTCTGAAGGTAATCAATGAGCAAAATGCCCTTTGAATCCCAAAAAATTGATGCATTCACCTTGTTTGACGATAAAGTGGTTTTCGTTTTCTTTGGAAGTGCAGAACCACGTTCTAACCACTGTTTCGACTGTTGTTTAGTTTCGGGTGTACTGTAGTGTATCCAAGTTTCATCGCAAGCAACAAATCGCTTACAAAAATCAATCGAATTCCGCTTATAAAGGTCCCAACACTCATTGGAAATGCGCAAACGAGTGAACTTTTGATCAGTCGTAAGCAATCGCGGCACCCATCTTGCCGAAAGCTTGGAAAGGCACAATTATTTCGTTAAAATGTGGTGTACCCGTACTGTTGAAATGTTTACCATATCTGTTATCTGCCTCACTTTGAGTCGTCGATCTTGCGTAATAATATTCTGGATTTTTATAATCATTTCCTTAGAAGTCACGATTTTGAGTGCTCCAGAACGCGCTTCATCAACACAGCTTGTTCTACCACGTTTAAATTCATTTACCCATCTACATATTGTGGCGGATGATGTTTCCCGTAACTCATCTTTTATTTCGGTAGCTTTCATAACCTTAATTACGAAGTATTTAATCACCGCACGATACTCTGCTTTTTTCATTTTAACAAAACGACGAGTTGCTCCTTTTTCAATCAGCTGTCAAAAATAAACTAATCAACCGATTATCTAAATATCGAAATGTAAACATATAAACAGGCAACCTAAATTACAGTGCATTTGTTTTACCAATTAGAGCGCCACCTATGTGTCATACTCACTACTTATCAAACTATCCTCGTAAAACACTTAGTTCATGTTAACGACGTTTCGGGGAGTTGCATTCCTTTTTTTAAGTTTTTTATTCTTTTATTTCTTGAACTTACAATACACCGATTTTATATATAATGGATTTTTTTATATTACTATTTATAGTACGTACATTTTTCTGTTGAAAATTGTGAATTTACTACGCCACTAATAGTTTAAACTAACAAAATTATCTAGTGTTTCTATATGTTTCTTGTGGAACTGACAGAACTGAGAACTGTTATATATATTTGGTAAAAGAGTAATCTGAAAGCATGTATTACTTCTTCCTTTCCCTTCTTCCCCGCATGTATATTTGAGTATCAAGTGCATGCACGTATGTGTATTTGTAAATTCACTTTGATATATGTATGTATATACAGGGAGATGTAGACAATTTATCTTCTAAGAATTAAATTAGTGTATAGGATGAACTAAATCAAAGTAGTGTAGTCCTATTAGTCATTGAGATTGATAATATCTCTTCTACCGTTTATTGTGCTTCGGTCGTTATATATATATATATATATATATATATATATATATATATATACAATATATAGTTTTATATATATATATATATATATATATATATATATATATATATATATATATATATATATTTCTTTAATTATTTATTATCGTTGCTTCCTATTTCAAAGATTTCAGTGTTGTTAAAGTCAAATTCATGTGTTTTCTCCAAAGCATGTTTTGATAAAGATGTTGCATTTATTTTGTTACTATTGAACTGTATTTGCATTCCTAAATTCTTTTATGTAGATATTGTTTTGTTTACGTATGTAACTTCACAACATTGTCTTTTTATTTTCTATATTCTGTATGATTATTTTCCTTTAGGTGTTTGATGTTTAATTTTGGTAAAAAACGACTGGTTTGTATTTTTGAGTTCGTGAGCTATTTTAATGTACCTTCCTAAAGTTTGTTTAAACTTTTTGATAGGTGTGGTACGTACGATAAAGTCATATATTATGGTTTGTCGTTATTTATGATGTATTATCTGCATTTTTAGTTTCTATTTTGTTTTCTGTTTTTAAGTGTGAATAATTTTTTTTTTATATTTTTTTTCTGTTTTTTATTGCTACATAGAACAAATTTGAGCAAATAGTTGGCTGCAAATCAAGTTCTAATTGCTAATAAACCCAGCTTTTGTATTATTTGTATTAACATCTGTAATGTTATCAATTGCCGAGTGATGAAGAAAAAATAAATTTATACTTTCCATAACGTCACAATTGGTCTAAAATCGCCTGTTTTCTGTTTTAAATAAACTCAATTAGCAATGAATAAGACAGACTTCACAGTACATTAACATCAAGAAAAAGTTAGCGAATTAAATAAGCAGAAGAAACTTTCTGGTAAGATGAAGATCACTACAAATACTACATAAGTTTGTAAAACTAAAGAAACTTCATGAATTTAAGTTCATAGCTTCAGTATATCCCAAACTATGTATCATCAATGAATTAAGAAATCTACCGCTAATATTAAAAGCTACTTCATAGACAAGTTTTCAACTAATATTTGAAAAAATTTCGAAGCAATAGAAAACAAAATTTATGCTGATCAATTCCTTTAAAATAAAAATAAATTAAAGGGCAACCGAATAAAAATGAACATTTAAAAGCAAGTTTTAAAACAAATAGTTAATTCCAATTCCATGTATGATTTTCGGAGTCTTGGCTGCGCCTAAGTTGCGTCTGAACGATGACTGTTCTCTCGATGTTTCAACGAGATAGCACTTCTTTTCTGGAGCTAGTTTGTCGCTAAAGCTTAAGATGAACTGATGTGTGTCCAGTACTGCGCCTACTTGTACGTTGCTGTATTAGAAGGGGCATGTTGTTAATTCCGATTGTCTGTGTATTTTTGGTGTGTTTGTGTTGATTCACCAACAGAACAACATTCAAACGTGTCAGAGGACAACCCTCACACAAACACACGAACCGACTGCAAAGCACACAGATATAGAGAGCAATCACACATAACCGAATGCACGCATTGTCAGTAAGGCAACGCCTCCTCCCAGTGAATCAATCTATAAGAAGGCGTGCTACTATGCAAACTTCGAACGATTTTCAGCTTTAGCAAACGACTGTTCAGATGCAGAAGATGAAGAGTGTGATCTCGTTGAAAAGTCGAGAGAACGATCGGTCTCAGAACATAACTCACACTTGGCCAAGAACACGAGAAAGCACACACACACACACACACATATATATTGATATATATTTATATAAAGGGTTTTCCAATAAGGATTTGACAACTTTTTTTCAAAATAAAATGCAGACCATTTGAGATATTTCAAAAACTTTATTATCGGGTTGAAGTACAATTAAAACATTTATGAATGGAACTCGACTTCGTTCATATGGCCACCGCGGGCACGTTTCCAGCGGTCGATTCGTTGGACCCATTTTTCGATGACTCGGACACACAATTCGGCCGAAACGGCTGCTATTTCGCGTTCAATGTTGGCTCTGAGCTCTTCAAACGTTGTCGGCTTGTTGGCATAGACCAATGACTTGACGTAGCCCCAAGAAAATAAGTCTAGAGGCGTTAAATCGCACGAACGAGGCGGCCAATCGACTGGTCCATTTCTTGAGATAACACGCTTATCAAACTTACTCTTCAATAAATCGACTGTGGCACCGTCCTGCTGAAACCACATGTTGTCCAAGTCCATATCTTCCAATTCGGGCCAAAAATAATCGGTAGTCATGGCGCGATAACGATTACCATTCACAGTAACGTGACAATCATTATCGTCGACGAAAAAACGTGGTCCTATGACGCCGCCGGCATGCAAACCGCACCAAACAGTTATTTTTTGTGGATGAAGTGGTGTTTCATGAAGCACATGTGGATTTTCACCCGACCAATAACGCATATTTTGCTTATTGACTAACCCATTGAGCCAAAAATGAGCTTCGTCACTGAAAATGATTTTGCGATGAAATTGATCATCTTGGCGCATCTTTTCCAGAGCCCAATCGGAGAACGTACGTCGCTTAAATGGTCCATCGGCTTCAATTCTTGAGTCAGCTTGATCTTGTATGGGTATAAACCAAGATACTTACGCAAAATTCGCCATAAAGTGGTCTGGGCGATGCCCAACTCTTGAGAACGCCGTGGAATTGACTGATTTGGATCATTTGCTACGGACATTTCAACGGCAGCGATATTTTCGACACTTCGACCAACCCGTTGTCTCACTCGCACGGCAACATCACACAACGAATATGTAGACTCAAATTTTTGCACTAAACTTGTTACTGCCTGTCTACTACGGCGAGAATTACGACCGAAAATTGGAGTTAACGCTCTTAAAGTAGCGGTCACCGACTCCGAATTTCTGTAGTAAATTTATATAATTTGCTGACATTGTTCGTTCGTGTACTTTACCATGATGCAAATGTTAAGTTTACTGAATAAACTGACAGTGACAGTTCGATGATTAGTGAAAAGGTGCGTTCACAAATTGAATTAAAAGTTGTCAAGTCCCTATTGGAAAACCCTTTATATATATTCCTTGGTCAACATGTACATACTGCCAGTGATGCAAAAATGCAAAAAAAATGTGTAACATCAGATTATCTATCACCTCTATTGCTTCCATACACATGTTGGTGTTAAACGTTTGGTAATTTCATTTGTAAATATTAAAAGGCCGAAGCAGGGGATAATTTTCTTGCACGATTATATAGCAGATATTCAACGTAACAGTTACGTGCAACAAACACACACACACATACTTCACGATAACAAACATCAAAGAGAACATTTATTAATAATAAGGCGAGGAATATTTTCCAATTAATAGTAATGCGTGTATAGCGTGACTCGTAATATAAATTTTCTCGAAAGGAACGAATATAATTTTCCGTCTTATTTATTGTAGTAATGTTTGAATTAAAGGTAAAAATCAAACAGGGAAATTCGAACAAAGAATATTACAATAAAATTAATGTTACAGTAAATTAATTCATCACATATGTTATGTATAACAAAGAGGTAATTGTCGAACCAATCTAATAATAAAATTGATTAATGAATTTTACATAAATAACAATGGCGGATCAATATGAACAAAGATCACTGAATTTATGGAAATTTCTGTATTTGGATAGGAGAAAATTGTCCATGATAACAATAATAGATTTAGATATAAAAAAACACAGTACAGTAAGGTGTACATTGTGGAAATACGTCAATACACAAACAAAATAATATATAAAGTAGATTACATAGAGAATGAAATGTCATTATTGCTATATCAGTTCAGAGGTAACAGATATTCCTTTACATTTTATTTGAAAATTTTAACATTGTTTGACCTTTAAGCGTTTATGGTAAGATACAGAGTTGGATAGTTATGTCTGCCCGACAGAGGCAGGCCGTCATGTAGCGCCAATCGACAGACACGACTATCCAGCTCTACAAATGTATTCTATTAGGTGCGCAACTAAGTTCTCGCTGTTTGTCAAGAGATGGCTCCAGCAGTAAGTGCTGGTCGATTGTGACATAACCAAAACGTCATGAACCAAGCTTAGACATATGGTAAACAAACCACTTTGACACATTAGTGATTTTGTTTTGGCGTCATATACTTCTGGTTGTGTGAAAATGTCTGATTTTGTGCCAAATAATCGTCATTTGCGAGAAGTGTTGGTTTTCTTCTTTCATTCGAAGAAAACGGCGGCTGAAACGCATCGAGAACTCCAAAAATTTTACGGAGATGCTGCTCTAAGTGAAACAACGTGCCGTGATTGGTTCTGTCGCTTCAAAGACGGTGATTTCGATGTTGACGACCGTTCGCGTGGAGGAAGACCAAAAACCTTCGAAGACGCTGAATTGGAGGCATTGCTCGATGAGGATCCGTGCCAAACGTAAAAAGAGCTTGCTTCAGCATTAGGAGTTACCCGCCAAGCCATTTCCCAGCAATTGCATGCGTTGGGAATGATTCAAATACAAGGAACTTGGGTTTCTTATGATTTGAAGCCAAGAGATGTTGAGCGTCGTTTTTTCGCCTGTGAACAACTGCTCTAGCAAAAAAGAAGAGTTTTCTTCATGGCATCGTTACGGGTGATGAAAAATAGATTCATTACAGCAACCAAAAGAGGACAAAATCATGGGGACTGCCTGGTCATGCCTTTACGTCGTCGGTTCGACCGAATATTCACGCTGCGAAGGTTTTGCTGTGTATTTGGTGGGACCAGGGCGGCGTTATTTATTATGAGCTGTTGAAATCCAACGAAAGCATCACTGGGGAACGGTATCGAACTCAATTGATGCGATTGAGCCGAGCACTGCGCGAAAAGCGGCCACAATACGAGCAGAGGCACGAAAAAGTAATTCTACAGCATGACAACGCTCGGCCTCACGTTGCCAAACCCGTTAAAACCTACTTAGAAACGCTCAAATGAGAGGTCCTACCCCACCCGCCATATTCCCCAGATATTGCACCGTCCGATTATTACTTGTTCCGTTCGATGGTACTTGGTCTGGCTAATCAGCAGTTCCGTTCGTATGAAGACATCTCAAAATGGCTTGATTCGTGGATAACCTCAAAAGACGAACACTTCTACCATGATGGTATTCGAGCTCTGCCAGAAAGATGGGAAAAAGTTATCGCTAGCGATGGGCAATATTTTGAATGATTCATTTGTAAACATTTTTTCACAATAAAGTTGCATTTTCATCAAAAAAAACAGCCAGAACTTAGTTACGCACTTAATATAATTTTCAATCAATTTTCAATAGCCTTTCCGATAAATTAAAAGGGCCGCGAAGTAGACATTTTATAGTATAAATGTTATACAGCTAGCTGGAGGTAACCTGTACGTTCTATATCTTAAAGTTTTCAAGATTATCAAATCGCGAAAGCTACGCAGAGCGATTCAAAATAAAAGACGCGGCATGCTGACAAAGGAAATTTTGTTACTCAATGATAATGCAAGGACTCACACCGTAACTCTATGTTGAAAAATAGAAAAATAAGAAAATTTATAAAGAATCTGAAAATAAATTTGGTTTTCGAAAATTTTCTTTCGTTTGGTTTCTGTTTTCAAACGGCCCTTACTTAAAAAGCACGCCTCGTAATTATAGTGTGGCGACCATGTGAAGCATATTGCAGTTTGTTAAAAACAAAACTACGCAAAGACAAGCTACCGGAAAGTTTGCAAGTGCGTAGTACAAAACCTAAAGCTTTGAATGCAGCAATGCAGATGTTAATATGTGGAGCTTGAATCAAATTAACACCGCATGACCATCCCACATGATTAACCTTCGTGAGACTGCAATTGTTAATGTAATATACTGAGTCTATAGAATGAACCTTCTTCGTGTGAGAAAGAAAACAGCATTTTTAATGTTTAACTGTAACTTGTATGCAGAGCACCGTGTAATTATACCAAGATTATATTGTAACTGAAAGACATCATCTCAGGGCATGATAGAGTGATAAACTTTTAAATCGTCCACATAGACCAGTACAGGACATGACAGTGATGTCAACAAGTTATTAATGAAAAGCACAAACCACAGTAGTCCCAAATCTGATCCCTGTGGAACCCTAGATAACGGAGAATATTCGAATGATTCATAGCCATTGCAGTATAAATAATATATATTTTCCAGATATGACATCAGAAGTCGAAAAAGAGAAGATTTTAAATCAAAGTCGACAGTTTAGCAAGGAAAACCCATGGTCTATTATATCAATAGCAATACTAAAATCACTGTAAATAACATCTACGCTACGCACATCGTGCTGTTTACTTATAAATTAACATATTGTATCATCACAAGGTTTGTTACACTATATCTCCTACGAACAAATTCATACCGATAGGATGAGATATTCGTTGTTATTAAGGTGTAGACAAGAATAGATAACACTTTCGAAAACTTTTGCAATATTTGACTGAATTGCTATTGATCTACAATTATCAACATAAGCGTGTCACCTTTTTCTGGTAACTGGACTAATTATAGCACACTTCACCACCAAAGTTGCTATTTCAATTGCTAAATTAAGAAATAATTATAAAGGTAATATAAGTTATTGTAATATGGGCCGTTACTGTAAGTAAACTCTAAATTTTTAGCAAAATACTTTATAGTATAAAGCTGGAAAATAAATTGCTAAAAGAGGCAATATTCTGTACATTTTTTAATTTAATTTTAAATAGTTATACTACTATACAATATAATAAAGCGTGTTTTAAATTGCGCAGAATAAATAAAATATAGATGGCGCACTGAATTTGTCTGGGTATGTGGACGTCTAAAAAGTGTGACGTATGACATTTATAAAAATGGCTTCGTACACGGTACAACAACGCGTTCAAATTGTTGAATTATTTTATGAATATCAGCGTTCTGTGAAAAGAGTTTTTAGAAAATTACGTGAATTTTATGGTTTACATAATCGTCCATCTAAAAGCGCTATTGGTCGAATTACTAAAAAATTTCAAGAGACCGGCTCCGTGGAAGATCAAAAAAGTGAAAAATACAGTCGTAGTGGTCGTTCACAGGAAAATATTGGTTTTGTTCATGAAAGTGTTGCTGAAGATCCTGAAATGTCCATTAAACGACGTTCACAAGAACTTGGACTTAGTGGATTAACAACATGGCGTATTTTACGCAAGGATTTAGCTCTGAAGGCATATAAGGTTCAAATAACACAGGAACTGGAGCCATTAGATCACTTAAAATGTCGTTCATTTGTTAATTTCATCCATGAACAACCGGCTGATTTTTCTCAAAAAATAATGCTTTCCGATGAGGCACATTTTGAACTTGGTGGCTATGTTAATAAACAAAATTGCCGTATCTGGGATGAGGAAAATCCACGAATTATTCATGAGAAACCTATGCATCCTAAACGAATTACTGCTTGGTGTGCATTATGGTCAAGTGGTGTAATTGGACCTTACTTCTTTGAATATGCTGCTGGTGAAGCTGTAACTGTCAATGGCGATCGATATCGTCGGATGATAACCAAACTTTTGTGGTCTGAATTACTGAATATTGATCTAGAGGATGTTGTTTCAACCTCACTTTGCACACAAATCAATTGATTTATTGAGAGAAAAATTTCCTGGACGTGTAATCTCAAGAAACGGTGATGTTAATTGGCCACAAAAATCATGTGATTTGACACCGTTAGGCTATTTTCTTTGGGGTTATGTGAAAAATCAGGTTTATAAAAACAATCCACAATCAATTCCTGCTTTGAAAAATGAAATTATTCGTGCCAATGGTGAGATAGAGCCTTAATTATGTCAAAATGTCATTGAAAATTTTAACAAAAGAGTGGACGTCTGTAGAGCTGCAAGAGGAGGCCATTTAGCAGATATTATTTTTCGCATATAAATTGAATGTGAATGCAAATTATGTTTTTATTTATTCTTTAAAGAAACTGCGAAATTTGAAACAGCCTTTAGTTAAAGCTGGAAAATGAATTCCTAAAAGAGGTAATATTCTTAGCACTGTTTAAATTTAATTTTAAATAGTTATACTACTGTGGAATATAATATATGCTGCGGATCTCGCGTCACATACTAAGCCAAATTTGTTTAACATAATATTTCTTGAGATAACCGTGTTCTGCATCTTATGCATCCTGGATAATAAATAATATGCTGTGCTAAGACATTGTTTTAACTTCTAGTGAAAATCTATTGTTAGTTTTTCATACATTCCAACAGCGTTACTAGAACTATTAAATTTTAATTTAGTATTTTTTTATAGGCAATTCCTTTCTAAATATTTATATAAAAAATATTCTGATACGTCATTTTCAAACACACATATTTAATACACTTTCACATAATCTTACATTTCTATATTTATTCGGCACAATATTAGCTTATCCATGTTCAAAAGTTAAATGCTTTGAAAATTAAATGAAGTCCGCCTCCTCATATTCTTTCTAAATTTAGATACCACTTTTGTACTGTTATATTTGCTTTATTTGAATAACACCTGTTACGTCGAAGTTGTACGCTTAGAATTGTAAAAGGGCAAATCTACCGCTGCCTACGCCACTAAGAAGTTTACGCTTTTCATGAGCAGTCTCAGCAAAAATCTGATTATATAAAATATTTACGAGGTCTTTTACGGAACAAAGCCGCTTCGGCATAAATGCGGCTTTTGTTATAGAGAAACAATAAATGCCACAGTCTAATTCGAAACAAAACGAAACAATAAACTCTAAAGTTGAAGAAGAGAAACTTTGTACTGAAACATTAATGTAAAAGGTAGTTTAATGTTTATGTATACACGTCAGGTAAACCTCCAAAACTGCAACGGTAGACCTTTCTATTAATTAAAATAAGAGCTGAGTGTACAGAATGTAATGCGGTCTCTCGAAGATAAACAACGATGATACTTGCTGATCAACTACAATAAATTGTTCGAATATGTGGGATATGAAGAACCCCTACTAAAACTTAGATAGCATGTTGTAGTTCTAATATGAGAATACGTACATACATACATATATACTAGGTGCATTCGAGAGCTACTTATTTTTTTCTGAGAACTGAGAGTAGAAAGATAAATGGTGGTTGAGTTTAAAGTACGTGAATACTCTTCGTGAATATGTGACACATTTGTTAGCCTCGTGCCGTGCAAAAAGTTCGCTAAGGAGAAAAGAGTTTTCAATTTTTAAAAAAGCGACGTTCAATTTACAAGAACAACATGTAACAATAAATTTCCTCCACTGATATGTTGTAACGCTCATCAATATTTATCACCGACTAAGTGTGATCTGGATTAATGGTGTTATGGATGTAAAAAATGTACATTCTTGGATGCGACTACTTAAAAAAATAAACGTTATGTGAAAATGAACCCAAGAAGCCTCAAGCGCAATTCTACAAGACAAATTGCACCTGTATTGCAAGTTGTTACGTAGGACCGCGAATTAGATGTGAATGAAGTCGTCTTTAAAATTAGTATTTTCATCTCCGAAAATTATTTAAATGAAGACCTCAAAATGAGAAAGTTTCTCCAAAATGTTTGTCTCGATCTCGACGGACGAACATAAGGCTGCGCGTGTAGCAATTTGTCACACGATGTTGACACCTCATGATGGAATGAGCAATATTCTCTTCATGATATTTTTCTATCCTGAAATGTAACGCCAGACAGTGTATTGGAAGCAATAAAGAAATTTCGGGTTATAGTTCTGTATTTTTGAACAGCGAAAATGTAATCTTCACTCATTGTTTAATAAAAGGAACTACGACGACAGTTGCATCCTACTAACATGTTTTGTGAACGAATTTCTTTCCAGCATTATAAAAAAATATGCGAAGAAAACTATACGCGTGCTCTTCCATTAAGACAACGATCTTGTTCATCGAACGGTCCTACCTCAGAAGGCTAGACATCCTTTTGCTTTTTCCAACCCAACCCAATTCAATCCAACGAAGAAGGAAAGACTCCATTGCTGTCCTTTTTCTAATACGTCATTCTTTCATTAGTGATTTTCCACTGGACAAGAGAGATCCTACAGAAGAGGTAGGAACATGTACGCCTACAGAGAATTATGTTGAGAAGTAACAAGTCACATTTTCCTTACTGAAATCATATTTCGTTTAGTTTTAATTTTTATAAGACAAAAATTAGGAGACCTTGAAAGTTAGACACACTTGTATATGAGTGCAATAAGCATACATTATACAATCGACTCACAAATAAGAATTTATAATTATTGAGCTGCACAACTTGTAAATTTAACTGTAAATTCATACCAAATTAAAGAAAAACTCATTATAGGCAAATCTCGCCGCTCAGTAAATCTACGCATTGACGAGTATTGTTTATTAATAATTTATATTTTATGTTTAAGCTGTTAGCATAATAAGTACTTTATATTAGATAAGCTTTGGTACTAATTTGGTAGAATTTTTCTTAAATTTCTAAAATAGTAGATCGCGTACCTATTTGTCCGTACATTTTTAAAAAATTCCCATTAAAGAATCGTTCAGCGTCTAATCTTGAGAACATGTTGGATGATGAAAATCATCCAGTGCCAAATCTGGAGAACATGTTGGATTGGGAGCCACCCGTTAGGAAAAATGTTTTCTATGAAAATAAGTTAACGAAAAGCAAGGCTTAACATCATATTTCGAAGACAAGTTGGCACTATATTAAAATGGCATGCATAAGGTATTCTAATTCTGGAATTTTTTTACGTTGAAAATTGGATCGAAAGTTATTAAACTGATATTTTAATAAGATTTATTGGTTGTTACGAATGAAATCTGGTTTCGCCACTTTATTTTTTACACAAACAGCAATCCTCTATAGTGGTAGCCCTTTTCCTATCCTCTAGAGAAAGTCAAGACATTTCCATCAGCTAATAAAGTAATGGTCATGATTTTTGGGGATTCGAAGGAAATAGTTTTCACAGACTGTCATGCAAACAGCAGACTCTTTAACAAACTACATTATTCTGCTCTATTAGACAAATCGAAAGAACTCCTTGTTCTATGCTTATTTAGTGAGAAAATTAGAATATGAGTCTGTAGTCAAGTATATGTACTTTATAGTTAAGGCATAAGTATTGTTTGACGCTGAATACTCTCAGCGGCAATGAAGTATCATTTTGATGATTTCTACAAAAAATTACATAATGGCACTTTGACATCTTTAGTCCAAGACCCCAACTGAAGGGAAATATGATTAATTTGCTTAATTGATTGAGTCCCGCTTATCGTCAAACAGCTCGTAGATGTCTACGTGTATCACGAACTGAACATTTACGTTACTGAAACCATAATTCATTTAGATTTAATTTCTGTTCTATGGAGAGTACCGTTCCATTTCTTAATTTTATTTTTTAATTAATAAATTATATAACACAGGCTTTAGAATAGACAAAGAGTTATCACGCTTCCATTTTAATAGAAAGATTCAGGATAATGTTAACAGTGTTACCCAAAATAGTTAGTTACAAAAATACAATTACGTTCAGCATTGAGACCACTATTTTTTATGTTTATCTATTGAGTAACATTTCTTGTGGAAAGACTTTTTTTTTATTTACTCATAATGCAAATAATTCTCCATCAGTTTCAAAATTGACGTTAATTTACTTTTTTCTCTTTTTTTTTGAAACATTAAATTTTTAACTCTAGGTTTGTGTTTCTTTGGACATTTAAATAATAATATATAATTTACATTTAATTCTTAATTAAAAAATTAAATAAAAAGTTGATGTTAAAAAACAAATCCCAGACCTACGAGAAACATCAACAATTTTGGAATATCTAAAAAACCTAAAGCTTTAAAGGAGAATTTTTTTCTGGATATTAGTTATTGCATTTGAATATGCTTTTTTTAATTTTTATATGTTTTCAATCGTTGCACTAATAAAAGGTGTTCCAATAAGACATTTCATTTTCAATAGCCCGCCATTTTAACAGTTGTCATCACTCAACTTTTAACTATCAAACTCGACAAATGACAAGTGAAAACTACGCCATTAATAAAAATGGAACGGTATAGGTTTCAACGACTTATTAAAATTATTAAAATTCACTATAAAAATGGTGAAAATTTCGCGGTCACAGTTAGCAAAACTAAAGCATTTTTGGGTAGTCGTAAAGCACCTTCTCGGCCAGCAATTGTGAAACTGGTGGAAAAAATTTGAGCTGTCGGGACAAGTTAGTGATGTGAAGAATCGAACTCGTGCATGTCACTCAAGAATAACTGAGAATACTGCTATTGTAGCCCGTAGTATTGAAGAAAACCCAGGTTTGTCCATTGCTCGTCGATCTTTGGAATTGGGCATTCCACAAACGACATTACACCGTATTTTTCATAAAAACTTAGGTCTTAGGGCTTTTAAAGTTCAGCTAACACAAGAACTCACACCTACCGGCCATCGACAACGTCGTGTCTTTGCTGATTGGGTCCTTGAAATGCATCAAACTGATCCGGAATTTCATCAAAAAATCATCTTGAGTGATGACGCCCATTCTCACCTCGGAGGCTTCGTTAACAAGCAGAATCGTCGCATTTGGGGCTCGGACAACCCAAGAATTATTATTGAAAAGCCTCTCCATCCTCAACGTGTGACTGTTTGGTGTGGTTTTTGGTCTGGCGGGGTCATTGGGCCTTACTTTTTCGAAAATGAGGCTGGAGCAACTGTTACGGTGAATGGATTGTGCTATCGAACGATGATTAATGATTTTGTGTGCCCGAAATTGGAAGATATTGATGTGGATGACGTTTATTTTCAACAAGACGCCGCTACTTAAGTATCGCTCTCTTGCGTGAAAAGTTTTATTGACCGTGTGATTTCTCGAAGAGGCGATCACAATTGGCCACCGAGATCCTGTGATTTAACACCTTTAGACTTTCTTTCTTTGGGGTTACGTGAAAGATAAGGTCTATGCCAATGGCCCACGATTGATTCAAGACCTCAAAGATGGAATTCGTGAAGTTCTCGAGGACGTACTGCCGTAAATGTGCGAATTGGTGATGGGAAATTTCATGAAAAGAATATGGTCCTGCAAGCGTAGCCGTGGCGGCCATTTGGCTGATATTGTTTTCCATTATTAAAGGCATACCCTCCTCTTTACAATTAAATGAACATCCACTGATTTCGCTTAAAAATACTCGTTAATTTTTACATATCAAATAGAAACCTCTTATTGGACGACCCGTTATTATTACTTTGAAAACAGGATACTTTTATATATCTTTCAATAAACCAACAATATGGCAGGTAATGGAAAAGTTTATTACAATTGACGTATGTTTGTAACATTTTCTATGTCTTTTCAGATTTCTTCTAAAGGATGATTTCCATTAATATTTTTTCAAATGTATTTATGGTGTTTTTAATGATATTTTTGCTAGGAATTGATTTGCCTGTAGAGTATACTCAAATAAATCACGAACTTTATTATTTCCACCACAATGTATTTAATTACTTGCAATTAATTTTGTTGAACGAAACAGTTTGCAAGTTTCTTTAAATGTAGTCAAACCTTAATAACATATTGTATATTTGGCATATTTTTATGTAAATATATTTCAATATTTACTTAGTTTTCAAGATAATATATGCAACAGCAGTGTCAATACTTTATGTCATTATCAGTATGTAAATCAATATGAACTGTTATACATACAATGAAACAATTTACGCCTTCTTTGGTTATTAAAACAGAACTAAAAATGCAAATTATATTGGAGATTGTGCCTAAGTGAATAACCAAAAAGGTATAAAACTCCTTACCGTACTAATATTACAAATACTAGACTCTTTCAATCAATCACCTTGTATAGATACGTTGCTCTGTACAGTGGCTTACCCAAATATTCAATGCATGTCCTTTAAATGGAATTTTTTCTGTCGGATAAATACCATTTTTATTATTATTGTTATTATTATTATTATTATTATTATTATTATTATTATTATTACACAATTTAAACCTTAAGTAAAAATTTCAGCTACGTCTGTGTAATAAGTCGTAATAAATCTAATACAAAAACATTAAAGTAATAAAGTAATGGAATATACCTGTTTCTAAATTATCAGCATGAATTATTACGATTGGATAAATACGAAAAGCACATTTGTGTTTGTCGCCTTTCACTGTGATTAATAAAAAGTCCTCCGAAACATTTTCGTTGTTTTCACCCCAATGTGATAAAAGTCTATTTGATTTCTTTTGAATTAGCACCGATTGAAATTAAAAAACTCTTTATAGTATAGAAACTTATTCAAATTGTTCGTTAATTATTAATAATTTGTAACGATACTGGTTTAACTAATCCAAATTAGAACTAATGAAACTCACTATAGAACTTATAAAATTTGTGAATGTGATTTTCTTTCATTTTATTTTACAATTAAAATTTCAATAGGATAAAAAAGCCTGAAACGGTAAAAGTATTTTTTTTGTATGGAATATTATTATTTTTATTTTTAATTTGATTCAAATGAAGATGTTATGTAATTGGTATTTCCAAATGTAAATGTATTATAACAATTCTCAGAAGAGAATTCTCAATACTTTATTGTATTTATATTAATTTAGTTTAATTACATTTACGTGTTTTTCTCTAAGGTACTATTAATGTACACTACCGATCATATTTATTTGCCCACACTTAGTTTTAGCCAAAATTATTAAACTATCAAATGTGTACTGAAAATTTAATTATTGTACCAATACAATAGTGTAAAATAAACATAAAATAGTTACATTTTTCTTATATAAAAACTTTATCATTAATTATTATTAAATTTTGCTCTCATCAATGTGCCCACCTTTATTTTCGATAATTGCGGCACATAATCGCGGCATTCTTTCAATTAATTTTTGCAGTGTATCTTCTGTAATTTGTGCCCAGGCTTTTTGAAGTTGTTCCCACAGTATAGTGGTGGATGATAGAGCACGTTCTCAAACCTTCCGATTCAATTCTTCCTAAAGAAGCTCTATTGGGTTCAGAGCAGGACTTTGAGCTGGCCATACCATTATAGAGATTTGCCCTTGCTCTTCTAGTTGACGCAAGTAATCGCCACACAATCTAGAAGTGTGTTTCGGATCGTTGTCCTGTTGCAATACAAAGTTTTCGCCAAGAATCCTTAGTCCTGAAGGAACAGCGTTATTTTCTAAAATTTCCTTTAGCCTTCTTTTCTTAGAATTCCCTCAATTTTGACGAGATCGCCTACAAATCTTCCACCAAAACACCCCCAAATCATTACTGAACCTCCTCCATGTTTTACGGTAGGCGCAATACATTCTGGCAGTACTCTTTCTCCTGCGGATCTTCTTACGAATATTCGCCTTTTACTACCGAAAAATTCAAACTTCGATTCGTCTATCCACAACACATTATTCCACTGATCAATCGTCCAATTCTTATGTTCTTTAGCCCAATTTAGTCGTTTTATCTTGTTTTGCTTTCGTAGTAGTGGTTTTCGCAGAGCAATTCTTCCATATAAACCCGCTTGCCTTAACCTTCCCTGTACCGTGGACACACTAATTGGTTTAGCAAGCGCTCTATTCATTTCAGCAGCAATTTCTGGTGCTGTTTTTCGTCTATCGCGTCTACTTATCCGTATTAGATGCTGGTCATCTGCAGATGTCGTCGCTTTGCGTCGTCCAGATCTTCGTTTGTTGGAAAATGTACCACTTTCATCAAATTTTTTAACGTTATAATCAACGGTTCTGCGATTTAGTCGTAATTCTTTTGCAATTTCGGGATTACTTTTACCCGTAAGATGATAAGCAATTATCATAGCACGCACTTCAACAGATAATTCCTTCGTCTTCGGCATTGCATTAAAATATTCACAATAACTCTCTATTTCACTGTTTTCGCAACAAAAGATGAACGATGACTGACATAAAATTTATTTTCCTTTTTGAATAACACATCCTAATGTTGTAATTAGTTAGTACAATAACACAATATTGGTAATACCTTTCGGAAATGCAGGTAAAACTGTTAATACTGTAGGGATTAGCCTATATAATATTTATGGTATTTTTCCAATTTATGACACCTTTACGATATATCATAAACAATTTAAGATTTTCGTAGAAATTCATATGGAATTACTTCCACTAATAATATTGTTGAATAATTATAATACAGATTTTTCGAAAGATAATCCGTATTTCAGGAAACACATAAAATTGGGGTGGGCAAATAAATATGACTGGTAGTGTAACTCTCAGAAACGATCTAATTAATCAAGAGATATAAATGCATTATGTAGTCGGAATAAAATTATATTTGTGTTTTAGGTTCAATTTTAAAAAGCAGTAAAACCCAGTCCTTTAAATACAGCTCATAGTCTTTCTAGGTACACTTATCGTGTCTATCTATTAGATATTGTATTTTCCTGAATGTAATGCTGCAAAGGTTTCATTGATATATTTATGATCGTTATATATTTTATTTTGTACATTGTCCGTTTAATTTGAAAAGAATGTTTAGTTTATATAACTCTGTACTTTTATTTTTACCTATTAGATCAATTATGTATGTTCTAGCTTAGTTTTGAATATATTATGTATATTGTCAAAGTTTACGATATGCACTTAGAAGCAATAACCCAGGTTTTTACCTTTGAGTTCTTAAATTTACAAAATACTTTATTTTATACGAGGGCAGCTGTTTATATTTCGGGAACTGCCAACACTGTTGGTGTTGCCTCCAATCTGATGATTGCATCGTGAAGTTCGTCAATTTCGACAATATATTTATCTTGACAGTTTTATTATCCGGTCGCTATTTCAATATATGGTAACTTGAAAATTTTATGTCAGAGAAAAAATGGAATTAACTCGCAAACATTTGCGTGCAACTATTTTTCATAATTTTCGGCGTGGATTATCTAGACAAGAATGCATCGACGAGCTGAATTCTTTATATGGTAATGAAGCACCATCGAAAACTAGAGTGTATCGTTGGTATAGTGAATTTAAACTTGGACGGTGTTCTTTGGACGATGAATTTCGCGAAGGTCGTCCCACAAATGTTGTGTTGGAAAACATTAATGCAGTATCTGAATTGATAATGTAAGACCGTCATGTGACATACCGTGAGATCGAGGCACCTCCAGATATTAGTAACACCAGCGTGCAAAAGATCCTGCATGAAAATTTAGCCGTTAAGAAGCTATGTTCACGTTGGGTATCACATAATTTGACAACCGCTCAAAAAAGGACTCGCGTCGATTAGTGTCAAGAAATGCACAAAAAATACAATGGCGGTGCTTCAAACAACACTTATATAGTCGTCACAAGTGATGAATCTTGGATCTCGTATAAGCCCGATAGTAAACAGCAGTCGACTATGTGGGTATTCCAAGATGAGCCAGTTATTCGCGCTCGAAACACATTGAAACGAATGGTCGCCTGCTTTGCCGGAAAACCGATCACGTTGCAACCGTACATTTAGAGAGTTGTAGAATGGTCAATTCCGAATGGTACACAACTATTTATTTGCCAAAAGTTTATGAAGAAATAAAGAAAAAAACCGAAAACGACAGATCATTCTCCCCCATGACAATGCGGGTTCTCACAGGTCGGTTGAACCAATTGAATATTTGACCGGGCAAAACATTGAATTGATGTGCCATCGTATAGCCCTGATCTAGCACTAGAAATCAGCTGATCTAGCTGATTTCTTTTTGTTCCCGCACGTGGAGAATAAACTTCGTGGTCAACGGTTTTCTACGCCGGAAGAGGCAGGCTAAGGCATTCAAAACTCATATTTTGGAAATACCGCTTTCACAGTGGCAGCAATGCTTTTCGGATTGGTTTAAACGAATGCAAAAGTACATTGATTTTCAAGGAGAATATTTTGAAAAGCAATAATACTATTTTCGATAATCAAAATTTTTTTTTGTTTGCTATTCCCAAGATATAGACGGCTACTCTCGTATATATATAATACATATATTACTTAAAGCATCGTATAATTATGAGATTACAATTATTACCCCTGCGTCTACACACCAAACTGTGTGTGTTTTTCAGTATACTGTAAAAATTTGATCAAATGATAATCCGTTTTGAATTACTTTTGTATAGGCGGCGAATATACTTATATCTATGACATTTACAAAATGAGTTCCTTTCAACATTTATTTCGTTACATGTAGTCCAATCACGCTAGCTTCTTTCTGTTTGATTGTTTTAGCTTGCTGTAATAACTTAGTTATATTAATTTTTTGATTATTTTATTTTATTAAATATTCTATGCTAGCTTATTTATAGCTATGATAAATAATATTAATAATAGTAATCTTTATACAACAGATAATCAATTACAGGACAAAAAATACAAAAAAATTAACTGAAAAAGACACAAACGAAACGTAAGTAACTGTAAAGGTACCATAAAAAAAATAAAATAAATTTTAATAAATAAGAAAAGTCAATTACCATTAAGTTTGTAAATTAACTAATTACTATAACTAAAGGTGTTGGTATGGATTTCCAAATAAAGCATTAGGATTCCGACCTTAGGAACTAAAAACGTGTCATCATACGTACATTCATCGAACATGCAATGAAATGCTACTTAAAAACTATTGGGTTGGCAACTAAGTACTTTCGGTTTTGTAGTATAAAATAAAACACTTTTTTTTTAATCAAAGAATAGTTTTTAATCAAGTATATATTTTCCATTTTGCTCAATGACCTTTTGCCATCTTTCTTTCAGCTGCATGATTCCGCGCTCGTATAATTTCTGGTCCTTATCAGCAAACAACTGAATCAGGTGCGAGTGAAGGTCATCGTCATTTGTGAAAGTTTTACCATTCAAAGAATTCTGCAAACTTCGAAATAAATGGTAATCAGATGGTGCTAAATCAGGGCTGTATGGGGGATGTGGCATCACTTCCCAGCCAAGCTCCAATAGTTTTCCACGAGTTCCCAAAGATGTGTGAGGCCTTGCATTATCTTGGTGGAAAACTACACCTTTCCGATTTGACAATTCTGGCCGTTTTTTCTTTGATTGCTTCATCCAGTTTTATTAATTGTTTACAGTAAACATCAGAATTGATCGTTTTGTTCCTTGGAAGCAGCTCAAAAAACACAACACCTTTGTAATACCACCAAACTGACAGCATGATTTTTTTGGATGCAATTCAGCTTTCGATGTGGTTTGAGCTGGTTTATCGTGTTTGCTCCATGATCGTTTTCGAACTTTGTTACTGTACAGGACCAATTTTTCATCACCAGTGATGATTCTTTTTAAGAAAGGATTGGTTTCATTTCGTCTAAGGTGCATATCGCAAAAGTTGATTCTTTGTGTTAAATGAATTTCTTTCAATTCGTGAGGTACCCAAATATCAAGCTTCGTAACTAGCCCAAGACATTTTAAATTTTCAATTGTTGTGTGCGATACATGTAGCCTCTCCGCAACCTCTCGGACAGTTATATGACGATCCTCTTCAATTATGACTTTGATTTGGTCATCATCAACTTCAGTAGGCCGACCAGAACGTTGCTCATCTTTGAAGGAAAAATCTTCAGAACGGAATTTTTTATACCAATTCGGACACGTGCGCCCTGTTAAGCAATTAGCACCATAAACTTCGCATATCTTTTTGTGAGCCGCAGCAGCTTTCTTTCCTTTAGGGAAATAAAATAGTAAAATATGTCGAAAATGTTCGTTTCTGCACTCCATTTAAAATTAACCCACAACTAATAGCTTTAATAAAAATCACGCACTACTTGCTTCTGAAGTTACGTCAATGTGACTAGTATCACGCGACAAACGGTAAAGTACAGCACTAACATACGTTACACAAAAAATAAAGCAACGCTCTCTATCAGTAAAAACCGAAAGTACTTAGTTGCCAACCCAAAATTATTACAAAAATAAGATGTCGCACACTGAGACACCTTTAAAGTATCATGGTGAATATCACAATGATCGACAATCATCAAATTATAGTATAGCGCATTATGTATATGGCGAATTGCCAACGATATTAGTACTCACAATTGGTATATAAAAAATGCGACGCGAACGAATAAGTGGCCAGGATACCAAAAAATTAAGTTTAGAGAGAAGTTGCGTACAATAAATCTTATTGTGTAAAGATGGTATAAAAATTTTACTGAAGCAAATCCGCGCCTGCGTTCGAGAGAAACTGCTTTAGTTTTAGTACAAATAATATATTATAATCAGTACCCCTAGGAGGGTATACCTCGTCCATGGTACAACATTAGAAACTTTGGAAATTTTCGCTGTACTCCATCAACAGTAAATTTATGAATTTCGTTGCAAGGTTTGCACATCAAAGATGCGCATTCCAGTCTTGATCGGGCATATGTATATTATAAAATTGCGATCCACGAAAGCTCAAGAAGTTCGTACAATAAATCTCATAATTTTTAACGTAAATCAACATATTTTATCAATATGTTTGGCAAAACTGAACTTGCAATCGAAGTTAATGTCTTTGATTTCTTGAGTTCGAGACAGCACTGTATTTTGCAGAGTATAGTTGTAAACTATAGGCGTACTTTTATACGAGTACGTCACAATTCTACGTATCGAGACGTTCATCGATAACGTGCTGTTTGGATACTATTCCAAGGCGACCTAGTTGTCTTTGCACGCCTGCCGTGAATATAGCACTGTATATCTTCAAGTCAACATAGCATATCTTTCGCATTCCAAAACATTGAGCAAATCATTAAAAAAATTAAGAATAGCATTGGTCCTAGGTTGAAGCCTTGAAGTACTCTGGAAGTAGCATAAAAGGTGTAGGACGTATGGCCTTAGTATATAACATTTTGGAGCCTATTATATAAATAACAGCCAAAAAATGGTAAAAGAAAATCAGCCAAGGCAAAAGACTTTAATTTATGAAGATGAATGTAATGGCCGTGCTATTATAGCCATATATGGAACAGAAAGATGATGGGGCTAGGTTTGGAATAGTGAAGAGAGCTATTATAAAAAAACATATTTAGTACGTTTAAAGTGACCAGATAAGACACACAGCTTATCAACAAAATGAATGGAAGGAGAACTTTCTTCCAACAATTATACTGGTCTTCATTTTCGTAACAAAAGACTATAAAAGTTATGGCCAAAAGATAATAAAGCAATTAAGAACCGATTGGCTCAGGAATAATTGAGGGAGCCCTCTACCCAATAGTAGATACAGAGATTTTCTCATTAAAACCAAAAGCAACTACATGAAACTGAAGAAGACCATGAAAGATATCCGGAAGATAATAAAATATAATTGATATTAAAAAATTCAGAACCGATTGACGAAAATAATGGAGAATGCAGAAGAAAAATTATAGAAGATATATTCTCAGTAATGTCTTATTAATTAGTCTATTGCCTACTGGTAAAGAAATAACGATACAAATAACGACAAAAAAGTAAAATGATTGATTTTAATTTATTCCTTCTGTTAAATACTCAAATTTCTTCTCGAAATTGAAAAATTATAAATCGATAGTTGTTCATTTTTAACATTGTAATTGCCACGACAAAGCACTTTACTAGATTGGATTCAATCAAAATCGTTTTTACGTATTATCCTTGACAATATTTTCCACGTTGCAGTGGAGATTTTAGCAAAAAAGAAAGCTATTAACTTCCTAATCGAATAATGCGTAATAAAAATTTAACGCGGACGACGGCAGTTTTTCAATGAGAAGACGAGCGTAGAAAAGAGAATTACGCGATGTGGATCACAGAATATTTTTTACTAATGCGGAAAGCAAAACAAAGGCAAAAAAAGATAAAAAAACAGCCTGCGTTCGCGAAACATTAACGTTAATGAAAATAGGAAAAATGACTCATTTTGGAGTAATTTGTAGCGAGGTTCTTTTACGAAATTGAAAAGCGGAATATTTTATGCACCGTCGACGAGAAATATGAAAAGACATAAAATACACGATCTGAAAAACGTGTCCTTCTAATGACCAATAATTCCACGGAATTTTCTGTTATAGAAATATAATGGGATTTTAAAAAATAAATTCATATTAAAAATCCGAGACTTCCATAGTAACACACACTACATTAATTTCGAATTTTAATTAAAATTCCTTTCAGGTGGAATATACATAATACCAGGTATGCTTAAGCTAAAGGATATTGAGTATTCTGCGTTTGTTTCAGTTTTAAATAATTTTACCCGGTACTTTAGTACTATCTGCTTACTTTCAGTAATGCTAATTCACCTTTTTTTCTTTTGTCTTTTATCTTAGTTTAAGACTAGACTACAATCTTTTTAAAATTATGTGAAACGGATATACAGTGTGCATCTTGGATTTCAACGGTACAGACGCGGAATTTGCTTCGTATGAGTATTTTGTCGTAGTTTTCCAGGTGCGACACTGTTTAATTATCTGCTGATGGTGACAACTTAATTGTAGAAATACGTATACAGAATACGAAAATTAATGTGGAAATGGGTTATAAAGGGTTTTCCAATAAGGACTTGACAACTTTTTTTCAAAATAAAATGCAGACCATTTGAGATATTTCAAAAACCTTATTATCGGGTTGAAGTACAATCAAAACATTTATGAATGGAACTCGACTTCGTTCATATGGCCACCGCGGGCACGTTTGCAGCGGTCGATTCGTTGGACCCAATTTTCGATGACTCGGCCACACAATTCGGCCGAAACGGCTGCTATTTCGCGTTCAATGTTGGCTCTGAACTCTTCCAACGTTGTCGGCTTGTTGGCATAGACCAATGACTTGACGTAGCCCCAAAGAAAAAAGTCTAGAGGCGTTAAATCGCACGAACGAGGCGGCCAATCGACTGGTCCATTTCTTGAGATAACACGCTCATCAAACTTACTTTTCAATAAATCGATTGTAACGTGTGCTGTGTGGCTTGTGGCACCGTCCTGCTGAAACCACATGTTGTCCAAGTCCATATCTTCCAATTCAGGCCAAAAATAATCGATAATCATGGCGTGATAACGATTACCATTCATAGTAACGTGATGATCATTATTGTCGACGAAAAAATATGGCCCTATGACGCCGCCGGCATGCAAACCGCACCAAACAGTTATTTTTTGTGGATGAAGTGGTGTCTCATGAAGCACATGTGGATTTTCACCCGACCAATAACGCATATTTTGCTTATTGACGAACCTATTGAACCAAAAATGAGCTTCGTCACTGAAAATGATTTTGCGATGAAATTGATCATCTTGGCGCATCTTCTCCAGGGCCCAATCGGAGAACGCACGTCACTTCAAATGGTCCATCGGCTTCAATTCTTGAGTCAGCTTGATCTTATATGGGTGTAAACCTAGATTATATGTATTTCCTTACGATATCGCAAACAACGACCTGAAAAGATTCGACTCAGTAAGGGATTTGATTCCACGTTACCTTTCGTCAATTTCATTAAATATGTGGACAAAAATGTTTGTCTCTATGTGAGAACGTGCACGAATGTCTTTATATACGAAGGGTACAAGCAATAAAATTGAAAATTACAGACTAATTTCAATACTATCTAATTTCGCTCAAATTTACGAGCAGTTGCTGTATGGATGTGTTTACTCTAACGATCGAGTTTATTTATCTAAGACACAACACTATTATTACCACCTTAACAACTAGTACTCGACATATAAGTGAACACCTGCACAGACGTAGCCAGACTGATGCATTGGTCATCCATGAATTCGACGCTAAAACATGAATTCGGCATTATTGCCAGAAAAACTAATATAATCAATTATACTGTTAAGATAAATAAAATATTCACATTTGAAAAATTATAACAAATAAAAATCCTAACCGACCACCTTTTAACGCTTTTTCTCTGCTTTAAAAGAAGCCAATTCAACTATTAAAATATCTCTTGATTTCCAATAAATCATGTCCTGAAACTTTTATTCGTTTCCTGTGTAGCAGTACATTACAATCACTTATTAAGGGTTGACATCGTGTAAAGGATTATAGATACAATTATTTTGAATCTGAAATTATATCGGATGCATTTGCTACATTTCCATATGAATAAACAAACTTGTTTTTTTGTATTTTCGCCATTTCCCCAAAATATAATATTATAGTAGTGACATACAATAATATATTCATAAATTCATCAAAAGTTAATTTTAAACATAATCAAGCAGATTGCAAATAATAATCCTCAAACAGTAAATAATATTTTAGTTAAAAATGTACGATAGCTATGTTTACCAAAAAAAAAAACAATAAAAATTTTGACAATAAGTACAATATACGAGGGTGGTCAAAGAAGTACCCGACCCTATAAAGAAAACACAAAAAATTTGGAAAGAAATATATTTATCTTTCAACATAATCTCTTTTCAGCTCTATACACTTTTCCCAGCGATGTTCAATAAGTTCGATACCCTTTTAATAATAACAACTGTCTTGCTCCTCAAAATAGCCATTAACTGCCGATATCAGTTCTTCATCGTTGGAAAATCTTTGGCTACTGAGACATTTTTTCAAATTTGGGAACAGAAACTAATCCGAGGAGGTTAAATCTCGCGAATAGGGTGCACGGGTAACAATTCAAACTTTAATTCATTAATTTTGGGCATTGCAATAACGGATTTGTGAGCTGGTGCATTGCCTTGATGAAATAACACTTTCTTCTTAGCCAAATGGGGCCGTTTTTGCTTGATTTCTTCGTTCGAACGTTACAATAAGTTCGCATAATACTCGTCGTTTATAGTTTTTCCTTTCTCAAGATACTCAATGAAAATTATTCCACGCGCATCCCAAAAAACCGATGCCATGACCTTGTCTGCAGATGAAACGGTCTTCGTCTTCTTTGGAGCCGATTCTCTCTTTTAAGTCCATTGTTTTGATTATTCTTTTGTCTCGGGTGTGAAGCGATGGACCCATGTTTCATCCGAGAATATAAAATTCTGCTTTGTTGCTGTGAAACTTCACTAAACGCTCCATTGAAACATCTTCACAACACTGTTTTTGTACAAGTGTGAGCAAACGCGGCACATATCTTGCACAGAGCTTTCTCATGTCCAAATTTTCAGATAATATGCGATGTACCGCACTCTTTAAAATACCTACTATGTCTGCTAGCTCGCGCACTTTCAGTCAACGATCATTCAGTACCGCTTTGTAGATTTTCTTCACCATTTCTGGAATCGTCTACTCATATGGTCGATCACTGCGATGCTCGTCTTGTCAGCTCGTACTGCTTCGTTTAAACTCTGATACCCAATATTTCACTGTCGTAAACGAAGGAGCAGACTCACCCAGAGTAGAATTCAGTTCAGCTTTTATATCGGATGGACTGAGGCCTTTCAAATAAAAGTATTGTATCACGTAATGATGACCAATTTTCTCCATTTTTACAAATTCACTGAAAACGTTCACTACTGAATTGCCAAACAAATACTAGATAACGTGGCGTCTTCAACCTTGAAACATATGCTTTATAGTTTGTCTACTTTCTAATAGAGTGACTTTTTTCAAACAACTACCGCCTTCTCTAAGTCAGGCAGGGTACTTAGGTGACCACCTTCGTAATACTTACAATGGACCTGTACATATTAAAGCGAATTCAGAACTAATAATATTCTTTCAAAATATATTAAAAATATCGAGAATAAAACCCAAGTCTATAAGATAAATTGGATCTTTTGACAAACGTATATTAGAAGAAAATACATAACTCTCACTAATTGTGAAAATAAAATATAGAAAAGACCAAAATTAAATTTATTAGAATTTTTATAATGTAAATTACGTTCGTGGTTACAGAAAATCGCGAAACACACTACTCGATGTCCACACAAACACTAATATTTGTGTATACCAGACATTAAGCGCTAAAAGCCAAATTCACACTGTAGATTCGTTTCCTATAATTTAAAATGTATTCTAAATTAAAACTAACCACTTATCTTCAAGTACACTCCCCACTTACGACCTTTTCAGGGTAATATTTTTCTTTTCTAGAAATTTAAAGGGGTAAGAGTGTGTTATTAAACTCTTATCGATGTTTACACATGGTTTTTGTTTTTCAAATGTAATTATATGCTTTCGTAGCTATCTAATTCACTGTGATTGGTTACGTTTGATTAATTGTAGATAATACTCTAGCGCGTACTTTGCTAAACTGGATTTTTCAGGTCGATTAAACTTAATGTGCATCATCCGTTCTTTAAACCGGGTTCCTATCAAACATTTTGTCTGGCCCATGTATTGTTTATTACAATCTAGACACTTAATTTCGTAAATCTTCGATTTCTGGTTTAACACGACTTTGTCTTTCGCATTTTCGGAGAGAATTAATAGAATTATTGGACCCTATGTCTGCTTTTAAGTAGAAGTAGTCTTTCGACTATTATTAGATATTTAATAGAATAGAATTATTGCACCCTATGTCTGCTTTTAAGTAGAAGTAGTCTTTCGACTATTATTATGAGTGGAGCTCGACTAAAAGTCAAAGGACGAAAGACTGTTTTTACTTAAAGGAAAAAGGGAATACGTTATTAGTTTTGAGCAAAAGCGATAACTTTCAAAGAGTAAAAAATTTAATTTCAGAAGGTCCATCTACGAAAAATCGATTACCTAAAATGACTAGGGACATTGAACACGCGTTAAAAACAACAATTTGCCTGAAAAAAGTTTGTAATTCAGTAGAATTTATTCAAAGAATGAAGGATTGTAAATTGGAGACGGAAAAGTGTTAGCGTCACTCGACGTAGCGTCGTTGTTTTCTTCGGTATCGATTCCAGAAACTTTTAAATATTTAGAAGGCTTTCTTCATAAAAATAAGATTAACCCGGAAAAATTAAATGGATATTTGCAATTGACAACCCTTTGCATGTCTCAAAATATTTTCTAATTCGAAGGTAAGTTCTATAAACATAAACAATGAACAGTAATAGACAATTGTCTTTCTCCATTTATAGCAGATTTATTCATGAATAATTTTGAAGTTGAGTTTAAACACAATGCCGAATATTTTCCAAGAGGTTGGATTAGCCATGTATATGACATTTTCGCGATTTTTAACACGTAAATGTAACTTAGACCATTGGGCTAAGCAATTAAATTCAAAATTTTGTACAACAAAATTTACGATGGAGAAAAAACAATAACCCTTTACCTTTCTTAAGTAATTAGAAATAATAATAATATAGAAACTGATATTTTCAGAAAAGAAGCTAATGTTAATGGATTTATCACGGCCAATTCGAGTCACAGCATGCAACAAAAGGTGGCTTCATTCAATTTTCTTATCAATGGCTTGCTTAGTTTTCCACTAACAAAAGTGATAAACGAAAGAAAATTAAATTTTATTAAGAACATCGCGAGATACAATGCTTTTGATTTGAAAATAATCAATAGATTAATTAAGAAAGATAACTTGAAAAAGACAATCCGAGATATCACATGTTTGTAACCTCAAAACAATCGAGACAATCACTTTATATTCTTACCCTCTCAACCAATGACGAAAAATTTAAACAGGGCTTTTAAAGAGAGCGGCTATCAATATATTAAATACTTCTCAGGACATGTGAAAGACGAAGTCGAGTTAAATCAGAAATCGGGGATTTACGAAATAAAATGTCTACACTGCAATAAAAAACACATTGGTCAAACAAAACTTTCGATAGCACCACGGTATAATGAGCGTATGGTGCCCATTAACTTTAAACGACTTGAGAAACCCAGTTTAGCAAAGCACGTACTAGAAAATAATCAATCATAATCTAAGCGCAGATTTTTTACATTTAATCAAAAGTGTCAACAATCACCGTGTATTAGATAGCTATGAAAGCATATCCATTTTAGAAAGCAAAAACCATGTGTTAAATACCAATAAGGGTCTAACCATACTCTTGCCTCTTTGCATTCCTGGAAAAGAAAAATGCTACCGTTAAAAAAGTTTAGCCAATGTAAGCGGGGATATACTTTAAGATAAGTGGTTAGTTCTACGACTGAATACATTTTAAATTATGTAAAACGAATATACAGTGCGTGATAAGTAGTTAGTAAATTAAATTAATTATAAATCATTGAATTCTATTTATATTTCAGTTCACTATTTACTTTATATCCACAAAATGTAGAAAATTTCAATTAAATACTTTTCCAAATACAGACGTCAACATAACCTTACTTTTTATATCATAAATTTTACTTTCCAAATTTATTTATAACAACAATATTTCTTTATAATATCTGCATTATCATATTCCTCTATATTTCTTACTTTACATATAATGTTATTTATTCCCACCTTATCTTTTTAATTACTTAATTTCATTTGTATATTTGATCCATATAAGCTTATTATAAATTACCTATATCTTCCTGTTTCCTTATAAATGAATTTATATTGAACTATAAACCTTCTTTTCTATTGAAATAAAAAGTTTGAGTTATTTTTACTGTGATAATTTTGAAATTTATTTTTATTATGAAAACTCTTTGACATTTCCTTTCCGATTCCTAGCGTTATCCAATATTAATTTACTTTGTATCAATTGAAACTGATTCTATTTTAAGCTTATCGTTTACCATAAATAATTTACAAGAATTACCATCTATTCAAAATTTACAACCGTTATTGGTTTTATTGGTTTATTGTACATCGACACAAAAAAAATAGTACCTAACAACATTTACTAATAACTCAATGTGTCCTTTGATATGTTTTCACAAGCAAGTGTTTAAAATTAAATAGAATAATACTAGATATATTTATTCAACATATATATAGTTCTGTTTTAAACTCAGCAATTCGTTTACTGAAACGTTTAATTTGATGAAACAAGTGTATGGTAATGCGTATTTATCACGTACGAGCGTGTATGAGTGGTATAAATGATTTAAAAACGGTTGTACGGACATAAACGACGAACATCATGGTGCGAAAAATCTGTGGTTACCGAAAGTAACGCCGAATTTGTGCGTGAACTTATCAGAACTGAGCCGAAATCCTCATGGCGATACGTGGGAATGGAAATAAACATTTTCAAAGATTCGATTCATCGTATTTTGACACAGCATTTGGAACTGGGAAAGATTTCTGCTAGGTTTGTACCACACCGGCTAACTGAATTCAATATTTTACAGGCTTGATTAAAGACTCTAAAAAGGTTGAAAACTTTAGGTATTCTATTGTAACTGGCGATAAGATGTGGTGTTTTCAATATGATCCAAAGACCGAGCGTCAATGCTCTAAATAAAAGCATCCAAGGGAATAAAAACTGAAAAAAGGCCGTTTGGAGAAGTCAAAAGTGAAGACAATATTGATTTGTTTTTATGATTCAAAAGGCATAGTGCGGAAAGAATTTGTACCAACTAATTAAACAGCCAATGCTGTATATTAAGTTGGTGTTATGACGCGTCTTTTGGCACGTATTCGTCGTATCCACCCTCAATATCGTGAAGATGGTAGCTGGCGTTTTTTACATGATAATGCACCATCTCATCGCGGTATCCACCGGACTTCCCTCCTGTGATTTCTATCTGTTCCCCAAACTACATTTGCAGATGAAGGGACAGCGCTATGCCGACGTCGAAGCCATTAGAAAGGCGTCGACAGCGATTTTGACATCTCTAAAGATGTTAATTGACCGTGCAAAACGTTGTATTGAAGCCGAAGGCGACTACTTTGAATAAAATAAATGAATTTCATCAATAGTAAGCATTCGTTTCAATTTTTAAAAAATTCCGTTTTCTCGGAGACAAACTGTGTATATACATACACGAAGTTTTACAATGTACATTAGAATTATATTTACTTCAAACATCTGGAAAAGTCACTCTTTGGTGAAACAATTGCACTGTACAATTATTACAAAATAAAAGCAAAAACTTTAAATAATTTATGTATTTATTCCTAATCGTTAAAATGCTGGTATTTTCATTGTATTTATTTATTTTATGTAACGATATCTAATCAAAAAATCCCTTTCGCTAGAATGCAAACAATAAGGAACACTAAATAGGACAAAATTGCACGACACTTGATAGGACGTACGGCCGTAGAGTGCAATAATAAATCTCGCCCAAATATTCTCTTATTGACTATTGTGTTATGGAGTTGTGTACACTGTTTTTAATTATGTCTGACAAAATAAATCAGCTTATTAGTGAATTATTTTCTTTGTGATAACGCTAAGACGCTGCCTAAAAGTGTATTTCACGTTTTTTAAATTATAGCTTACTATTTATTTTATTTTAGCGCATACCTTTGGTACGCCTTTAATTTTTATGAGGAAATGTAAAACAATAGTATTTGACCTTCCTGCTACATTGTCATGAAATTCCAAGATGGTGTATATAATTTACGTCACAATTTATTTTAGGAATAAAAATTAACATCATCTACATACAAATAAAGGTTAAAAAAACAACTTGTAAATCTACAACTTGCGTCACAAATTTTTTTTCCTTCCAAAGACCGAATGCGCAAAACAGACAAACAAAACATATTCCTTATTTACATTAAATATATATTCATGAATTTTAGATAAATCTTCAAGATTCGAATAGTTTTTCTATACACCATACGGGGATTTACGAGATCTCTGCCCATTAACAGCTTCACAAGATCGTTGGCGTTAAACATCGCGTACGAGTTGTTTATATGTATGTAGTACGCACATCATTAAACAATACGCTTAATTCACAAAGGCTTTTCTGTATTGTAGACAGGCGCGATGCGTAGGGACATATGTAAATGCTTTTGAAGTGTCTTGAGTTTTCTTTAAGGAGAACAAAAGAGGATTGCAAAACATGAGAACAATACATTATGCATTACTGAATGGCAAGTCTATTAGGGTATTACATACGCTAGTGTATCGAGGGAATTGTAGATGTATCTATTGTATTAAGATATCGTTTCGCTTTCTATTATTAAGGGATTTAATTGTACCGAGAAATTGAGGCTGTAATGTATATACGCATATGTGATCTCGTTTCTGAAAATGCGTAGAAATATGTTCTATATTTTATTATAGTAATAACATTTTCTTACTTTTTTGGACATTATACACATAAAACATGTTCAAAGTAAATAAACGCAAAGACGAAAATAAATAATACTTTTAATACTACGATAACTAGTGCAGTGTAAAAGAAACAAAAAAAAACTCCAGTAGATTCAAAGAAAACATTAATCATACCAAAGCAAACTAACGTATAAAGATAAAAAATAAATAGATGAACTAGAAATAAAGATAACATGTTTAACGAAAGAAAAAAGGAAATAGGAAAAAGACTTGCTATGAGAAAGACCTGCAAGAACATTAACAAAGCTTTTAGAAACAGAAACGTATTCAGAGTTTCGAGAATTAGATTGTGCCAAACGATATTAAGGCTTACCGTTATTTACTTTTCCGAAACATTGATAATGACAAAAAGGACATAAACAAACCGAAAATATGGGAAAGAAATTTTTTAAGGAAAATTCGTAGAAGAGTTGAATCGGATGAAAAATTTAGAAGAAAATCCAGTAAAGAAGTATTGTTAAAATAGTGAGAATCCAAATTCCCAAATGGTTGGGGAACATATAGCTAGAATATACAACAACAGATTAATTTAAAAATTTTAATAGGAATAGGTGGAGGAAAAAGTTAAATTTATTTCTTGAAGCTTCAATTTGTTACCATATGATTTGCCAACTTTGATTTATTAATGTACGTATGTCTGCTCAACAAATTTACAGATTCGTTAATAGTTAACAGAGATTATTCTAATTATGCAAATTTTTCTTAGTAGATGTCGAATAGTCGTTCTCTGCATATAAGAGTATCTATTCCTCACCATAAACACGATTACATGAGAAACTATTGAAACATACCTGATAGTGAAGATATTTAACCGATCTAATCCACTTTGTGCATATGCATACTGAAAACATTGCTTGAAGAAATGAGTGTAATTAACCGTCGCATACGTCTCACTCACACTTCCAGAGGGAAATTTTTTTAATAAGCAAAACGTAGATGACCGTTACTGAATAGTCAGTCACGAAAGAAAGTTACGTAGAGAAACATATGCAAAGGTACATAGTTCCTCTACATCGATAAATTAATAAAAAAATAACGTTACGTAATTTTAATAATGTATAAAAAATTGTAGCACTTGACCATGTAGTAAATCACACTACGAAACCGTGCTTTTCTTTATTATTTTTTAACGACAGATTAAGAAATAAGAAAACTGAAAGAGTCAAAAGAAGAAGCCAAGACACAGTACCTAGAGGAGCAAAAACTTTTAGAAAAATACGTACAAATTGTTATAAAAAATTTAACATCTATTATCGTCTTCGAAATATTGAGAAAAATTTAAAAATTGTAAAAGTTTTGAAGACAGCTGTACCCCGAGTAATTAAACTACTAAAAAAAAATGAGCTGCTTTTATACGAAGATATATACTTTCTCAGTCTCTAAAGTTTCAATGAAATCTGAATTTTAGGGTTTCCAATGTTCACTTACAAAGCGTCTGACTACAACCAGCACACGACCCGACAAAAAAAGTAACTTCATGATGGACCTCTTTTTTGAAAGTAAATATCATTACTTTTTCTGAATGTTGAATTTCACACTGTCACTTGATATCAAAAATATTTAAAAGTTAGCATCCCCTGTACAGTATTTAAATTCAAAATAACTCTAAAACATGTCAAGAGAATTTAAACTTATGTATTCTATAATTTTTACTACTACCAGCTTATTCAATTTTTTTCTAACACACAGGTAGTTTTCGACCAGTGACATTAACATTTACCTCAAACTCGGAAATTAATAACGTTTGGTATTCAAATTTTTAACATTATTCAAATCGTCAAGAACCCCTAACAAAATATGAGATTGAATTAAGAATAATATTAGTCTTTCAAATTACAATTTCTATAATTTCACCTTGTGGGCGTTTGTACATACGTATGTATATTTGTAGAGTCCTACTTTGTCGAGATAAGAGTACGAACTTCGGTATTTCCTTCTGTTCAATTCCCAATGGAACCTTAAAATAACATCACCCTATCTAGTTCTGTCAACAGAATATTCATTCCGAGAGCTGTATTTGCCCTTTCAGGTGGAAGTCACCTCTAACCTTTTTTTTTCAGAAACACAAATTTCATTAGTTGAATTTCCTCGATTAATTAAAAATACTTCCGGACGCGCACAAAATGAAATTATACGAATATAACTTCCGCATAAGATATAAAAAGTGAAGGTGGTTGTTAAGGAACTATTAATTTCTTACTAGTAATTTCAATTATAGTTCAGTTTTTGACCACCTCCAGTCATATGAGTAAACACATATTGGTGTTTATTAAGCTAATATTTACGAAGTTAGTAGCCATTTCATGCCTTTATCCTTGCACATCTCAATCTTAAACAGTTATAATGATTTCAATTAATACAAAGGGTATTATGAAAGTTTTGAAATATGACGCAACAATGAATCGTAGGAAACCTGTTACTGCATGTTGATACATGTTCACACGTGCATAGTAGCCGCCGCGCCATGTCGATGGACTCATTTATTGATTAGCAGTGAGTGTAAGTAAACTGCTAGCGATGGCATCATGGTCACGAAATGAGATAAGGGCAATTTTGCGTTATAATTTCGTGCGTCGTTTAAACATAGACCAATGCTTCGAAGAAATGACTCTTACACTAGATGATGTTTGTCCACATCACGCAACGATATTCAGGTGGTATAGAGAATTCCAAAGGGGAAATTTAACTGTGGAGGATGCTGAGAGGCCGAGAAGGCCACGAACGTCAGTTATAGAGGAAAACGTGACTACTGTGAGGAAAATGCTTGGCGAGGGTAGGCGAGTAACCTACCAACAGATAGAGGGTACTTCAGGCCTAAATGCACCAGCAATTCGTTCAATTCTGCGTGATCATTGGCACGTGAAGAAACTTTGTTCTCTCTAGGTGCCGCATCGACTGACTGAAAAACAGATGACACGACGTGTGACTTGATGCCGGGACATGCTAAAAAAGTTTAATAAGGGACAATCTCGGTGAACATCATCGCGACAGGTGACGAGACTTGGCTGTACTATTACGATTTGCCGACCAAAGCTTAAAACAAAGTTTGGGTCTTTGATGATGAGGACACACCCGTAGTTGTCAGAAAATCCCGATCTGTAAAGAAGAAAATGATATTTTTCAAATCGAGCGGAATTGTGGAACGCGTCGTTTTGGGCACACAGAAGACAGTCACAGCTAAGTGGTATACTGAACAGTGCCTGCCTAAAGTCATTGGATCTATGAAGAACCTACGGCTAAAGTCAAGAATGGTTCATCCATCACGATAATGCTCCAGCTCACCGCGCCAAAGTCTCACCGAATATTTGACCACAACAGGATTGAAACTTATCGGGTACTCATCCTATAGTCCAGATATTGCTCCCTGCGACTTTGCACTGTTCCCGCATGTGAAAATGAAGCTAAAAGGGAGGCGGTTTTCCAGTGATGGGGACCTTCTGCGGGCTTAGGACAACGAGTGTGCTGTACTCCCTAGTGAAACTTGGCAGAACTGGTTTAAAGATTGGTTTCGGAGGATAGAGAGGTGTATTGAGTGTAGAGGAAATTACTTTGAAAAAATTAAATAAACAAAGCTGCATTGCAAAACTGTCCTAGTACCCTTTGTATAACATATTTGCTGTTCTATTTTTAATCATTGGTTTTTTATATTTTCCGCAAATATATAAAATGAATTTGGTTTTATTATTGTGAAATTTGATTAGTTTGTCGCTTAGTGTTGAATCCGCCGTCTCAAAAATGCATCAAATGACTTTTTTATGTCACTGATTTCAATGCTGTTGAGATTATTCATCGTCAGATACAGCTTAGAAACAAAATATAATCGTACGCGAACGTATTAAAATTGAGCGTGGACGAAGATGGTGAAACAAAAAATAGTTTGTTAGTCAAACAAATCAGTGATTTAATATTCAGCGTAAGTACGACGAATATGGCTTATCAAATATTTTACTAGACCAAAATAATTGAAACTGAGATCGTGATAAACAATTTTCTTTCTGACGGTTACCCAGGTTAGTTACAGCTACAAGATGACATGCATGGAGCAAACAGGTTACATGAAGTAATTGAGGATAAGTTTGTTTTAGTAACGTTCCAGCTTTCATCATATTCGAACCCCCATCTGTAACCAACATTACAAGTTGGGTTGCCGATATATTGAACTTCCCAAAGTTATGTTTTATAGTTTCTACTAGTCCTCTCCGCGTTTGTCTTCTGTAATATTCTACTACGTAAAAGAAGAGCCAAGGAAATCTCACCGCCTTTTAAAGTGCGTACTAACACATTTAAAATACTATTATTTCTTGCATCTGTTATTTTATCTACCGTCAGCCATACTTTTTGATCTTTTAACTCTGCTTTTAGTTGATCCGTAATCGTGTTTTTCGCCCGAGGAAAATTATACTGTAAACGACTTCTTGTTGGTAATCTCGATTCCGGAACGTATTTCCCCCAAAATTTCGAAATTCTTTATTGTCTACCATATTTTGTGGAATATTGCACACACTTAACATCAAAATAAAGTCATATAGAAATTTCTAATATGGTACATCACGTTGCGCAATTAACCAATGTTGTTTGCTATTAACATGTCTTTTACACAAAAAAATACTGTACGGTAAAATGTTGACATTGAAAACAATACATTTAATAATAGTGCCAGTGTACTCTAATGTCCAAAATAGGTTAAAAATGTATTAACACTCGTCGAACATAACAAATAACGCAGTCGATTCGCCATCATCAATCTAATCCGGCATTCATACACATACCATACACAATGAATCTCGACTTCGAGTATATCCGACCGTTTTCGAAATATATCATCGCTTCCAAGGAATGCGCAATCGCTTCTGCAGGCTTAATTATAAGTTATAAATTATAATTTATAATGTATTTAAAAGACTGGCGCGTTGTCACCTGAACACAACTGTTAAAATTATAAATTTTATTCGTTTGCGTTTGGATTTTCGACAATTAGAGATAATAAAAGTTATTTAATTATTTTTCTTTTCCTTCCAATACACTGATATATATATATATATATATATATATATATATATATATATATATATATTATATTTGATGGATTTGTTTATATATGTTGGTTTGAAGATCGATTAAATACATTCATTGTGGCAGATATCATCATGAAACAAGACAATAAATTATGTGTATACATATCCGTGTATAAATATACATATATGAGTAATATTTGATTCCCGTGCTCACCGCGATGTTGGACAGAAGTACTCGAAAGAATCGGCGTCTCGACGTTTCCTCAGCTTGGAACCGTTTCAGGTTGATGCTTCACTATGAAAGAACTACTAAAGAAGATCATTGAGATGTCGTCGAAACGTCGAAACACCGATTCTTGCGAGAACTTCTGTCCAACATCACGGAGAGCTCGAGAATCTAATATTACTCATACTTACAACGGCGAGAACCTTTGTTCGAATATACAATATAAGTATATATACGAGGGAGCGTTTTTATATTCGCGGAATGGGGGACAAGGGGTGGAAATAAAAAAACCAAATTATTTTTCTTTTTCAATATATTCACCTGCAAGACGGATACATTTTTCACATTTTTCAATTTATTTATACCCTCATAAAAAAATGATTTCTCTTTATCTGCAAAATACGCCGAAACTGCCTCCTTGACTTCATCGTGGACAGTAAATTTTTTACCCCGCAGCTCTTTTTTCATTTTCGGAAACAGGTAATAATCACTCGGGGCCAGGTCTGGACTGTAGGGTGGATGATTCACAATTTCGAAGCCCACCGTATGCAGGGCAGCTAACGCAACGCGGCTCTTGTGGACGGGCGCGTTGTCGTGCAAAAGCAGAACACCTTTTGTCAATTTTCCCCGTCTTTTCTCTTTAATGGCTTCTTTTAGTCGCTCTAATATTGAAGCGTAATATTCTCCGGTTATAGAAACACCTTTATCTTTATAATCAATCAACAATATTCCTTCCGAGTCCCAAAATACCGTTGCCATGAGTTTTCCAGCTAATTGTGACACTTTAAATTTCTTGGGAGGTGCTGTGCCCTTTTTATGCCACTGCATGGAGTCTTGTTTGGACTCAGGTTCATAATGATGAACCCAAGTTTCGTCTCCAGTAACAATTCCACTCAATACACCATCCTTGTCTTCATTACAGAGGTCCAAAAATGCACGCGAACACTCTACGCGCTGTTGTTTTTGCGGCGGCGTGAGCATTCTCGGCACCCATCTTGCGCTGACCTTAGACATGCCGAGATGATCGTGTAGGATTTTAAAAATTGTTGTATCGGATACTCCAACCATTTCTGCGAGTTGTTTCTTCTTTAGTCGAGCATCTTCGAGTACAATTTCTTCAACTTTTTGGATAAGTGCTGGCGTGGTCACCTCAATGCTCCTGCCCGGCCTCGGGTCGTCTTCAAGGGATTCCCTTCCTTGTTTAAATAAACTATGCCACTTGTACACCATGGTTTTTCCTGGACAAGAGTCGCCGTAAACCAATGACATCTCATTCATTATGGTCACGACTGATTTTCCTTGCCTGGTAAGGAACTTTACAACGGCACGATATTCGATTTTTTCCATATTTCACTTTTCACTCCTGATTATGTTACTTGGTTGACGATAGCTCAAAGACTAACTGTCTAATAACAATGAAACTTCGTATTTATACTAATCATGAGTCGCTGCACAGACCACGCCCCCAGTGCGCCTACTCACCCCTCCACAACCCGCTCATTCCGCGAATATAAAAACGCTCCCTCGTATATATATATATATATATATTGTATATATATATTGTTGCGTCTCCACTAGTTTCTCTTAATGCTAATAGTATTTTGGAAATGGATCTAACAAAATTTTCTGTAAAGTTGGCAAAGGTATTCTTTCAACAATATTTCTTCGTATTCTTATCAGATTAATAATTTATTATTTCGTACTCAAACAAAATTATATATTCCCCTATCAGAACACCATTATCGGGAACACTGATTTGCGAATGTTAATAGTTATAAATCATATATAAATAAATATATTATTCATACTTCCTTTGAATATTTTAACTTAATATAATCTCTCACTCATGACACTTCTCCTCCTTGTATGATAATTATAAAATTAACATATCTTCCCTTAATTTAACTTCATCCTTTGTATTTATTTAATTGCTTTGTGTTTTTATGAAATGTAAATATCAAATTAATGTTTTGTATTACTTCATTATTCATTATATATTTTACAATAATTCATTTCTTATTGTCATACGTATTTATACGTGTAGATTAAAAAAAAAAAGATTGCATTCAAATATAACGTATTGTTCTTATTTAGGTGCGAATTAGACTTAAATGTAAATAACAGTTTTCTATTAAAAGCGAAATTTTCGATATAAAATATGAAATTTTAGAAGCACGTATTCACTTCCATCCATGTGGAAAGAAGCAACAGATATCTTGTCGACAATTTATATTCACTCCAAGTTCTTTTTTCATTATGTCGACGAAGAAAATTTTAATAAAGCGAAACTAGGATACGTAACAAAATAATATCGTATATAATGGAAAAAGCTTCTCCCGCTTGTAAGAGCAACAGTGGAAAAACATTACAGCAGCTGCTAGGTATGCATCGAACGCGTATGTGACTGGATAAATCACAGCAGGCCGGCTTTCAACATTGTGTGGTAAAATGCGTGTAGCGCGACTAAATGGGTCACATTAAAGGGTAAATTTCCACTTCCGAACATAGATAACTTGTATAGCGGAAAAAGCGGTTTAGAATACAGCGGCGAGATTTAGTCATGTGGTAATAGAAGGTTCTACTAAGCTGATCAGTTTTAGCATTTATTTCCCCTATATATCATCGAAGTATTACTTTTTTTAAATTAATTCTTTAATTTTTTTCAGAATACTTTTCAGTACATTTCTGTTTTGTAATTTTAAATCATACACCGGCTTTAATCACTTAAGACAGTGATTGAATGGACGTAAAAGAAAAATAAGATTGTTAAATTAGAAATATAAATAATATTAACAAATAATAAGCAAAATATTTAATTTTTTTTCACTAAACTGATGCTTCTTATTGTAGATATATGTACATTTCACTCAACTTAATAATATTTAATCAGTATTTTCATGTGCACAGTCTAGTTCTAAATATCATCGGTGTTGCAGTTATATGAAATCTGGTATTAGAGAAATAGAGAATTTCAAACAAGTACAAGGGTAGTTTGACAAGTAGTGAGAATGGAAAAGAAAAACAAATTTTTTAAATACAAAATAATTTTTATTTTTCAATATATTCTCCAATACGTTTATTCCAACGCTGCTCCAATGCCCTTATATAATCTCTAAAATGCGATTCCGGAAGGCTTGCAAAATACTCATTTACGAAGATGATAAGCTCGTCCTTAGACGAAAATTTCTTTCCACCTAGTGCCGTTTTCAATCTTGGAAAAGGTGGAAGTCGGAAGGGACTAGATCCGGTGACTAAGGCGCATGCGGTACTAATTGGAAATGCAACTCGTGGATTTTGGACATCGCAACTGTGCTGGTATGCGAGTGAGCGTTGTCTTGGTGAAACAGAATCTTTTTGTTTGCCATTCCTGGCCGTTTAGCTCGAATCTCAACATTTAATTTTTCTAGAAGTTCTGCATAATATTGTCCGTTTATTGTGGCACCTTTCTAAAGGTAATCAATGAGCAAAATGCCCTTTAAATCCCAAAAAATTGATGCCATCACCTTGTTTGCCAATCAAGTGGTTTTCACTTTGGAGGTGCAGAACCACGTTCTAACCATTGTTTCGACTGTTGTTTAGTTTCGGATGTACTGTAGTGTATCCAAGTTTCATCGCAAGTTACAAATCACCTACAAAAATCAACCGGATTCCGCTTATAAAGGTCCAAACACTCATTTGATCAGTCGATTCTTTCGTTAAAATGTGGTGTACGCGTTCTGTTGAAATGTTTACCATGTCTGCTATCTCTCTCACTTTGAGTCGTCGATCTTGCGTAATAATATTATGGATTTTTATAATCATTTCCTTAGAAGTCACGATATTGGGTGCTCCAGAGCGCGCTTCATCAACACAGCTTGTTCTACCACGTTTAAATTCATTTACCCATCTACTTATTGTGGCGGATGATGGAGCAGGTTCACCTAATGTTTCCCGCAACTCATCTTTTATTTCCGTAGCTTTCACACCCTTAATTACGAAGTATTTAATCACCGCACGATACTCTGCTTTTTCCCTGTTAACAAAACGACGTGTTGCTTCTTTTTCAATCAGCTGTCAAAAATAAACTAATCAACCGATTTATCTAAATATCGGAATGTAAACATAGAAATAGGCAACCTAAATTACATTGCATTTGTTTTACCAATTAGAGCGCCACCTATGTGTCATTCTCACTACTTATCAAACTATCCTCGTACATCAGTACTTGTTTGGTAGCCGCTTCGTGAACACTATTTATATACCATGGAGTGATCCGAATATCATAATCGAATCGTCTTCAATATATTGTACAACTTGGAAAAGACTATGCGAAAGATTTTAGATCTCTTGCTTCTCAACACATCTTGTCTGGTCAGTTTAAATCCTTACAGGGTTGTGGCGGCGTTTTTACGACAGCATAAGTTGAACAGGACTTTGTGCAATTTCTTATCCCATCCATCTGGTTGGTACAATCATTGTTTATTTCATCCTGTTTTTGAGCTATATTCTTACTTAAATATAATCTTCTTATTTTGTTGGGCGCTTTTAATGATAATTAAATTTGGAAATTATACAAACATACAGGAGTTGGGGTAAAATTACAGAAACAATCATTAACTAAATCATATAACAATAACATCTAGTTTAAAATAAGAAGAAAACACATGTACACGCATTGATAAAAACACATATTTCGAGTTGTTGTTCGGCCTATTTCTATCGTTTATGAAATTTAAGTATTCCGACGTTTGGGCAGGTGTTACTCTATCTGTCATCTTCACGGCAGTCCTGATAAGGACTATTTCTTACCAAGCTTATCACTACAACTGGTAATTCGTTTGACTTGTATGTGTCAACCTAATTTTTACTGCTTGAAAATGTTCTGTGTAAGATTTGAACCAGGTTTCGATATTCTAAATTTGCATAGTCCACATACTTCACCACTAAGCTATCTGACGGACAGAAATTATTAATTTAAAACCCGTAATTATGTTACAAGTATATGTGCAGTAACCATCTATTTCGTCCATATGTAAATAATTCCATTTGAATGAAATATTTATGGTTTAAAGTTCTTATGGCCACATGGAAAAAAACAATGGACAGTTTCCTACAACATCTATACAATGTAGAAGATTCCGTCAAGTTCACAATGGAAATAGACACAGAAAACAAAATTACCTTCCTGGACGTGCTAGTACATAAAAACACGGACGGCATAGAAAGCCGACACACACAAGACAATATTCGCACTTCGACTCCAATCATCCTGAAGTATATGCACGGATGAACAAGATCAGACGGAAGACCTAAAGCAAGGAATCGGATAAGGCGGGTTGAAGATCTTAAATAACCAGAAGAAAATGTGTGTACAATGGCAATACCATACGTCAATGTTCAGAAGACATCGGGAGGGCAGGCAACGATTATAAGGTTAAAATAGCTATTAAAAAAAGCAAGCAAATCGATTCTAACGAAAACAAAGCCGTACAAAAAGAATCAAAGAACGAAAACTTGTGTTTATAGAATATCTTGTGTATGTGGACAACCATATACAGGAGAGACAAGAAGACACTAGAAGTTTAAAATTAATGAATATCAAAAAATGGTTCAACAGCGAAAAACAGATAAATCGCGTTTGGCTCAACGCACAGGATTGCAAGAAGCTACAATCTTGGCAAAAGAAGAACATTGCATTAAAAGAAAGCTAACAAAACCAGCATACATAGCTACAACAACAAATGCCATAACTACGCAAAATTTCGAGATTAGAGATGTCCGGCTCCCTATGCCCGGCATATTTATTAAGAGAGACACTTATAAGCCAGACGAAATACTTACCAGCAATATTGATGAGTATGGCAAGAAACACAGTTTTCTCTTATCCTTATAAGGACTACCATAAAGATGACAGAAGACTAACTGCCAAAACGTCGGAATTCATATATTTCACAAATGTTGGAAACAGCACAAACAACAACTGGAATTTTTACAATCTATCGTCAAGAATTACATGTCACGAATAACATATACATATATTATATGTAATGCTGATTAAATTATCTTCAGTGATAATACATTTCAAATTACTAGTTTATAATATATACATACCCGGATTAACCAAAATTTCGATTACCCGGGAACAATTTGATCACCATTATTTCAAATAATCGAGATTTCATTGTATTTAAAACATGTGTCCTCCTAAACAATGTGCAACATAGACAGAAAGTGGCGGGCTTTTGATACAGTCTATTGTTATAGTATATTATATGAATGAGATGGCGGTAGTTGTTTGAAAAATTTCACTGTATTAGAAAGTACACAATCTATAAAGCATAGGTTTCAAGTTTGAAGACGCCACATTGTTTAGTATTTGTTTGGCAGCCAACAGTAGCGAACGTTTTCAGTGAATTTGTAAAAATGGAGAAAATTGGTCATCATTACGTGATGCAATACTTTTATTTGAAAAGTCTCGGCCCAACCGATATAAAAGCTGACCTGGATTCTACTCTGGGTGAGTCTACTCCTTCGTTTACAACAGTAAAATATCGGGTAGCAGAGTTTAAACGAGGCCGTACGAGCTGCCAAGACGAGCATCGCAGTGGTCGACCAAATGAAGTGACGACTCCAGAGATGGTGAAGAAAATCCACAAACTGGTAGTAGACATTTCACAAAGTGCGGTACATTGCATATTATCTGGAAATTTGGACATTAAAAAGCTGTGTGCTAGATGTGCCGCGCTTGCTCACACTCGAGCATAAACAGTGTCGTGAAGATGTTTCAATTGAGTGTTTAGCGAAGTTTCACACCAACAAAGCAAAATTTTTGCGCCGTTTCATAACCATAGATGAAACATGGGTCCATCACTTCACACTCGAGACAAAAGAACAATCATAACAATGGACTCAAAAAGGAGAACTGGCACCAAAGAAGGCGAAGACCGTTTCATCTGCAGGCAAGGTCATGGCATCGGTTTCTTGGGATGCGCGTGCAATAATTTTCATTGACTATCTTGAAAAAGGAAAAAACTACCAACAGCGAGTATTATGCGAACTTATTGCAACGTTTGAGCGAAGAAATCAAGCAAAAACGGCCGCATTTGGCTAAGAAGAAAGTGTTTCATCAAGACATTGCACCAGCTCACAAATCCGTTATTGCAATGGCCAAAATTAATGAATTAAAGTTTGAGTTACTACTTCATACACCCTATTCGCCAGATTTAGCCCTCTCAGATTATCTTCTGTTCCCAAACTTGACAAAATGGCCCTGTGGCCAAACATTTTCCAACAATGAAGAAGTGATGTAGGCAGTTAATGTCTATTTAAAGAGCAAGGCAGCTCTTATTATGAAAAGCATATTATTAAAGCACTTATTGAACATCACTGGGAAAAGTATAGAGAGTTGATAGGAGATTATGTTGAAAAATAAATATATTTCTTTCCAAAATTTTTGTGTTTTGTTGGGTAGGGTACTTCTGGGACCACCCTCGTATTATTATTGAATGATGACAAAACGTATCAATCCAAAAGTGTATTAAATATAGTACAAACTTGTATTGCTTTTAACTAGAATTAGCTTTTAGATTTTCCTTTTATTAATGTTCTGGAAAGATACTGTATTTTCAAAAAGGACAAAAAACAAATACGTAAGGAATGTCTTTCGTTCGAATGCATTTCATGTTTCTAGCAATGCTCAGAAGCAGACATATTTCTCTTTGTACTTCGATTAAAAGACAGACCATAAAGGATTATAAACGAAGACCGTAAAAATAGTGTAAAAGCATTGTATTTTGCGGCTAAGAGTGGGGAAAACGTTTCACATTTTACGTTCGCTTCAAGTACAGACTTAACGAGGTCCTTGAATGTAGAACTGAAGTTGGTGTCAGAAGTTAAATACAAGAAGCAGCAAGTATGTTCCAATCAAATGTATATTGTGCAATTTAACTTTAACGTTACCTGTAAATGTCGAATACATTTAATGTTCATTCTGTGTAATTAAAGTAAATAATAGTTGGTTGGTTGGTTCGTGGGATATTCAATAAAATATGGATTGTTGTTGGAAATAACAATTACGAAGGAAATAATTAAACAACAATTGGAAACGCACCAATAAAATAACTGTAATTACATATTTTACAATTTGAAACGTTCATTTACTAGATGCGAAATAATACACTACTTGTTTTGCTATTTCGAGTTTATTATAATTAGAAATATACTTTATGAATTAGCCATTATATTTACGATTGTAATTAGTAACAAAATATGTTTTTGTGGAGGCGGAGAACTTCAAATTGAACTAAAACACAGAAAAATGTTTTTAATATCCATGAAATTTGCTTTATTCAAAAGATAATTTTATGGCATTAATGTTTGAATATGATTTCGAGCATGTGGCTCCCGCGGCTGGTGCATACATGGCGTAATCTAGAGGTCCAATTTTTGCACATAAATAATGAAAAAAATTTAGAGAAGCTTATAATAAATGTTAAAATGTAGAGTTAAATGTTTTCTTAATTTGTTGATGTTAAAACATGTGTATTCTGATCACTGACATGTTCTGAGTTCTACATTGCCATTTGACGACTAATATAATAATTAAAAACTGGTTTCTGATTAAATGGGCATTAAAACTATGTGTATTTAATCACAAACGCATCAAAGAAATAAACCTAAAAGAGTATCAGTTAAGAATCGGAAGCTATGAAATATCATAAATTTCAGGGTCACCTGTCATAAGAAGCGCCAGAAATAACTTGAATACCAAATTTATACACAAAAATATTTTGTCTTTGTCGCTCATAATTCGATAGCAATGTATGCACATTGAAACCTCTGCCATATTATTTTGGATGTTTCTTCTTTCTGGTACATTCGTAACTCTTTTAAGAGAAAAATGAAATTCATTCCAAAATAGTCAACTTGAAAATTTGCATATCGGGCTATACTTCGAGACACTTGATACTTAGGGCGCAAATAGTTTGGTTACAATCAGCATCCACCTAGTAAATTTATTTCTATTGTTGGGTTCAAAGCTTACTTGTAATGGATCTTTAGATCCTTTTACTAGCTCTCTGGATTCCTTAATGCTGCAAACGTTTTCCACCAGTTACCCTAATATTGAATTGGTACACTGGACAAACTAGAAGTCATTTGTCTTATTTATTATAAGGCTTCATTAGATATTTTACTATTCCTTCTTCTTTCATGTCGATCAGGTAGCACTATCTATTCTTTCAGATCAAAGTGAATTGCAAAATGTCGTATAATGAAAATGTTTTGACATAAAGGAAACGACTTGATATTTATTTGTTTAACTGGTTTTCTAACCCAACATATTGGTCACTATAAATTCTTACTCTTCACGTGTCCAAATACATACATTTGTAGTCGCATTAAAATATAAAGAGAAAGAATTGATAAAGGAAAAAGTAACATCAAATGATTTAATCAGGTAAACTTTAAGAGTAACATAATTTGTGAACTTGATTTTTAAATAGTTAAAGCTTAACAGCCAATATGTCAACATTGGTACATATACGTATTATACTGTTGAAAGTGGACTTCATTCTGTATACAGAAGAGTTGCTATAAACACTAAAGTTATTATTGACAATTTGAAATAGCGGTTTTGTCCGTACCAAACATGGAGACGCGTTAAACGTGATTCTACTCAAGGCATCGGAGCATGATAAGTGATTGACAATTTTAAAGGACGTTAGCTACATTGTTAGCTTTCTTTTTTCAATTAAAAGTTTATATTCTCAAATCATTGCAGATATCTCCGCATGTGTACTCATACTAAGTCTGACGCCGTTTGTAAGTAACAGTCTTATTAACACATTATACATTGCTTAATATGGAACAAGCATAGGCACGATACAAACGACTGGATTAATACTGAAAAAATATTTACAAGTACTTATTATGAATCCTAACATCTTGTTAACTACATAATTTACATAAATTTTTCATGATCGTTGAATATAAGTTTACTATTAATTATTATGACAAGATTCTTAACTGATTACGTATTAGTTATAACCGTAACTGAGAGAAGTTGTAATCGAAAAATACAGTAAAGATGCTTTTGTAAATGATGTTCAATGACACTTATAGGAACTCAATTGAAAACTTTTACTATCACAATATCGGTAAATGGTAATTTATTTAGGAACGTATTGCGCAAAATAACGTCTCAGCATATGCCAAAAAATTACAATAATTAGAAATACTAGAAGTCACAGATGGGAACCTTGAGGGACTCCAGACGACACGTCTACTCTAGATGAATAATATATATATTTAATATACAGGAAGTAAGCCAACGAATCATGTCGCCATGTACTCCGACCCCAGCAAGCTGAACAAGCAGCAATTGATAACTAACTTTATCAAAGGCTTTGCTAAGATCGGTATAAATCGCGTTAAGCCGAACACGTAATATATATTGTAATATTTAGTATACATTGGTTGCCGATAACTAAAGAACAACAAGTCACAGCGACACCACCGACGGCTCGTTTTTTAGATGACCTTCCGAACGTTAGTTTGAGCGTAGAAACATTGTAATCGGTGCAGTGGTTGGAAAGTTATTCGCACTTGAAAATGGAGAAGAATAATGAGAAATTTCGCTATATTCTGCAATATTATTATGATAAGGGGAAGAACGCTGCGCAGGCTTGTGATAAAATTTGTGCTGTGTACGGTGAAAGTACTTTATCTAAATCTGTTGCGCGGAAATGGTTCGCTCGCTTTCGTTCTGGAAATTTCAATGTGAAAGATGAGTCACGCTCCGGTCGTCCAATCACTGAAAAATCTGATGAAATTCTTGAAAAAGTCCAACAAGATAAGCATATCAGCAGTGTCGATATTGGCATGGAGCTAGGCATTGACCACAAAACTGTTTTGAACCATTTACACAAAGCTGGTTACAAAAAAAAGCTTGACGTATGGGTTCCTCATGAGTTGAGCGTGAAAAACATGATGGACCGAATTAACATATGCGCTGCTGAAACGGAATGAAATCGAGCCGTTTCTGAAACGTTTAATAACCGGAGATGAAAAATGGATTACGTACGATAATCGGAAGCGTAAAAGATCGTGGATAAAGGATGGTGAGCCGTCACAAGCGTTCGCTAAGCCAACATTGACGCCAAAAAAAGTGATGCTGTGTGTATGGTGGGACTGGAGGGGAATCGTCCACTACGAGCTACTTCCAACTGGTCAGACGATAGTCTCAACTCTACTGTGCACAACTAGAGAGATTACGCCAGGCGATTGAAAGAAAACGGCCCGAATTGATTAATAGGAAAGGTGTTGTCTTCCATCATGACAACGCCCGACCACACACTTCTTTGATGACCCGTCAAAAATTGAGAGAGTTTGGTTGGGAAGTTTTGATGCACCCACCTTACAGTCCGGATATAGCACCCTCTGACTATCATCTGTTTCGATCTCTGCATCTCTCAATGGAATTAAGTTGGTTTCAAAAGAAGCCTGTGAAAACTACTTGATTCAGTTTTTCGAAGAAACCACAGAAGTTTTTCACCCATGGGATCATGGATCTACCAAAAAAATGGCGAAACATTGTCGATAATAATGGAGCATATTCGGTTTAAATGAATTCGTCCAAAAGTTGAATTTTACTGAAAAAACGCCACGAACTTTTTCCCAGACCCAATATTTATTTAACACACTAGATTCTTATGACTTGCCGGCATAAAACCCATGTTGTTCAAGGGGCAGTTCATGTTTCAGAAACCAAAAAAAGAGCTTTATACACAAGTGACTCAAAGATCTCGGCCACCGTGGACAGAATAGACACACGTCTGGTTAATCGATTCAGTTTTAAAATATGGCACCACTAATGCCTTGTTTCGAAAACACTTTACAATGAAAATCATCTAATCTCAAATCATTGTCTAATATAGCATTTTGTTTTTTGGAGGGGGAGAACTTTAAATTAAAATGAAACACAGAAAAATGTTTTTAATATCCATGAAATTGGTTTTATATGATTTTGGGCATGTGGCAGCTGCGGCTGGCGCGTACATGGCGTAATCTGGAGCTCCAATTTTCACACACTCTTCGCAGTGTCAAATGGCTATGTCGATAAGCAGAATTGTCGCATTTGGAGCGATAATTATCCGCAAGCCATTGTTGAAATACCATTACATTAAAAAAAAAGTGCGTTTTATAGACCGATGAAATCATTGGTCCATATGCCTTCAAAATAGTGATGGTCAGAATGTTATAGTCAACGGTGAGCGGTACAGAGACATGATTACTAACTTTTTCGTGCCTCAATCACAAAGCATTAATGTTGTAGACATGTGGTTTCAGCAGGATGGCGCCACATGCCAAACACCACGCGATACAATTAATTTACTAAAAAAAATTGGCGAACGATTAATTTCACTAAATGGCCACCTCATTCATGCGGTTTGGCGCTATTAGATTATTTTCTCTGGAAATATATAAAATCACATATCTACACCGATAAACCTGGAACAACTAGGTATTTGGAAGCCAACATTCGACGCGTTATTGCCGAACTACAGTCTGATTTACTGCGAAGAGTATGTGTAAATTGGGTCTTCAGATTACGTCATGTACGCGCTAGCCGCGACGGTCACATGCCCGAAACCATATTAAAACATTAATACCACAAAATTATCTTTTATATAAAGCCAATTTCATGGATATTAAAAACATTTTTCTGTGTTATATTTCAATTTAAAGTTCTCGCCCACCAAAACAAAACACCGACTATATGTGAAAATCAATCGAATAATTCAGTACATATGTACATATGTACATTTGAACATTTTAATAAATAAATTTTATTAAAATATTAACGTAAAATATATTAGTTAAGTTGACGTTAAACAAGTATTATAACCGGCAAACCAATAAAATTTCCCAACTAGAAATATTTTAGACTAAAACTTTTCGTGTGACATCATTTACAATCATTGATGTACATACGATATTAAAAATTAAGAGTAAATGAATTATTAAAATCACTTCATAAGTTTTGTAAAAAACCTATTGTTTGGTTTTTAACAAATTTGTTCAATGCCTTTATTGTTCACGGTATATAAGAACTCACTATTAATATTACACTTTTGTCGCAATAGTGGCGTTCCAAATATTACGTTTGAAAATAAAAGTGCAGTAACTGCAAAGTGGAAAACAATTATTTTTCAGCTATTTGCTCATTACACCGAATAAAATGAAACTATTGACACATATACAAAGCTACCGTCTAGCAATTTAAAAGTACATTACATTTTCACGGTCCAACAGATGCATAATATATAATTTTGAGTTCTCTTTTAAATAGAAAGTAATTTTTTAAAAGTATAGTTTCTGAAACATTTGAAGTAGATAACATTTTTAAAAGATTATTTTTATTAAATGCGTAAATATATTGATATTTAAGAACGGCTGTTTTGAAAAGGAATGATCAATAATTATCGATGCCAATAAAATTTGTAACACACATACACACAACATAATTAAGTATGAACCAAAAATTTACCGTTTCCACAGTTAATGTGTGTTGCTTGAAATACATACTACATAATACACTAAGCGTGTTTTCGTAACGTCAATTTTGTAAAGCGCATGTGTTTCTGTTTTAATCGAGCGATCTCGAATGATAATAAATAATTCTCTTACAGATTTACTTTTTTCTTTATCCGTGTCTGAGTAATTTTCAAACAAATATTGACTGTACTTTATTAAAATAAATAAAGCCTTGAACGTCTTCTGCTGTATACTTAGAAAAATTTGCTATTCTTGTGTCTATAATTTTATTTTTAGATATCGCAGAATTTACTCTCAATTAGAAATTGTATATTGAAGTTTGCCTTGCTGTAAATACTGTTCATAAGGAATTCGATTTCATAAATAAAATGTTAAAAATACATACGTACATATACCTACAATACTACCACACGCTGTAGGAGTGTATATGATTATTATCTCTCGATTTGAGCATTTAGATGTGTATATTACATTTACAACAAAATACATTAGCGTATATAAAATTAGTTTGATTATTAATTATGTAAAGCTTTCATAACTATAGAGAATTATAAAATGTAATAACAAATACAGCTCAAAGGTATAAATGAATAGAAAACTAACAGCATTCAATTATAAGGTTCGATGTAATATGCTTGATTAATCTTAACTTTGAGTTTACACGTATATCTAGTCTAACAAAGAGGTATCACTGAAGTAAATGTTGCAGTTCCTGCACATACATACATATGTCGCAGCAGTGTTTGTATCAGTAAGTTGATCTGTATACCGACACAAACATAGCGAAATATCTAGCAATAATTGTGGTATATTGAAGTTTGTTCACATTCAAGTCTCTTAACATAAAAGCTACTAAAGCGTACTCTTTGAAAGTTTTTATACATTCAATATTCTGAAACGGATAATGTCGTCATATCAAAATAGCCATTAACTGCCGACATCACTTCCTCATCGTTGGAAAATCTTTGACAACTGAACCATTTTTTCAAGTTTGGAAACGGAAAATAAACCGAGGGGGCTAAATCTGGTGAATAGGGTGCATGAGGAAGCAATTCAAACTTTAATTCATTAATTTTGGCCATTGTAATAACGAATTTGTGAGCTGGTGCATTGTCTTGATGAAACAACACTTTCTTCTTAGCCAAATTCAGCCATTTTTGCTTTATTTCTTCGTTCGAACGTTGCAATAAGTTCGCATAATACTCGCCGTTTATAGTTTTTCCTTTCTCATGATAATCAATGAAAATTCTTCCACGCGCATCCCAAAAAACCGATGCCTTTACCTTGCCTGCAGATGAAACGGTCTTCGCCGTCTTTGAAACCGATTCTCCCTTTTGAAACCACTGTTTTGATTGTTCTTTTGTCTCGGATGTGAAGTGATGGACCCATGTTTCATTAATGGTTATGAAACGGCGCAAAAATTCTACTTTGTTGCTGTGAAACTTCGCTATACACTCAATTGAAACATCTTCACGACACTGTTTTTGTACAAGTGTGAGCAAACGCGGCACACATCTTGCACAAAGCTTTCTCATTTCCAAATTTTCAGAGAATATGCGATGTACCGCACTTTTTAAAATGCCTAATATGTCTGCTAGCTCGCACACTTTCAGTCAACGATCATTGAGCACCGCTTTGTTGATTTTCTTCACCATTTCTGGAGTCGTTACCTCATTTGGTCGACCACTGCAATGCTCGTCTTGGCAGCTCGTACAGCCTCGTTTAAACTCTGCCACCCAATATTTCACTATTGTAAACGAAGGAGCAGACTCACCCAGAGTAGAATCTAGTTCAGCTTTTATATCGGTTAGGCTGAGGCCTTTCAAATAAAAGTATTGTATCACGTAACGATGACCAATTTTCTCCATTTTTACAAATTCACTGAGAACGTTCACTACTGATGGCTGCCAAACAAATACTGAATAACGTGGCGTCCTCAAACTTGAAATATATGCTTTATAGATTGTGTACTTTCTAATACAGTTATATTCTTCAAACAACTACCGCCATCTCTAGGTCAGGCCGGGTACTTAAGGGACCCCCTCGTAATTAAGTTGGAAGTTCCACATGCAATGGTTTTGAGCCTTCTCCTATTTTTACTATTTTCCAATGAAATGTTTGACGTTTTTACTTAAGGCCGCGGTTTTCAAAACAGATATTATAGCAAAACTGGACCAGGTAGTTTGTGAATTTAACTCTTGATGTACTAAAAACATATTGGTACTTAATTATAAGAAGACAATTTAAACTCAATTTGTACCAAGAAAAAGTCCAATATCGTAAAATAATATCACCCCAACAACTTGATGTTAGATTACTTCGGCGCAAAAATCTAATACAGCCACCGAGTTACTGGTGCTTCTTTTTATTTTAAGAAATTCCAAAATGATATTTTGCATTAATCTTTGTCTTATAGACATATAATTGCATTAGCGAATGTTTTTATAAATAAATTATAGGTTTATTTGTTACTGTATAATGTAGTAATAATACAATATCATTCTGTTTAATTTATTGACTTTCACTTGTCTTTATATTATACTGATATATTTTCTAACTTTCTGTATGTGTACATAATCAGTCAGTGTTTATTCAGTTTATTTTCTTTTTTGCCCTTGGCGGAGGGGGGAGATGGGGGAGGGGAATACTATCTAGTTTTAGTATATAACCATCTATGTCATAAATAATATTTTATTATTATCCTCTAAGTGATAATTGCTGTTCGATCAACAAAGATTATTATTATTAAATCTACGAGTAATTCCTCAATAAATCATATGTTGCGTTCATTACATACATTTATTATCTTTTTTAAATAAATTCCTCTTACAACTTAACTTTATAAATAATGATTATTTGCAGTTAATTATGTGTAACATACGTTTACACTTTTAATATCATAACAATATATATATATATATATATATATATATATATATATATATACTACATATAAATACCGTTACATACTCAACTTCTTGAACTTGAGCTAATTAAATAATGCTATCGTCGAACGAAAGTATTTTCTGGCTTTTCTCCAAGCCGTCACTAATATATCCTTAATTTACGCGGATTGTAAATCACTACTTAATGGATGTAATAAAAAATGAAAGTTTCTTTTTTTTTTGTTATTAATGGTACCCAATTATTGCCGACACTGTCAATTTACTGGTTTGGTGATTATTTTTTCTTTCCGGATACTCTTCACTTTATGGACGAAAGCGGTTCTCGCATGAAAGCAGAAAGTTAATCAGCTACGTCAATATTGATTTTGCGTATCACATACACATACACGCACACGCACACGCATGTTGTGTTATATATTATACTGTTGTTATTTTTTATAAGATGTGATGTGAGAAGAATAAATAATTAAGTTTGTAATAATTGACTGCCAAAATTATTATAAATAAATAAACGAATGCAGATAGTGACATAAAATTTACTAGCTAAATACAGTATTTGAAAAATGAAGATTACCAAAGATTTAATTAAAACAAAATATTTATAAATACTTATTTTATAAATAATTTTGCTCAATATTATTTTTATATCTTAGAATCATGAGATCATGATACGCTCCAGTATGATATAACTTTCAATGCCATATGAAAATCAAAGTATAATCTAGACCAGCAATTAAGCTTAAAGAAATTAAATAGAAAACACTCGAAATTCTACTTTAAAAATGCAATTTTTATTGTAATACAAATGCATTATGATTCATAGACTCTTTGTGGAGTATAAAAATATAATTTAACATCATGGATTTAACTAACTCAAATTTAAAATTAGATTTGTACTTTTATTTAAAAATAATTATACTTTGAAATTATGTATATTAGCTTTAGATCATGGTAAACTTATTTTACTGTAAGTAAAGCAAATAAAAGGTAACTAAGTTTTAATAATTTATATATTGTAATATTAAATAAAACCTTTTAACAATAGTGACAATATAATTAATTATCATTAAACTAAATTTGTTTTACCTTTATGGAATTATCATATTATATATATATATATATATATATATATATATATATATATCTACTAATATGATTCTCTTATTTTTAAATTATTTATCATTTTAAATTTTATTCAAAACTATCGAATTAATAACCTTTACAATTATACATTTTAACTTTCTTTTATGATAACTGCTATATGTAGGTAGATCTATTATAGGTTCTAATTACTATAGTAAGACCTGCCCCTAATGTTTATTTATCCTTGTGTTTTACTATGACATATATTATATTGGTTTGGCAACTAAGTACTTTCGGTTTTGTAGTATAAAATAAAATACTTTTTTTTAAACAAAGAATAGTTTTTAATCAATTATATATTTTCCATTTTGCTTAGTGACCTTTTGCCATCTTTCTTTCAGCTGCATGATTCCGCGCTCATAAAATTTCTGGTCCTTATCAGCAAAAAACTGAACCAGGTGCGAGTGAAGGTCGTCGTCATTTGTGAAAGTTTTACCATTCAAAGAATTCTGCAAACTTCGAAATAAATGGTAATCAGATGGTGCTAGATCAGGACTGTATGGGGGATGTGGCATCACTTCCCAGCCAAGCTCCAGTAGTTTTCCACGAGTTGCAAAGATGTGTGAGGCCTTGCATTATCTTGGTGGAAAACTACACCTTTTCGATTTGACAATTCTGGCCGTTTTTCTTTGATTGATTCATCCAGTTTTATTAATTGTTTACAGTAAACATCAGAATTGATCGTTTGATTCCTTGGAAGCAGCTCAAAAAACACAACACCTTTGTAATCCCACCAAACTGACAGCATGAACGTTTTTGAATGCAGCTTTCGATCTGGTTTGAGCTGGTTTATCGTGTTTGCTCCATGATCTTTTTCGGAACTATGTTACTGTACAGGACCCATTTTTCATCACCAGTGATGATTCTTTTTAAGAAAGGGTCGGTTTCATTTCGTCTAAGGTGCATATCGCAAAAGTTGATTCTTTGTGTTAAATAAATTTCTTTCAATTCGTGAGGTACCCAAATATCAAGCTTCTTAACTAGCCCAAGACATTTTAAATGTTTTTCAATTGTTGTGTGCGATACATGTAGCCTCTCCGCAACCTCTCGAACAGTTATATGACAATCCTCTTCAATTATGACTTTGATTTGGTCATCATCAACTTCAGTAGCCCGACCAGAACGTTGCTCATCTTTGAGGGAAAAATCTCCAATTCTGACAAGTGCGCTCTGTTAAGCAATTAGCACCATAAACTTCACATATCTTTTTGTGAGCCGCAGCAGCTTTCTTTCCTTTACGGAAATAAAATAGTAAAATATGTCGAAAATGTTCGTTTCGGCACTCCATTTAAAATTAACCCACAACTAATAGCTTTAATAAAAATCACGCACTACTTGCTTCTGAAGTTACGTCAATGTGACTAATATCACGCGACAAACGGTAAAGTACAGCACTAACATACGTTATACAAAAAATAAAGCAACGCCCTCTATCAGTAAAAACCGAAAGTACTTAGTTATCAACCCAATAGTTTATTAATTTTACGCATGATAGTTATTCCAATAGTAAAACTCTTCCAATTAAATTGGTATAATTTATTTAATATTCGCTGATAATAAAGACATTGATCATTATCTTGTACTGGATAATGTCGTAAGTATTGATATAACTGTCCTTATATAAATTTTTTAAACTATCAATTGTTTTCTTCTAGCAAACATACATGTGCACAATACCACAGACAAAATAATTCTATCCTAATTTCAAACTGGACTTGTATTTATAAGCTAATCACACTAACCAATTAAAAATTAGTTAAAATAGATGAGTAGTGATATTTTATATTAACGGTTGGTATAAAAAAAAATAATTTAATTATAAATTACAAAATACTAATCATTTTTGGATTCACCAATTTACCTTCTTCCGAATTAAATATTTCATTTTATGGATGTCAACACAATCTTACATTTCAAACACGTAATCTTATATTTTTAACATAAATTCTTTTACAATTGCTGTTTCTTCAAAATTTACATAAATATTTATCCCTGATCACCTATTATATTATTGGCATTGTTATCTAAGACAATTTTATACCTTTCCCTATCTTTAATTTTACCACTCATTTTATATGTATGAATTGCTTGTAAATTCTTTGTTTTGCTAAAATTTCTTACTGAAATGATTTTATACTTATACTAATATCCCTTTCTGTCATATTGACATATTTTCCTGATCCTATCTATATTTCTTCTAAAAAAACTCTTTCTTACATACATCATAAAATTACCTTATTATTTAGCTTATTTAGGTTAATTATATTCTGAGGACAATATAACTAGAATTATCCTATATTACATGTACAATTATTATAACATTATAATTGATGACATAATAATGTAAAGTTTTATTTCATATTGCTCATTATGGCTATATGCCTTTAACATTTACATAAATGTGTGTATGTTCATTATTTAATTTAATCATAAGTAAAGGTTTTTCCAATAGGGACTTGACAACTTTTAATTCAATTTGTGAACGCACCCTTTCACTAATCATCGAACTGTCACTGCCAATTTATTCAGTAAACTTAACATTTTCATCATGGTAAAGTACACGAACGAACAACGTCTGCAAATTATAAAAATTTACTACAGAAATTCGGAGTCGGTGATCGCTACTTTAAGAGGGTTAACTCCGATTCTCGGTCGTAATTCTCGCCCTAGTAGACAGGCAGTAACAAGTTTAGTGCAAAAATTTAAGTCTACATATTCGTTGTGTGATGTTGCCGTGCCAGTGAGACAACGGGTTGGTCGAAGTGTCGAAAATATCGCTGCCGTTGAAACGTCCGTAGCAAATGATCCAAATCAGTCAATTCCACGGCATTCTCAAGAGTTGGGCATCGCCCAGACCACTTTATGGCGAATTTTGCGTAAAGATCTTGGTTTACACCCATACAAGATCAAGCTGACTCAAGAATTGAAGCCGATGGACCATTTGGACGTACGTTCTCCGATTGGGCTCTGGAAAAGATGCACCAAGATGATCAATTTCATCGCAAAATCATTTTCAGTGACGAAGCTCATTTTTGGCTCAATGGGTTCGTCAATAAGCAAAATATGCGTTATTGGTCGGGTGAAAATCCACACGTGCTTCATGAAACACCACTTAATCCACAAAAAATAACTGTTTGGTGCGGTTTGCATGCCGGCGGCGTCATAGGGCCATATTTTTTCGTCGACGATAATGATCGTCACGTTACTGTGACTGGTAATCGTTATCACGCCATGATTACCGATTATTTTTGGCCCGAATTGGAAGATGTGGACTTGGATAACATGTGGTTTCAGCAGGACGGTGCCACAAGCTACACAGCACACGTTACAATCGATTTATTAAAGAGTAAGTTTGATGAGCGTGTTATCTCAAGAAATGGACCAGTCGATTGGCCGCCTCGTTCGTGCGATTTAACGCCCCTAGACTTTTTTCTTTGGGGCTACGTCAAGTCATTGGTCTATGCCAACAAGCCCACAACATTGGAAGAGCTCAGAGCCAACATTGAACGTGAAAATTGGGTCCAACGAATCGACCGCTGCAAACGTGCCCGCGGTGGCCATATGAACGAAGTCGAGTTCATAAATGTTTTGATTGTACTTCAACCCGATAAAGTTTTTGAAATATCTCAAATGGTCTGCATTTTATTTTGAAAAAAAGTTGTCAAGTCGTTATTGGAAAACCCTTTATTTAGGGTCAAGTACAATTTATATAGACATTCATATTTGTTCCGTTCATTACGATAAACAGTACATTTTTGATTTTTTTTATATCATTTTATATATATGAAAAGCGTTTATTCATTTTTTATATTTACATTTGTTTGCACGACTTAAATTAAATTTTTGTTTACAAACACGAAGGTGTTGTATAATAAATTAAATAGCGAGGCTTGACAATGTTTTTAAAAAATGTAATTCTAAGAATGTTTTTCCATACCATTCCAAGCCATTTTTGTATCTTTTTAAGTAGCCGGAATATTGCTAAATTTCTAAAACATGTACGGGGTAGCCATTTATATTTTGGGAATAGCAAACAAAAAAAAATTTTTGATTATCGAAAATAGTTTTATTGCTTTTCAAAATATTCTCCTTGGAAATCAACGCACTTTTGCATTCATTTAAACCAATCCGAAAAGCTTGCTGAGACTGCGAAGGTGGTATCTCCAAAATATGAGTTTTGAATGCCTCAACTGCCTCTTCCGGCGTAGAAAACCGTTGACCAGGAAGCTTATTCTTCACGTGTGGGAACAAAAAGAAATCACAGGGTGCTAGATCAGGGCTGTACGGCGGATAGCTCATCAAATCAATGTTTTGCCAAAAGTTTTTGAAGAAATAAGGAAAACATATTTCTTCAAAAACTTTTGGCAAACAAATAGTTGTGTACGATTCGGAATTGACCGTTCTACAGCTCTCTAAAGGCACGGTTGCAACATGACCAGTTTTTCCGATAAAACAGGCGACTATTTGTTTTGATATAACTTTTGTTGGTTTTGGCTGCTAATCTTGGAATACCCACACAGTCGACTACTGTTTACTATCGGGCTCATACGTATAGATCTAATACTCATCACACATGACGACTTTATAAATATTCTTTGAAGCACCACCATTATATTTTTTGTGCTTTCCTTGGCACCAGTCGACGCGAGTCCTTTTTTGAGCTGTTGGCAAATTATGTCTTACCCAACGTGAACGGCTAAATGTTAATACAGGATCTTATGCAAGCCGGTGTTACTACTATCTAGAGATGCCTTGATCTCAAGGTACGTCACATGACGGTTTTGCATTATCAATTCAGACACTGTATTAATGTTTTCCGACAAACCAACATTTGTGGGACGACCTTCACGAAATTCATCGTCCAAAGGAAGCCGTCCAAGTTTTAATTCACTATATCAACGATATACTGTAGTTTTCGATGGCGCTTCATCACAATAGAAAGAATTCAGCTCGTCGAAAGTTATAAAAAATAATTGCACGAAAATGTTCGCGAGTTAATTCCATTTTTGCGCTGACATAAAATTTTCAAGTTACTGTCCACAATAGAAATAGCGACCGAATAAAAAAACTATCAAGGTAAATATATTGTAAAAAATGACAAACTTCACGATGCAATCATCAGATCGGAGGCAACACTAACAGTGTTGTCAGTTCCCGAAATATAAACAGCTACTCTCGTAACGTATATACATTCAAAATATCTAAAAAGAAAAGAAAAATATGGTTACTGTATACAAATGTATGAGTGAGAACAACTAATTAATTACTTATAATTAATCACATTTTAATTAACATACTTTAGGTGTTATTAAATAATTAAATCAATTCCAATCTTGCCAAATAAATAGACTTCATTAAAACGAAGGAAGCAGAATTTAAATCAAGAACTGCTTCCCCATCGTCGCCTCGAGTATTTTGCGGTAAACTCATTTAAATAGACCACTCGGTTCTAATATTGCAATAAAGTATTTATCGTCCTTATTAAGTGAATGACAAAGAAACACAACCATTATGAGCTGAGACATCGCAACTTGAACATCTTCAGGAGAAAATAATTAACTTTCTTACCGTCGCCGTCTAAGCAAAGAACCCTCAGGTTTACGTCTCTTCCTTCATCAGAAAATACGCGTGTATATGTATACACGTTAGATGCCGGCGCGCGCCCATGTGTGTGTAGGCGTATATACATATATACATACATCGGCAGAACGGAAACGTTTTATGTTTTATTTAGGCGCAGTTGCGGTAGAAGGATGAAATTGCTAAAGGAAAATGTCACCGTTGAGAGATTCCTCCTTGACAAGAGCATTTCATGCTTATTATATTTTCAGAGAAAATTCTAAGAGTGAAATACTCTCGCTGATATTCGAATATTCAAAGATATCGAAGGCAGATGATTAGGTAATTTAATAATTCATAGCAGTTTCTCTCTAGGGGAAATAAAACTTCGGAAAAAATATGTGAACTTTGAATGACAAAATTTAAAATTTAATAACTCATACTGATCGAATTGATTAACACATTTATAAAATAGAAGACAAGAATGCTTTAGTTATTTTACTCCGAAGTGTATCTAAATTAGCTAAGAATACATATACGTTAGTTATAATTAAATCTTTCTTAAATTAGTTCATGATAAATTAACATAATTATAAAATAAATGTATTTCTAAAAGCATGTACCAAGTCACTTAATGTGTACACGTGAAAAAACAAAAACTAATACAAGTGATAAAATAAACGATAACTGGGAAGTTACGATATGTTAACATAAGAAAAATGTAAGAGAATAAATTCTAATGTTAATATTACCTTGTTTGCAACGCGTTTCGAGTTATCAATTCTCAGTAGATAATTTATGGTATTATTAACACCGAGAATAAATTCGTTAATAATATCAATAATAGTTTACCTGATGAGAGTTGAACTCGAAACGCGTCATAAACAAGGTATTAACATTAAAATTTGTTATCATATAATCACCTATGATGGGTTTACCATGTTACAAGTGTTCGTTTATTATGCATTGTGGTAACATAGTTAGTCTTTTGGTAAGACGAATATGTACTTCGCTCTTTCGTTCGTTTGCACAAGAGATGAAGGTAATGTATTTTCATAAGAAAGATGTGTGTATGCAAGGCGCAACAAGAAAGCTATCCTTTGCATCTACTATTTTAAAAATTCTCTGATAGATAGTTTATTGGTTTTTGTGGGATACTAAATATGCAGTTACCTTAACAAAAATGTTGAAAATTTAAAGTTCCAACTCTGTATGATATACATATGTAGGTCTAGCCATACTTTTACTATGAATAAATTATATTCAACATTGTGAGCGAATCGCAATTGAATTGGATGTCCGAATATAAACATATTTAGCAACTATATACTTATTCTATATAACATGTTGATATATACATACATACGTAATGCTATTCATTGTACACATGCTACATAATTTGTGTTTACGTACATAGTAAAATCTCGGGTGTTTCTTATAATAATATTCCTTTTTGGCGGTATATGATTGAAATGAATATAGTAATAGCTTATTCACATATCAAGTGGCAATACAGGAAATTGCGACTCCAAAATACTATATCTTGCAGGAAAGTAAAAAATACTGTTCATGTCATCAGTATAGTGGCAATATTTAGACACCATGGGCGGCGAGCAAAGCTGGTACCGATGATTCATTGCGATATCAGAAGCGCATACATTTTGAGACATACGAAAGACATACAAAACAGTATGAATATATAGTAACAAACACTACATTTCATGTTGTTATTGTTGTTACCTAGGAGACAAGTATTAACAATCTGAATTTGTTAGACTAGACATCTGCAATATAACGAAAACCTCCAGAGTCTTCTTGTTATGTGATGTTCGACGCGTTGTAAAAATGTTCTTGTATAGAGAAAATGTTGGTTCAGTGTCTATTGATGTAATATTTGCGTAGTTAAAATGTTCTTTGAACTAAGTTAACGTATCTGTAGAAGAAATATTATATCTCATCCCGTCATTTAAAGTACACAGCACTATTTTCACTTCAACCACTACTTTCAATTGATTCACTAATGGTAATGAAATATTTTGCAAGGTTTTTATGGCATTTGCTAGGACAATGTAATTCATATGAATAGTTTATAAATCCGTGCGAACAACAGCACTATTAAATTTTACACGGCTTTCATTGATGGCTATTGATTCTTTTGGGTTCAACTGTAATGCTAAGGATTTTATTGGAAGAAAATATTTTGGATAACACGAAATACGAAACCGCTTCTAGCCACGTACACCAACTTTTAAGAAATGGTTGGGGTGGGTTTCGCATGCCAAGACAGTGTTTATGAAATTCGCGTACCCGTTGCGGAGATTTCAATAAAACTTTTTTGGTGCTGTTTATTAAACCATCTACAACAATTTTTTTGAATAATTTCTGAGATTAAATGTAATGCATGTAATAGGCGCGTTACTTGTAGTGAAGCGAGGTATTCATGTTTAAGAAAACGTCCCGCAAAAAGCATTGATGAGCCGGCATCTGTAACAAACACCACTACTTGCTATCTGCTTCTGGGTTTTGTACCCATTTGTATGGGACATCTTCAGGGCTGAACTACTGCACTGAAACTGACCACTACTTGGTTTATTGTCAATTAAAAATTTTCTAGTGTACCTAATGTTGCACTGCGAATAGCTTCCTGGTGCACTTTCACAACGTTTCACTAGCTGAATGTTAAAAGTAATCATTCTAATGTTAATAACACCCTGTCTACTACCTTTTAACATTCATTTATGCGGCAAATCGCCGAGTTGATAAGCGTTTTGTCTATATACGCTCTGGCAATTTTGTTCTCGACCAGCGGGATAGACGCGTTCTCGCTTTGTCGTTCAATACATTCTTGTGTTGAACGAGATAGGGAGGCAATGTTTATACATCCTTTTACTAGCTAATAAAAATGAAGATGACTGTTAAAGAAGTTCCAGTATACGTACAATGATATATAGAATAATTTTCTTTCATAATCTTAAGTCTCATTACAGCTTAACCAAAGTTTATTATTTTTTAAAGCAGATATAATACTAGTTTCCATTTTTTTTTCACGCGCAGAAGGTAAATAGTTCCTTAACATTCGAGCGCTTGGCAATGCGTAGTCTGCATTGTACATACTCCGAAACTGAGAAAACGGTTCCTTCCCACTACCCTAAATATAGATCACAAGCCGTCAACGTATAAATAATATGTAATACAAACTCTTTCTGAGATATCAGATGATTTTATTTGTTTGTGTTTTTGTGTGTTTGCATGTCTAAAGCAATCTCTTTTTTCCCGACAGAGGAAATGACATACTAGACGAATTAGTTTATCGCCATTGTATTTTACGTCTGGGAATTGTCCGATAAATTTATTTACACTGTCCATGCACAGCAGCCCAAACATTGATCAATATCAACGCAATAAAAACTCGTACGTAATTAAACTTGATGCATTCTAAAACACGCCCGATATACGTCGATGGCGACCTTGACTAGTCGGAGACATTCGCACTATCTTCCCTCTTGACTCATGCATGGTGTCTAAATATCCCCGCTTTAGTCATTAGTCATCACAGATTAGCTTTCTTTTATCATTAAATTTGGCGCCTAAAATACAGCTATTTTGCTTTATTGAATTTTATTTACATAAAACGTCTTAAGTAGCAGACATAATAAATCTTTTGCTAAGTAAATATTATAGTCTTATTCTTGGTCTTCGGATTTTTGCCAAATATTATTCTTTATTTTAATTAGTTTTAATATTCAGGGAACGAATATTTTAGATCCATTGAAATTTAGTTTGTAATTTGTTAACGTTGTACATAAGTTTTGACAAATATATAATCAATGCAGTTTACACCTGTACCTGGTTCTGAGTACCCATAAAGCGATTTTATGAAAACTGAAGAATTTGATAGGGTTACCAAATTACTGTAACATTAACGTCGGAAAGCTTTTTTAAAATTAGTAAGACTTATCTACACTTCTTCCATTTAGGACATTTATTACCAAAATTATTGCCAATATACATAAATACATACATACATAAATAGTTGATGAATACTCACTTAAAGCCAAATCCGACTTGATTCCCTTATTAGCTTCTGTTTTTTTTATCGCGGTAAAGTCACCAATAGCTGCACGATAAAATTTAAAGTTAAATTGAATTTTAAATTAATTATGCATTTAAAAAGAAATAAATAATCTTAGAACAATTAACAGTGGTAATTCTGCGGAAGTTGAGATTTGTTTGTGGTTAATTATCTAAACCTACCGATTCTTAGGGTATATACATTAAACAATACAGTTAGACGTTCTAAAGCAACAAATATTATAATAAATACAACAAAATATATTTCCATTTATAAAAGATAAAAATATATTATGCTTGTTTACTTTTAAACTCTATAAATGTTATCAAGACAATTTTCTCGGGAGATTGATACTAACGCTGCAACAGTTCAGATTGTTCTAAATGCATTTTGTGAAATATGTTTACAATAAATTTCAATTTTTCTGACGGTATATCATTTCTTGTACACGAGTATCATAACTTGGTTTCTTAGTATACTGCACTAAAATGATTAACGGATATTTCATGATAATCAATTTTAAAAAGAAGTTGATTTAACATCATTTTTTAGCTTCAATACATTTGTGAACAAATAACTGAATTTATATTTTAACTCATTTTTGTTTTAATGTAATCTTGTTGAGTAATATTCAACTTTACAGAAGCTGTAATGCAATAATTCTTACAAAAAAATTAAGATCAATGATGCATTTAATCGCCTCGAACATCTAAAAACGTTTAGCATCTTAATAAAATTGACCGGATTAGCATGCCTCCGAATCGCATACAGATATCTCTGAATAGTAACAACCTCATTTCCTTTGAAATAAAAGTGTGTACTCCAGTACTTATCCCAACCTATACCATATTACTCGCGCAACAATTTTTATGTAGTTAAAATTATTAAATTCGGTGTAGTTATGTCATTTGTGTTATGAAACTTATTTTCAAAGATGTTTGAATAAATTTAACATAATTTTTGTGTAATTTCCAGTATCATTAAGTATAACAACTTCAATTCTGTATTCCATTCATTATCAGAAATCTTCGTTCAAATATGTAGTACAATTCTGTATATATGATAAGTCGACCATTTTTATATTAATGCCATTTCCAGTGGGTAATTGCAAGTGCCAGATTTACGCTGTCACTGAACAATACTCGCCCCCAATAATTATGATCTCGAATTGTATGCTAACTTATCCATATTATACGGAACCTTTATGCTTTTTCGGACATACAAGCCAAGAGTATGCAAATTATTTCTTTCCTTCCAGTGGTAGTGTCAAACTCATTTAGAATCTGAATTGCAACAAGAGCGCAATTTCCACGTGCCAATTGCGTCAGTTACTGATCGTGCCAATGTGTGCAAACTTTGCTCTTACCTTCGCTGAATACCTCCAAAATATCGTTCCAAAGTCTAGAAATTACGCTTTGCATCCCTTCAAACAATTCGGCAACGTGGTCTTGCTAAGATGCACATTCCGGTTGACCTATGATCCTCGAAACCTTTATTTCTGACAAATCGTGATGTGTTTACATTTCGAATGAAACTCGAAATTCAAAATCTTCGCTACTAATCATAAAATTGTGAACTTTTGGATACTGGGCGAGGAACGTGCTCTTATATATCCTCCAATAACGGTGGTTTTAATGTATGAGTAAACCTGTTAAGACGCGTCTTTATATTCGTTTTCTCGTGTAAAAAGTTGAAACTACTTTATAGAAATGTTTGTAGGTGTTATACACGTATTAACTGGCAGTAGTTTTATTATCAATTATATATAACATCCGTTAATTGTTACCAATTATATATAATATTCGTCAATTGTTTCTAGCAGTGTATATTAAAAATTAATATAAAATTATAGTGGTATTTAGACATGTAAATTATAAGCTTATCGAAATTTTGACGTGTAATAGGTAGGAGCTTAAATATTTGCCTCTCGATACGTAAATTAGCCCCATTGATAAGCAATTTCAATAGAAAGTGAATGCGTTGTTATTTCAATGCAATGAAAATGATTACGAATATTTTGCATTTGTTTTATTTATTATGATACTGACACATGAGAATTGTGAATATAACATCATTTAAATATCTACCTCAGCTGTTCTTAAAAGAGGCCATAACTTTCAAACATACGAGGAGTGTTCAATGTATTATCAGTAACAGTATTAAAAAAACGCAAAAACAATTAAATTTATTTTTATTTTCCAATATAATTCCTTACAACTACAATGCATTTTCTACATTCCGAAATTAACTTTTCAAAACTTCTCAAACTACCGGTTTGTAGATCTTCACCGTGTGAAAATCCTTTCCCAAGAAGGTCTTTTTTCAAATTATGGAATAAATGGATATCAATATGGGCTAGGTCTGAACTATAGGGTGAGTTGTTAATTTATTCGAAACCAAAATCTCTCACATCGGCCTTAAAAACACACGCCTTGTGAATCAGGGCATTGTCGTGCCGTAAATAACGAAGGTGCAAAATCTTTATAAACAGCGACTATAAATGATTTTTTGACTTTTTCCTTATTTTGTAAATAGTTGATACAGTTCGGTGCTTGATTTTCTTCAACATCTTCGACACATCAGCCATTCTAATTCTTAGTCAACGAAGGTTGACTAAGAATTTCTCGCAAACTAATGAAATTTTATATTTATACTTTCAACTAATGCTATTATCTAATGAATTAATCAAATTACCCTTATCATTAGTAAATCTTCCTCGTCAATCTGTCTGGACTTCGCCGATGATGAATCATATATTACTTTTAAATCAGTAATCGTTACAGGCTTGTCTGAGCAGATTTTGCTCTAAAAAAAGAATTCCAAAAGTGTAAGATCGCGTTATCTTGGAGGAGTGTGTCACCAAAACGAAAAATTAATGAGCAAGAAGTATCGTTTGCTCCTGCAGTGGGGCAGGTAGTGTTAGCCTGCTGAAATCACACATATTTATTTCATTCAACAACTTAGGTTCGAAAACTTTCATTAGCGAGTCATGACAACGATCGCCATCGGCATTTTCAACTGCATTTTCTAAAAAAAAGTACGATCCGATCACACCAAAAGGTATACTAAACTGTAACCGTTTCTGAATGCATTTGTATATTCTGAACTACCAATCCGACAGATTTACATGTTAACAGAACCATCGAAATGACTTACTCTAGCATTCAGTCGTTAAGAGTACAGCGCTGTCATTGTTTCTAGGCTTCAGTTCCAATATTCGCTGCAAAAATGACTTAGAAATATTGAGCAACTAAGTATGACTTTGAATTGTCTCATAGCAGCGATATTATCTGAGAATAAAAATAATTTTCGTTGCACATACGAACCATGATCTTTATAATAAATTTTCACAATTGTCACTCGTTTTTGCACTGTACAATATTTCGTCACTACTTTACTGAATCTGTATATTAAGGCATACTTATTGTAGAGATGTTTATTGTATGTAAAATGGCGGGTAATTCAGAATAGTCGCTTTCTTTTGAAATATCTTTTAGAAATTCCCATAGTTTACGTGTGTGATAAACAAATGTTGTCAAAACTTGTCAGATGGTCCTTGACAATATATTTGATCTGTCACATGCATTAAAAAACGTAAATGAATATAAACAAGCATGTTATTCGAAGTACATATGTATATATACTTGTTAAGAATTTAAATACAACGCTCGTATGAGTACAAACATGGATTAAAAAAATGCTTATTTTAAAATCGTATCCTTATAGATATACACCTAAAATTCGTGTCTATTTAAAAAATTTTCCTAGAAAGAAATTTGTAACTGAACGAACCAAAGGGAATAAGAGTGACAGGTAAATTTCCTTTATAAAATTTTAATACAGTGTTTTGGTTGATTTATAACCACACAAAACAGACGAAGCTACCTTACGCACACACGAAGCTTTCGGGCCACTCATCTGTTTCTCCGCACGTCATTTTATTTTTCTACGGATTGCTAATCTGTTTTTACGAACGGTTCTTTTACTTTATCGAATATTCTCGACTGGAAGTACTTTAAAAAAATATATAAGTGCAATTTATCATATAGTATTTTTTCCACACGACATCTGTCGCTATGTAGTATACTAAAGAATCTCTGACAGCGTCTTTCTACAACGTAAATACTTATCGGAGCTTAACAAACATATTCGGTAAGAAAGTACCTTAGCCGTTTCTTTGAAATATTTTGTTAAGTATCCAAATTATCTTATCATATTTTCTATATACACAGTTGTACTAAATTATTGCACAAAACTTAAAATATTTTACACTTAAATTCAATGGCGACTATAATCCTCGATGATTTCCTTCCTACATCAATTGTTCTAAGTTACTGGAAAATCTCCAGAGTGTTCTCCAACTCTGTTCACAAGAAATGATCTACCACTTTAATTGAAAATTATCGGCCTATTGCCATCATTATTTCTCCCAAAGACCAACAAGGTTTTATCAACAAACGCTCGACCATCAGTAGTAACCTTACGTGTTATTATACAGTTTATTTCATAATGCGCTTAAACGGTAATGGACAAGTGCATGTTATCTACAAAGATTTCACTAAAGCTTTTGATCGCATAGATTATGATTTATTGTTCAATAAACTATCCAACTTTTTACCACCTATGCCACCCTCTTTTCCACCTACTTGATTGATCAAAATGCGTACATTGTATTGGTTATCACTCTGAATATTTTTCAGCTACGTCTAGTATTCCACAAAGAAGCAATCTGATCGATCAATGATTTTTTCTAATTTTTATTAGTGCTTTCTGTAACAGAATCAAATGCAGTAAATTGCTTAAAGAAACTTGAAACTTTCCAAAATACATAAGAGAGAAGACTGGTGAATCCTTCAGATAAATTGATACACTGGAATCCTGGTGTGTAGAGAATAAGCAATAAATAGATTGAATTCCATTGAAGCCCATACAGTTCCATACAGCTACTTCTGAAAGTCTCATACAACAAGAACTTGCTCAAGAAGAAGCAATCTTAATATGGTTGCTTGTGTTTTATAGGAATATAATTTTAGGTCTTCTTTAATAATAGCGCGGCATGTTCCAATTGATAATTGAACTTCTTGTGACACTTTTGCAATGGATTTGAGTTTTCCATTTTATATGCAACATCGTCAACGTAACCAACAGTCCTGCTTTTAGACGTTCTGTTAAGACGTTTGCTCCACATATTTCGCCCAACTATTTTCTTACTTCGATTACGTGACCTTTCCGATAAAAAAAACAAAATATACCGGAAATATCATTTTCTATTATTCAAAATCGCGACAAAGGAAGCAAATACAGAGAATTAAAAACGTTTTCTTTATAAATAAACCTTAAAATATGATCCATCAAAGTACATAATGACAGTAGGCTGTAGAAAGAAGTTAGTTGATTAAAAATACAATGAAGAAATGATTATGATGAATTACTTTTTCGAACAAATCAATATTTGCTAACTAGGTGTCGCCACTTGTTTTTGGTGGATATTTACCGTATAAATACACAGCTTAAGGATATGTTATTGACGTAATTTCAAGTTAAAAATATCTAATAAACATATGCCTAAATTCTATCATAACTGAGATACAAGCATTTGTAGTTTCGGATAACTCTATTAATGCAGGTATTATGTGTCACTGCAAAAAAATCTCAATGGCAATCATTTAAAAGGAAGTCGTTTTATAGAATTAGTTGTTCAAAATGACCACCCAGTTGCTGTATACAAATATCTAGCTCTTCGTAGAAGGCTAGATAGCTCTGCTAACAGTCTCAAGATAAGCACAAATAGTTTCTGTAGATTCTATAATTCTAGCAACAAGTTGTTCCGTTTTCAAGTTGTTCTGCATAAACCAAATTTTTCAGCCTTCCCCATAAAAAATAAATGTAAAGGATTTAAGTCTGGTGACCTTGGCGGCAAAGCAACTGCTAAAGCTCCTCCAATCCACCGGTTCGTATAGTTATAATTAAGAAAATCTGTAACTTGCCTACCAAAGTGCTGAGGTGAGCCATCGTGCTGTATCCACATTAGACGTCTTACATTAAAGGTAACGTTATAGAGTAATGTTGCAAGGTCATTCTCAAGGAAATGTAAATAGCGAACTGCCGTGAGACGTTTTTCGATTATAAACGGAACAGTGAGACAATTGTCAATAATACTACGCCAAACATTCAACGAAAATCTGTCTTGATAATTGGATTCCCTAGTTTGCTGTGGATTTTCAAGTGTCCGACAACGTGAATTTCTGCTGTTATTGATGATTGATGATTCTGGCGATTAAATTTAAGTTGTTGATGGATAGTCGTCAGATTTTAAAGCTCATACAGGTAAGATACAGTATGAGTACAAACCAAAATTGTGTAAAGTTCTCCATACTCTAATGCGGTCTACATTAAATGTTAACTATTCTTCTGATACTAATAGAAGGTTGAGCGTCAACCATGTTAATATTACTTCTTCTTGAGCAAGTTCTTATTGTATGAGACATTCAGAAGTAGCTGCATGAAACTTGCCTATTTCTCTTAAACATCGATGGACATTGCTAAAAAGAGTTCTATAAGGCACTTTACAAGTGAGGATCGCCGACGATATTCATTAACTGCCGCCCATTGATTTCCATTACATACCGGCGTAGTCTTCATTCGATAAAGTTAACATACTTTTAAGAGTATTTTAATGTAACACGAAAAAATAAACACTCCAAATAAACTTAGTGGACATTTTCTGTCATATTGAATAATGACTGATGAATCATAGGCTTTTTAAAAGCAACAAAATCAACAGCGGTATGTAACACCTGCGATAATAGGATTATCTAAAGCTTCAAATGCTTGTAGTTCAATTACAATAGAGTTTTGGGTATATGTTCATTAAACATTTTTGAAAGTGTTTCAGTAACACAAGCTGTGATAATTATCGGGTATATTATACCAAATAAAATAAGTAAATATTTAGGAACGAACTTGCTTTTGTTATTAATAGTATATTGCAAATGTGTGATATTATACCGTGTTAGACCGTAATAATGTGTAAATTAAACGTACTACCGTTAATTAACATGTTATCACTTGTACATAAATAATTCGCTTTGTTTATCGCATTTCCGCAAATTATTAATTCTGTAACGTACCATATTAATTCACTAGCGTAATGACTTGCAAGTAATTCTCATAAAGAATTGAATGCAATAAAAATTGAAAAAGCAATCTATTTTGTTTATTATGTATATAATTATTGTTTGTGATCTTTAAGGTAAACTTAATAAATCTACAAAAATATACGTGGCTTGTCATTTAAATTTCGCATACAAAAGTGGAATAAAACAGTAGATAGCTTTTAAAGACTTCATTGTTTTCGCATTCTCCACGAAGATTAATGAACTTTTGCATGCGCTCGAACCAACTCGTTTGTTGGTACAGTCAAAATTGCAGTTTTGAAGGCATCGACTGCTGCTTCTGGAGACTGGAACCTTTGACCACGCAGTCTGTTCTTAATTTTCGGAAAGGTAAAGAAATCGTTAGTGGTCCAATAATTCGATGTTTTGTTGCGCTAACAATTTAATTGTCTTGCGTGCTGTGTGCGAACTTCCATTGTCTTGGTGGAGGATGATTCATCGATCGGGGTTCGTTTTTCGAAGCTCAGCGATGACTTGCGGCAGCGTATACCGACCTTAATCAAGCCTTTGATAAAGTTGATAACTTACTGCTTATTCAGTTTGCTGAGGTCTAGGTACATGGCGACCTGCTTTGTTTGCTTACTTCTATATATTACAGATAGTTAAAATAAATGGTTTTTATTTATTTAGAGTAGACATAGAGTCTGGAACTCTCCAGGACTCTCATCTATGACCTCTATTGTTCAATAGTTCCATAAGTGACATTGCTAATATTTTTAAGGTTTGTAAATTTTTGGCATATGTTGACAACATAAAGCTACTTTGTTAAATACGTTCCACAGCAGATTTCATCAAAATGACTTGGCTAACTTTTACCGATATTGTGACAGTCAAAATTTTCAATTGAATTTCTTCAAATGACAGTACATTGATATGTGGATGACTATCCATTATCCAAGGTAATTGGTTGATGATATTTTGATGATAAAATAGCAGAGAAGTTGTAATCAAGGTGTTTACTGTAATGATTTACAGTAAACACCTTCACCATATCCTCTGATTACAACTTCTTCTGCTATGTTATCACCAAAATATCATCAACCAATTACCTTGGATAATGGATAGTCATCTAATATTCGACGAACACGTAAACTATATGGTTTGCAAAGCAAATAAGAGTTAGGATTCATAGTAAAAACATACATGCTGTGAAGATATCTGCATTGTTTTGAGAACACGAACTTTAATTGATAAATGGAAAGTTAACGATATATTACACTGTAAAATTGACAATGGTTACGATACCTTGAGCAGAATCACATTTAATACACCTCAACGATCGTTACGGGCACAATAACTGTATCAAATTGCCAATTGTAGCTCTAGAGCTTGCAGCAACTCTGCTTTAGTTACGATGATGTGCACTTTCATTAGAACAGTACATATCTGTACCAATGTTGATATATTCGCTACCAAGCTTTAACAATTTAGAAATCAAGTACGCATATTGTATCACTCTTAAAGATTAACTGATTAAAGTCTTAGATGTCAGTCTTTCGTTTATGAATTGTATTTCTTTATTTATTTTAATTTGACTACAAATGTACGTATTTGGGTAAAGTAAGAATTAGAATTTATAGTGAACAATATGCTGGGTTAGAAAATCAGTTGGCAAAAACAAATATCAAGTCGTCTCCTTTATGTAAAAACATATTCTCTATATGATATTTTGAAATTCACTTTGATCTGAAAGAGCAAGTAATGATGCCTGATGAATGTGAAGTCAATACACATATATGGTATGTACCAATGCTGTTTAGATATTCAAATATAGTATCGCTCTCAAAAAGTTTAACTGTTAACTACTTGAATATCACTCTTTTTCGGTTTTAACATGGCTACAAATGCATTTGTGCATATTAAGTGTTAGAATTTATAGTAAACAATATGTTGGGTTAATAACCTGTTCCTGTTCCATGTATAATAAATAAATACATAAAATGTTGTTTAATTATAATATCGTTTATGTACATTATTTAGTAATGGACTTTCGCAGCTTTGAAGTGCTAATTTTATTTATATTAATTTTTTCTTAGTTTTGTATTTACTGTTTTCATTACTTGCCTTACTATGTTTATTTATAATGATATATGTGTTTCTAAAAATTCGTAATAACAATCTTGTAAGTGGTTTTCTGTTCGATTAATGAATTATTATTATTATTATATCTATTATTTATCTGAACAAATTTATTTATTTACGAGATTAAATACATTTCGTGATTAATATTTAATAACATACGAAGACGGATCAGAAAGAAAACACCAACGTTTTGGCAAAACTTTATTTTATATTTCAACGCATTCTTCTTGTAACTCTTTACATTTAATCCGCCGATATTCAAGCCTTTTCATTTCTTCAGAATAGTAAATTGTATCAAACTGTTCGAAATGTGCATTAATTTCAGTGACTGCCTCCTCGTTCAGCCCAAATTTCTTATACCCTCGCAACAAGTTTGCAAATTGGGAAAATGAAAAATGTGAGGGAGCCAAATCAGGCGAATAAACTGTCAGCAAACTAACCAGAGTCACTAAGCATCATTCAACAATGATTAGAAACATGCAAACTGAAATCCAATTCGAATAAGACCGCGCAAATTACGTTCTCGAGCGGAAAGGAAAACGGTCCTATTTTCCCATTTAATAATCAGCATCTGAAGCACGGTGCCACAAAAATCTCTAAATATATTTAGATGAGACTTGTAGAAACACATCTTCGTAAAGATCAACTTTGTTCGCAATATAGGAAATTGTACTGGTTGGGGGTGTAACTCCAAATTTACCATTATTTTTGGTTTACCAAATTATTTTATGGGATGCCACAAGAAATTCTAATATTCTCTAATAAGCCCCTCATGGTATTATCAAACTGGAAAAAGCTCTTATATGTTTCATAAAAAGTCACAAACGAACAATGATGATGAAGCGTTATATGCAATTCAAATAGCACAGGAGTTTCTTTACATTTTCAACCTGATAATAAAAAGTTTTCGAACAGCTACATTCTTTCTCTCATCTTTTGGGCAATATTTAAAAGAATGTATATATTTACTTCACTCAGCAAAATAGCAATGAATTAAAATTTTGCGTACTGTTTTCTACAGAATATTTAATTTTGTTAAGGCAATTGCAATTCCGAAATCTAATATTTTAAATAAATGTTTCGGCGACATACCTTTTGACTTTTTTAAATTAGTGGTAGTTTAGAATGCTTGATGAACATGAATATGAACTTACATTAATTATAGTCAAAGTTATTCTACTAATTTAAAAGCTTGAGGGAATGCGATGATTTGGTGCAAAACTTTTTATTCTGTTTGCAATTTATTTTGAAGAATATATATAATCATATCAATAGATCGAATGAACATGCAAAAATTATATTGTAATTATTGATATTATTATAAATATCATTAGGACTTGTGTTCGATAAGACATTTACAGATATTAGAGATATTTATGTTCAACATGATCGACCTGAATCGAACTGAATGATCTCTTAAGGGTTTAGTCAACAAATTTAAACAAACTAGCTCAATTGCAGATGAAGTTAATATCTCTACATAGTCGGACAGCCGGATCAGAGGAAGATGTCACTGCTATAAGCCAAGTGTGATATATGAACTAAACCTCTTTATTCCTTAAAGTTTTCATGAACACGGCCCTTCCAAAATGTCTACACGAAGAATTACGCATGCACGATTTTCCTCTGAAAGCGTATACAGTTCATTTAATTCAATTGGGAACTAAAAACTGGTGATAATTTATATCCAACTTTCGTTTAATGGACTCTTGAACAGTTGAAAGTCAATTCAAATTGTGGCCAAAAATAATCTTTTCCAATGAAATGCATTTCTATCGAGTTGATACTACCATTTTTTTAAAAAATAATATGCTCAGAAAACTATCGTTATAATAAACCAATTGTTTAGTGATATATGTGACAACATTTATCAGTTAATGCTAAGATATTCCGTTAGAATGTCATTGTACCATTCACGAGGAGCGCGAGTGCCTTGAGTCCGCACTAAACGGTAACATTGTGACAATAAAGAGGTATTTTGTGCTTTAGGTTTTTTGTCAGTCCAAATCCTACAGTTGTGTTTGTTTATAAATCTATTGGGCCAACAACAACAACACGCAATCTATCTCCTTTAGAATCTGGACCTTATATTTATAAAGCCAAAACCAAAAATCCGTCACAAGCAAATCTCGATCTTAAACATACGACGCCCTATTCTAGGTATACCATGCAATATGTATACAAAAAATGACCCAAAATTTAAAGAATATTATTTTTAAATGACAATGTCATCAATTTCCTTTCAAAATAAAATAAATATTGCAGAATTAATACTTGTGTTTATCAGTGTCTCTAATTTTAAAGTTCTGACACGCAGACTAGAAAACCTTTTACTTTTTATTGAGTTCAACTAATATGTTTTGAAAAGGTTTGTAATTCTTTCTTATCAAGTTCAAAGAACAGGCATCGATCTAGCTGGTTTCTTCAGAAAAATTCATGGAGTACCAACTTATCCAACCTTTTAACTTTAATGACTTTTAATTTTTCTACTTTTCTTTAAATTTGACTTGAAGTGTGTTCCACAAATGTTTTTAAAATTAAATCATCGACCAAAGTTTCAAAACTTGCCCTGTGTTCAATTTTGAGTAAATTATTTTCAATTAAGAGAATATTTACTTATTAAATAAAAAATAGACACTTCCAAAAATAAAAAAAAAATATATTCTACAACGAAGCGGTTAGGCGGTGACATTTAGAAGAAAGAAAATGTCATGTAGTGGTCAAACATTTCCGTCATTTAATACTTTATGCTATTTTTTTAAATACAGGCTTGTATGTATGTATAAATAAATACGATAATGAAATTTGTTATAGGTAAAATACGACCATTTATAAATCACAGAAATTTCAGCATTAAATATTAATCCACTCATATGCACCAAAACACAAATCAGAAACTATAAATCACCTCTTATTACAATGCCGACTATTTTTCATTCATGCTGCACTCGGATATAATAAAATTCGAAACGAGGAATGTAACATATAATCTGTAAATAGAATTAATTCTACCATTACTTGATCAAAATTCATATTGGTAACTAGTATAAATGTAAATACTAACTAAAACTAATATAGATATAAGTACAAATACACAGATTGTTAAAAGTTTTACTAATTTAATTTTTTAATTTTTGAACATAACAATTGTCTCACCACACAATAATTTCTTTTTTAATAACGGTATTTGTATGGAAAAACAAGCAGAAGAAATTTTAATTTTCGCTCGTGTCGACAAATGGAAAACTATAACTAAAATAAATAAGACCGGCTACAATTAAGGAAGATTTAATTATTTATATAAGCTCATTATTAGTTGAAACCATCATGGACAGTTTAGAAACCATAACTCTAAATGTTTATTGAGCAAAAGCATTTTCTTTTGGCATAGGTACAGTTCGGACATTTGTACTTGATAATAAGAAAGATGTGTTGTACGAGGGTAGCCGTTTATATTTCGGGAATAGCAAGCAAACAAAAAAATTTTTTTTATCGATGATAGTTTTATTGCTTTTCAAAATATTCTCCTTGAAAATCAATGCACTTTTGCATTCGTTTAAACGAACCCGGAAAGCATTGCTGACACTGTGAAAGCGGTATCTCCAAAATATGAGTTTTGAATGCCTTAACTGCCTCTTCCGGCGTAGCAAACCGTTGATCATGAAATTTATTCCTCACGTGTGGGAACAAAAAGAAATCATAGGGTGCTAGATCAGGGCTGTACCGCGGATGGCTCATCAATTCAATGTTTCGCCCGGTCAAACATTCAATTGTTTGAACCGATCTGTGAGAGCTCGCATATCATGGTGGAAAAAGATCTGTCGTTTTCGGTTTGTTTTCCTTGTTTCTTCAAAAACTTTTGGCAAACAAATAGTTGTGCACCATTCGGAATTGACCGTTCTACAACTCTCTCAAGGCACGGTTGCAATGTGACCGGTTTTCCGAAAAAACAGACGACTTTATAAATGTTCTTTGAAGCACCGCCATTGTATTTTTTGTGCATTTCCTGGCAACAACCGACGCGAGTCCTTTTTTGAGCGATTGTCAAATTATGTGGTACTCAACGTGAACATAGGTTCTTAACGGCTAAATGTCCGCAGGTGTTACTTATACCTAAAGATGCCTCGATCTCACGGTATCTCACATGACAGGCTTGCATTATCAATTCAGACACTGTATTCCGACACAACAACATTTGTGGGACGACCTTCACGAAATTCATCATTCAAAGAACGCCGTCCAAATTTGAATTCACTATGCCAACGATATACTGTAGTTTTCGATGGTGCTTCATCACCATATAAAAAATTCAGCTCGCCGATGCATTCTTGTTGAGATAATCCACGCCGAAAGTTATGAAAAATAATTGCACGAAAATGTTCGCGAGTTAATTCCATTTTTCCGGCGACATAAAATTTTCAAGTTACTATCAACAATAGAATTGGGCACTGGACAAACAGGAACATAATTTGATAAACATATTTCAGAACATGAAAACTTTTAAAGAAATAAAAAAAGGATTCCTCCTTCGCCTCATTTAATTATTAATAAACATACGTCGAATAATGAATATAAAACAAAGCATATAGAAAGCAAAGAACGTGAACTAAAGTTATTGGAATATTTATAAATTAATAAACTTAAAAAATCAAGTAACATCCAGCATTATTTAATTTGTTTTACTTTAATTTAAAGTTCTATTGCACCTTCATTAACACTAATAATGTTATTTACAAAAGTAACAAATTATTTTTGTAAAGTTGGGCAATTAGTGCATTAGGAGTTTTGAATGCCTTAAATTAGATAAAAGTACCATATTATCTCGTTGTATGCATTAAAAGAATAGACAGGGGAACGTCATAGAAGTTATTTAGAGCCTCGTTGACATCGTTATTCTATTCAAGGACAGACCAATTGAATGAGAATAGTTATAGTACAATATACACACGAAATGGTCAGCTTTAAGAAAGTTAAAGAAAGTAGAGAAAAAATTTTAAACTGAAAAGCTAAACGAACTTAGTGGAAATGTAAGAAATAAAAAGAAAAATATAAAAACAAAATTTAATAACAAAAAGTAATAATTGGAGGTTACAAATATTTTTTTAGGCTTACGAATTTAGATTTTCGAACACAAATAAAAATAGATTTTATTCCCAACTGTTTCTTATTTTAACAAAGATGATCCTACCACAAATAAACAATTTTTATTACAATTTTCAGTAGGCAAACTCTACATATCGTTGATTATATTTCGAGAATCTACTGACCTTTTAAAATAATAAAGTGCGTATGTTCCACTAGTTACATATTCAAATTTCTCAAGCCCTTTTCAATTATTCCGGTTCCTCTTCAGATTTGTATTTACGTCCAATTATGTATGTTTGCCAAGTAATATGATTTAATTGCTTATATAAGGTTTCCATTCATTTGTATAAATTAGGATAACATTTTAATTAATTTCAAAAATTAATTTGTCTTTATTATTCTCGCATGTTAATATTTACAAATTAAAATTCTCTTATTTAATTCCAACAGTCAGCATTTTCAAATATAACGTTAGAAATGCGGCTGAAGTATCTCCAAATTTAATTTTGATGATGATGTATAAAAAGTGCTTTATATAAAATTGTTTTTCTGTAGCCGAGAATTATCAAAAAAATATTGTTTGAATTATGAATTATGAATTATTAACATTAAATAAAACAGTTATGTGTTTGAAAGTAATTATTTTAGCTTTGAATTGATTCGACCTATTCTGATGAAAATTTATCGGATTATCCAGTAATTTGAATGGAAAATTACGTCGTTACGACGTTATGTTGCATCAAATGCGTGTTTCTACATTTAATTCATTGCGGATCGTACTTGTAATGTAAATATAAAACACTAAGTTTGGTTGAAAAGTCAGAAATACTTCAGAAAGTGAACTATGTATTCCGTGGAAAATCTTTGGCTGTTGAACACAACATCAACGAAGCAACAATTTCTCTTATAAAAACTATAGAACGCGAATCGAAAAGTAAGCATTATCAGTATTATTTTTGCACACTGTTTTATGCTTATTCTACTCGACAATTACTCTTCGATTAGTTTTGTAGACAACACTCACGGCACATTTCAATTTCATACGAACAGCAAAACCGAAAGAACTTTACGTCCAGACGTATGAGAAAGATAATTTCGTGGCTAGAGGAACTGGGTGGACAAATTCAAAGGCAGATTTATGATCACTCTAAGTATATGGTCAAAAGTTGTCCTATAATGATAGTGCAGTTAACCCTTTCATAGCGGCTTTGTCAGAGAAAATTCGGAACCGAAATCTTTTACGTTCACAAATATACAAAGCTGATGAGCCAACATTGTATTGGAAGCTGTTACTACAGACCATTAAGAGAAAACTGCACTAGGATATAAAATTTGTAAGGAAAGAGTAACTTGCGCAAATGGCAATGGATCACAAACTAAACATATTAGCTATAGGAAAAGTCAAAACCCAAGAGCAGTTAAAAACACAGCACTTCCAGTCGAATATAAGTCATCGGCTAATGGCTATGGCAAAAATTGACAGATTAGCCTTCAATTTGTTACCGTACTCACCTTATTTGAATTTTTTATCGGCTTAGCAATTCTTTCCACCCAAAAAATATACCTTGCAGTCCAGAAATTTTCAACAGACAACGATAGTAATGCCGCTTTGATTGCTTATTTTAACGAATTTGATATTTCTGAATTTTATCAAAGTAGAGAGACTTTGGATCCAAAGCCTCTATACCCTGTAAATCCAAATGTATCGAGGTGACAGGAGATTATGTTGAGCGATAAATGCAATTTCAAAACCTAAAATTCTTTTCTTTATTTTAATTCCATAGACTTTTCATGCCGTCTTCATAGCAGAAAAAAGGGAGTCTATAAGTTAATATATAAATATATAGTTCATGCCCGGGTAGTTATGTTGTAAGAAGAAGGGAAAAACTATCTTTCTCCTCTGTCGTACAAAGAGAAAGAAGAAAATGTATAAAAATCCGTGATTATCTTGCCAGATGTATAAATAAATTATCACGACGCATATGTGTACAGAACACTTTAAGCTTGATTTAAGCCATGTAGTGTACACGCAAGAGAATAATTCAAATGTTAATGAGCTCTTAATTGCAACGCATTTCCAATAATTTAACTCTGATCAGGCAACCTGTGATCCCATAAATAGATTATTCTCTGTAGTAGATCGTACCTTTTGCGATACATTGAAAAATGAGAAAAAACTGTACTTTCCTCTATCGTACATACAAGAAGATCTTTTGGCCAAGTCTATATTAGAACTTAGTAGCTCTTACGAAAATAAGAAAACGCTGCTTTTACTAATTATTTGATTAGTAATAACCGTACGTGAAATTATAAATATAAAATAATGCACATAGAAAGTGAAGGATATAAACATATAATATAAATCAGATTTGTTAGAATGTTTAGAAACTAATAAAACAATCAAATAACTTAATAAATAAAAGACAGATAAAGATTTACCATTACGTTCATTACTAAATTTATGTATGTAATAAAATAGTTTGTATAGCCCCTGAAAACGTGCTTTCTAAAATATTTTAACTTATTGTTTTAGGTCATAAATACATATATTAGTAATATAGTTATACATATGTTTTATACAATGTGTAATAAATTATTACGTATATAGATAGTATAAAAACTTTTCAATGTACGTTAGAATATAGTTTAATTCAAACAAGTTGAAGAAGCCACTGTGTGGGGAGAAATAAGTGAAAATTTGATCAGCCTGTGCATTTATTACAATTCGTTATTTCAACTTAACGAAACACTTTAAATTCTAGTAATATATTTCGGAAATAAAACTACATTTATGCACGGTTTTTGAGTTTTAGAAAAACCAGTATAGTTCGATTAAAATCGGAAGACGTCAAATTACGTAAACTGCATGACGATAGCATATTTCTAACGCCATCCATAAAAAAGGATAAAAAACAAATACCATATGTCAAATATATACACAATCTTGCTTTAACATATCTTTACTTTCTCTTATAGTATGAACATTAAAAACGTATTGAGTAATATTTCTTTAATTTTAAAGTTTGTAATAGGTCTTTCCACTCGTCCAGGAATTATTGCATTAGTAATTGTACTCAATTATAATCATATTAGATGACATACGAAATTGTAATAATAGTAGTGTAAACAGTAATTATTACAGAAAGTAAATATGATTTCATTTTGGCACTGTAGATCTTTTTATATGCATTGTGTTAAATGTATATATGTATGTGGATTACCGTTCTCAGAAGTTTGACCAAGGTAGAAAGCTTTACAATACCTTTATTTAATAAGTTTTATTGCAATGATGATAATTTTCATATATATATACATATTTGTCTTCACATCTGCAACTGAAATTGCGAAAGCATTATTAACCAAATACGTAATTAAACATTTTATGACCCGGAATACCCAATCGCATTTACAGTGATTATTCTAATCTATTTATCTATATAAGGGGCTCGTTCCTAAGCGGCATGATCATTTAGAAAATTTTAATGCGATTTTAGCTTTTGTTTGAATTACTATGGTGGTACAGTAAATAAATAACAATGTTCGAAATGTACCGTGCTAAATCAATAGGTGTTTGTAAAGCGATCCAGCATAATAACAAATCGGTGAAAAATTAAATCTAGCCGCATCCACAGAAAATACAATATTCGCCATTATCAAGAAACAGGCGACTTAGAGAACCGTGACCGTCCAAGTCCATCACAAATAAGCATCTCAGTAGAAGATCGTACATAGTATACTACAACTAATGAGCAAATGAAATCACAGAAAAACAGCACCAGAAACAGCGAGCAAATTCAATCGCAGACGTCAGCATACGATTTCAGTTACCACGATTAAAGGCGGACGGCGGAAAGAAATTTACACGGCCTCGTGGAAACTCATAAATCATTGCTACGCCGAGGCAACCGATTAGACAACTACAGTGGGTCCAAAAACATCGGGATTCGACGATGGAACGGTGGCAAAATGTTTTATGGACTGACGAATCAATAGTTAAAGTGTTTTGTTAAAGCAGGAGAGTGTTTATCAGTCGTTTCGCTAATGAGAGAATGTAACAGAACAATAAAACACGTTACCAGTTCAGTTACAGTTTGGCATTGCTTTTCTTACTCAGGAACGTTTCACCGAATCTAAAGAATAATGCGAAATATTAAAATCCCATGCCATTCTTTTGGTCTGCGAGTAATCGACGAGAATTTTACGACTTTACGATAACGTTCCAAAGCATACAGTCCAATTACGCAAACAATATCTGAATGAGCAAAATCAAGCGAATATTTTACTAGTTATGATATGGCCATGAGTTCAGATCCCAATCTTATTGAGTTTCTATGGGATAAACTTGATAGAAGAGTCCGATTAATCGACCTTATTTTCCATAAATCGATTTAGAATATTCTCTAAAAAGAATGGAATAACATCTCAGGCGACAAATCCAGAAAATAAAACGAAAGGATGCGGTGAATTTCTCAAATAGTTACCCATGTAAAAGTTGGATCTTTTACGAAAAAGATATTTAAAAATTTTGTTGAGAATGGAGGGTAACAAATAAAATTTTTATTACAGTTCGATAGTTGTCCTTCTTTAGTAATAGTTGCCTTTTAGTTTTAGATTTTTTAAACTTTTTTTACTTGGCCAAACTTCAATGGATGCTTGTGTATGTAAAGATATTTTATTAAGAGCGACGCACTGTGTTTGTAAAACTACGTATTCGTTTACGTATTCTAGATACCGCTACGAAATTCAAATCATCATCTTTGTGGGCAAGGTATTCAATACCTGGAAGTGTATTAACCGTTATCAGGGTGTTACATATGAAATGTCCGATTTTGTAAGGAATAAAAAAGTCTAAATTTAAAAAAATATAAATATTTATTCTGCAAAATAGTCTCCATTTACATCAATTGTTTGTTGCCAACGGCCTGGAAGCTGAAAAATTCCCTTTGAAAAGAAATCTAGGTTTTAATGGCTCACATATTGCTCAAACACTGCTATTACAGACTCCCGGTCAGGGAAGTCCCTATTTTTTAAGTGATTATCTAAACTTCGGAAAAGATGAAAATCAGTTGGCGAAAGGTCAGGTGAATAAGGTGGGTGAGGGAGAATTTCGTAACCAAATTCCGAAAGTTTTTGGATTGTCTGTCGTACAACATGAGGTCTTACATTATCATGAAGAAGTATGGGGCCATGTCTATTGACTAGTAAGGGCTGCAAGCGGCTCAATTTTCCATGCATAGTTTCCAGTTCGGCGCAATAGGACACTGCCGTGATGGTTTCACCAGGTTGCAAAAATGAATAGTGAATAATACCCTTACTGGTCCACCATACAGTCACCATAATCTTTCGCGGGTGAAGTGATGCTCGTGCATGCTGTCTTGGTGCTTCACCTCGATCTAACCATTGTCCTGACCGTCTCCGATTATCATAAAGTATCCATTTTTCGTCACACGTTACCACTCGACGAAGAAACGGTTCAACTTTCTGTCGATTAGCCAAAGAGGTAGCCACCTCTAATCGACGGAGCTTATTGGCTTCCGTTAATTGGTGCGGCACCCATCGATCGAGTTTCTCCACTTTGCCAATCGAAAAAAGGTGACGACTAATGGTGGCAATGGACACTTGAAATGTTTTTGCAAGGCTACGCACTGTTGTCGACGGATTACTTTCAACTTCTACATGCAGCTCGTCGTCATTAACGGTGCTACGCGCATATCCGCGAGGCTCATTTTCCAAATCAAAATTTCCCTCGCTGAATTTTTTAAACCATCGCCGTAATGTGCGTTCATTACACGTGGTTTCACCGAACGTCTGATTAATTTCTCGCGTTACTGCAGCTGCATTTAATCCCTTTTTAAATTGAAAGAGGTAAATTGCCCGAATATCTCTTGCCGACAGCATTTCCATAAGCGAGACAAGGACAGGTGTATTAATCTTTCCAAGAAATGGAACAGGTACACACTTCAAAATAAATTCCCTTTTCTACAAATACAATAATCTTCACACAGGTGCGATTCAGTTCAGACTGAAGGAAAGAACGGACATTACATTTGTAACAACCTGATAAAAATAATGTAAATTAAATTAAGCGCATGTTTCAGATATCAACCAGACTTTAAAATAAAAAATCAAAAGTTTTAGAACTTATTCGAAAATGAACAAGTTTATCGATGAAGCTCCTAATTTGGAACACATATTCAGCATAGGTCAAATTAGCAAAGTTGCTCGGAAATTCAAGAAGCAAACACTCCTTCAATTAATGAAATAGCTGTTTCAGGTTTGCCATTTGTTGTCAACTTTCTTAGATATTAAAAAAAATTGAAAAATGACAAAATTTTCAATCTTGCGCATCTTCGTAACCACTGAAGATAGAACAAAATTGAAAGTGGCATCAGTTATATATTTTTGCATACAATTTAGTAATCTCGATTAAAAATTTACATGACATACTTCGTTTCCAAAACAACATAAACATATTTTTTTAATTTAAATAATATTTGGCTATCCCTTTATTAAAATAATATTAAACATAAATTTTTTTTTTGATTTCATAAATATAAGGTTTAGAATGGTTATCTTTTTTAGATTTTTTTTATAGCGGAGAATTGGTGCATGCTTATAGATTTATCAATTATACACTGTGCTCAGAAAAATACGGATAAGTACCAAATAGAGCGACTCTATGATTCAATCTGAATCGACTGTACCAACTCGAAAAAATTTCAGTCTTTCAGTAGGTTACAAAGAGCTATTAAGTTTGAAGACGTACAACTGGGACTTAATGAAATTTTTAGAACTGAAATCATTGAAAATCGTGGTGGAATTAGAAAACGGAATTGTGGAAAATTGCATTGACGGAACTAAGGGATTAATACCAATATTTTACCTTTTCAACATGTCTTTATTAGAATTTTTTAGATGAAAGTACATATGGCAACTTAGTACAAAAGGGTTGCTTAAAAATTATAATTTTAACCCCTTTTTACATTCTATATATAATGCAGAAATTTTCTTGAAAAAAATCCTGCACTCCGTATTACACTCGAACCCTCTCATGCCAACCGGGTGTGTATTTTCACCCTTAGATCACGGAGAACGGTGAAGTCAAGTCTTCTAATGCTATAAATTGCATTACGGAAATACATATTAATTATTTTGTTATTATATATCTATATTGTAATTATTTTTATTATTCTGTTTCCATAATGCAATTTATTTCCATAATTTTATGCAAATAGAGTTACTTGTTTGAAATTAAGAACTAGTTGTCAAATTTTAACGAAATGATGTTTGTCTGTACTTAACACCATAAAATATTTACTTTTATCTGATTCGGTGTTGTCAAATTTACATTTCTTTTAAGCCTTTAGCGACCACAAGGACACCGGTGTTCCAAAGCAAAAATACTGGATAGCTCAATAGCGAAAAGAAAAATAGGTGCCATTTTACTCTTAATTAACTCGTTAGCGTATCTGTTCTTAACGTATTTAATTAAAACAACTTCGGTTGCACCTTTTTTTGATTTACTGTGTGTGAAAGTTTACAGTTTTCTGGATACTGTGTTCGAGAATTGTGCAAAGTGTTAGTGATTTTTAAAATTTTATATCGCAATATATACTAGGCCTGGTAAATGCATTATTGTTATACATAGTTATAAAATTATTAGTTTTGCTGAGTATATTGATAAATAGTCAATAACATAAAAAAAATTTACTCTTTACGACCATAGGGACACATGTCCCAAAAAAAATCCATTACAGATTTTCATGTTTTAGTTTCAAAATATGCTTTTTTGGCACTATTTGATTCATACTAAATATATCAAATGATTATATTTATGCAAATAGCCCTGTGGTGGTGAAAGGGTTAAGGACCGTACATTTTTTTTTAATTAGTATTGCTAACTCCGACTAATTCACAGAGTCGTTCCATCTGGTGTTCATCTGCATTTTTCCGATCGCAGTGTATATCACTTAGATACTTACATATTATAACGGAGGTAATTTTTACACTTTGAGTTGCATTATTTTCTAGTTGACGTCTTCTTAACAATAATATCACTAAAAGTTGGTTATAAGTAATTACTCATTTTAATTAAAATACTAACAAAATTTTAATTGAGACTGAATGTAGTAATTGCTAATAAGATTACAAATTATATAGCCAGTCTAACTTCCTCGGTTAACCAACGAAAAAAAATAAACAGGAAAAATTTGTAATTGCGCTTGGGAGTACCTTTACATTTTATGTTTTCTTTACGACCATTGTGAATGCGTTTACTTTTTACGTCTTATGTGATTCGTTATGTCTTGTGCTAATTGTGAACAAGCACTAAAATACCATTCACACACCTTTTCGCGTACGTAAAAAAGTAACTACAAATGAATTGCAGTAAAGTTTAGGAACAAAATCTAAATGTAATTCAAAGTAAAACACAATTCTATAAATTTCGTAATATATATTTTTATCGATCTATTTGTAATTGCAATAAAAAATATTAAATTACCCGTATATATTCTAACCATACGTAAAGTATTTAGTTTGTAAATCCTGCAGTATCAACAGCTTATTAATTTTCCAAACAGAACTATATTTTTCCCAACTGGCTTAGCTGAATATTATGTCGTCGAAAGATTTTGAATGTGCACTACTCAAAACAATTAATATATATTCTATATGACAGATACTATAAAATTGACGATATAGTTTTTCAGAATCTGGCAACCCTACTCCTCGGCCAATATCCAAAAGTTCGCCTCTGATTTTAATAGTGTAAATTTGCAACTTTGAATGTCGTTCGAAATGGAAATAGAGGTTGACAATTGGAAAGTGAAAGAATACATCAAAGTGTTTCTCAAGTGTTTGGAGTGAGCTAAAACGTAATTTCTAGATATTGGAATTTTTTTTGGAACTGGAAGCAGTTCAACAAAGGCAAAGACAGGGAACACATAAAAATTGGGCCTTTAATTCGTCCCAGATTCTGAATGAGTTTGATGGTGCCACTGGAAAATTACTATCACCACAAAACAATAAGTCTAACTTTTATGCTCTAATATCGTTGGTTTGCATTTCTCTTACTGCATATCATAAAAGTGCCAGTTGAATATAAGCAAATGCACATATCGATTGGAGTCGCAATGAATTTGGGTTAATATTATACCATAAGGAATCCAGATTCCCACTGCAGTCAAATAATAAACAAATTCTGATTTCACACAATTTCTCATATTTTGTCCAGAAAATGCCACAACATAAGCGTGGTGGCGTAATGATATATGTGGAATAAGTACTAGAAGATATCCATTGTTCTTCTATATTAAGCAGCAGAGAGAATTTAACTCATTTTTCATTCTTCAGGTTTTACGAATTCCTATCAGGAAGAAATGGGATATGATTCCCTAAGAGATGGTCGACATTAATCTCCATTTCCTTATAATAAAACTGTATTTTTGCAACATTTTATACCCTCCCAAAAAGTTGTTTTAAAATTTGTCCGAACAAGTCAAAACATAAGAACGTGGTCAGATATTTATTCACAAGTATTGGGTTGGCAACTAAGTACTTTCGGTTTTGTAGTATAAAATAAAACACTTTTTTTTAAACAAAGAATAGTTTTTAATCAATTCTATATTTTCCATTTTGCTCAATGACCTTTTGCCATCTTTCTTTCAGCTGCATGATTCCGCGCTCATAAAATTTCTGGTCCTTATCAGCAAAAAACTGAATCAGGTGCGAGTGAAAGTCATCGTCATTTGTGAAAGTTTTACCATTCAAAGAATTCTGCAAACTTCGAAATAAATGGTAATCAGACGGTGCTAGATCAGGGCTATATGGGAGATGTGGCATCACTTCCCAGCCAAGCTCCAATAGTTTCCCACGAGTTGTCAAAGATGTGTGAAGCCTTGCATTATCTTGGTGGAAAACTACGCCTTTCCGATTTGACAATTCTGGCCGTTTTTCTTTGATTGCTTCATCCAGTTTTATTAATTGTTGACAGTAAACATCAGAATTGATCGCTTGGTTCCTTGGAAGCAGCTCAAAAAACACAACACTTTTTGTAATCCCACCAAACTGACAGCATGATCTTTTTTGGATGCAATTCAGCTTTCGATGTGGTTTGAGCTGGTTTATCGTGCTTGCTCCATGATCGTTTTCGAACTATGTTACTGCACAGGACCCATTTTTCATCACCAGTGATGATTCTTTTTAAGAAAGGGTCGGTTTCATTTCGTCTAAGGTGCATATCGCAAAAGTTGATTCTTTGTGCTAAATGAATTTCTTTCAATTCGTGAGGTACCCAAATATCAAGCTTCTTAACTAGCCCAAGACATTTTAAATGATTTTCAATTGTTGTGTGCGATACATGTAGCCTCTCCGCAACCTCTCGAACAGTTATATGACGATCCTCTTCATTTATGACTTTAATTTGGTCATCATCAACTTCAGTAGGCCGACCAGAACGTTGCTCATCTTTGAGGGAAAAATCTTCAAAACGGAATTTTTTATACCAATTCTGACACGTGTGCTCTGTTAAGCAATTAGCACCATAAACTTCACATATCTTTTTGTGAGCTGCAGCAGCTTTCTTTCCTTTACGAAAATAAAATAGTAAAATATGTCGAAAATGTTCGTTTCTGCACTCCATTTAAAATTAACCCACAACTAATAGCTTTAATAAAAATCACGCACTACTTGCTTCTGAAGTTACGTCAATGTGACTAGTATCACGCGACAAACGGTAAAATACAGCACTAACATATGTTATACAAAAAATAAAGCAACGCTCTCTATCAGTAAAAACCGAAAGTACTTAGTTGCCAACTCAATACATTAAAACCCACAAAAAATAATATTAGATCAACTGTTTTTAATTATATTTGTCCACAAGTACATTGAAACCCACAAAAAATAATATTAGATCAACTTTTTTTAATTTACTATCATTTTTATGAAATACCAGTTAATCGCTTTTGGATAATATTTAACAATGTTCACATTATATCAGCGCGTTTATTACTAGTGTACAGTCAACTAGATCTCACAATTTCCTTATTAGAAATTACACGAATATTATTCTCGACATCTTACCTTGACAAGAAAATTTATAGAAAATTAGTTATGAAAGAAAGAAGGAGCAAAGAAGACTTCAAAGGGATATGAGGACTACAATAGATCTGAAATGGTGACATGAAATAGGCTTTATGTCCACCCAATCTTAGTGTAAATATAACGTCGAAAAGATGTTCGGACATACTTTTGTAGTGATTTTATTGTCCTGCAAAGCTGGTCTTTATGACTTAATGTGTAAGTTAATAAGTTACACCAGTGTTATTTTCGAGAACTTCTTGCCTTGACAAGCAAGTTTAAAGAAAATTACATTGTTTGTTTTAAAATAAGTATCTAAGCAATCAGAAGAAATTATAACAAATAAAGGAAAGCTTTCTACATAAAATTTAGTATTGTACCTCTTATAAATGGTATAATGATAAATATAAATCTGTTTACCTCGTAGCTTTTAAAATTTTAACAATTTGTAAGATACAAATTTTCGGTGTCTGTTAATCATACACTATTATTTGTGTAATTAATTTTTTCGTTCATGTTAAAAATAACCTCTAATTGTAATTTAATTCAAACCTGTTCACCTTAAATTTTCCTCAAACAAGTGAATATATTTCCAAAAGTCGCCAAAGTTGAAAAGATTTAATGCAGCGTAAAAAATATATTTAAATAAGTATAACCTTCAAGAGAATTAAAATTTAAATAGTCGTTTTATCTGAAGTAATCCAGATGCTATGGCATCTTCAGTTATTACCCAATCGACTATAAGTTTAATCAAAACAAAATCATAAAATCCATATGTCTATTTATTGATCGAGATTTAAAAAGAATAGCCAATCCTTCGATATTAGGGAACGAAATTTGAATTTCGGATGTCTGGAATATTTCCATTTTAATATCATCCATATGTATGTATGTGCATACGTATAAGTATACGTAATATGTAGCAAATACGTAATATATTCTATTACAACTTAAAAGACACTCTAAAAATTACAACCGCTTTATTTCCATTTCTAATGAAAGTACATTTACCTAAAAAGAAAAGTTTATTTCATATCACTCGTATGTAAATATAAATTCAAAATGTGGTTTCGGTTTACAAAATATGTCGTCTAAATACGTACGTACATGTTTTAATTATTACCTAAATAGTGCATATGAAGTTCTACTAAATTATTCATTTAAAAATACCTGAGGTAGGGTTTTAAATAAGAAATTTATTTTTTATATAAAAAGGGATTCGATGTTTTTACTAAATTATCCACGTTTACGGAATTAGCAACAAAAGTTAAATATTTTAGAAAGATAAGCTTACATTAATGTTCTTCTACATAATAGATTCAATGGTAACCATTATACATACGAGGGTGATTCCAGAAGTACTCGAACCAACGAAGAAAATATATTTATTTTTCAACATAATCACCTTTCAGCTCTATACACCTTTTCCAGCGATCTCCAATAAGGTCGATACCCTTTTTATAATAAGAACTGGCATGTTTGCCAAGATCCATAATCTCAGATTTCCTCAATAGAGGATTACCACAATATATGCATAACTAATGGAACAAGTAATATGTTTACACCAAAACATGTTACTTGTATTCAAACTCGTGAGTGGTGCTAGGATCTGGGTCTTATCGGGAAATTAAAGAACTTAATACCGGGGTCGTAAGTAGAATCGATCGTAGAAATTATTAATTTCCATATCTCCAATAAATTTAAATAGTAAAAGTAAGACAAGAAAATTCAAGGTTGAAGAAAATTGAAGCTAACATTCCTAGTGTTCTTTGCATCAGTCCCCTACTTATATTATACCATTAATTTACCAGATCTCGAGAATGGAACAATAACTACCTTTGCTGATGAAACAGCGATCTTAGCAGTAGATAATAATATACTAGAAATAAAAAAAACTTCAGAAAGCCTGAAGTAATTTTGTTAATTAATAATCTACATATTAAGAGGGCCAGTCAGTAATTAGTGACTCTGAAAGGAAAGCAATAATAGAAATTTTATTTGCTTTTGAACGAGGCAATCTATCAAAACATAACTTAAAATTTACGTTCATTCCGATCTTAAGAACGATTGTCATTTGGACGAAAAGTGAACTGCTTTTAGCTTCTTTTGGAACATAGAAAAAATGGAGTACCCATCAGTGATGAAGGTCTGCGTTTTACAGAACAAAAGAACTATGAAATCAACGCTGAACTACTGCGATCGTACAACAATGGACATCTGAGTTCAAAAGTGACCAAAACATTATATTTGATGAAGGACGCTGTGAACGCCCAAATAACATACGTACTCCAGAAATAATTAAGAAAGTACATGATTCTAGATGTCGGTTGAATAAAATTACGTGAAGTAGAAACGCTCTACAGATTTTCAACTGAACTAAGAACTAGAAAATAAGACTTACTTTGTAAAGTCAGCACATATCAACTTTATCAACAAAATGCAACCATGTATCTAGGTATAACTCTCGATGTCAAACTAAAATAAAAGAAGAACATGTAGAAAAAAAGTTGAATTAAATATAAATAATATAGAAAACTATACTGGACATTGATACGTTAACTTTCAATTTGATAATATTTAAACAAGTTTGAATATAAGATACATACTTGCCATCATAGAAATATACAAATATTTCAAAATAAAATCTACGTAATATTGTTGACGCATTTTAGTGCATTCGAAATAGCGTCATCCTCAGAGATCTAGAAGTGGAGGACGTGGCCAATGAAATACGAAGATTTGCAGCACATCGTGAAGTAAGGTTATATCAGCAGTTATGTCGAAGCAATTAAGAGCGAGAGAAAATTAAATTGGACTATAATCATACAAGCTTGTTTAGTACATAGTATTTAGAACTTCAGTAATTAAAAGCAGAGCAGAATGTACCAATGCGATATTTTATACAAATTAGAGAAGACACTAAAAGTGGGTAAATTTTAGATATTAAATTTACATAGGTCTAAAATTTTGAAATTAAAATACTCGTACTGGTTGGCCATAGAAAAGTTTTAATATACATATATACATATGTTTTCTGTTGAAAATTGCCAATGTTAAAGCAACGCCAACGTTTTAAGTATCAATTTAAAGACTCTAAATATTTTAATGTAAATATATTTATGTATGTATATGTAGATGTTGAAAAAATGCTTATGCTTAAAGTCACTTGAAAAAAAAGAGAAAAAATTCTTCGAAACTTCGTTTTAAATATGTATTAAGTATTTTATTGTCCCTAAAGATCGATGAGAATCCAAACATAAAGAATAAACTTTCGTTCGCACTTTCTGTATTCTACCGAAACCAAGCTTTCTTTGAGAAAATATATTTTATTGGAACCGCATTGGAAAAAGGCAATTCAATTTTCAATATTCAATTATTAATTCGAATGAAATTTTGCTGTGAATCAGTAGTGTGGTTCTTATTTTTCCCCAAAAAATTGAGACAAGTTTACTTACATATTCATTCGAAGTCAACAGTCAGATGACAAATATGGGATATACTTGCCTGTAAAATTCGTTAATAATTATTGCTTCAATGGTAACTATTTGTAGAGAGCTCAGAACTAGTATGTGAGAACATAAACTGAGAAACTTGAGCTAAACTCAAACTAAACCATGCGATAATGAGCCGAGAGTTGCGTGCCCGCATGGAAGGACAGTAGACACCAGTCGCAATCCCCTTGTATGTAACCTTAGTTGGTCGAACGAGGCACACTGTTATTTTTCCCTGTTATTTGTGAAAATAGTATGAAAAAGGTACAAAGCAAAGCCCAAAAACAGAATGTAAAAAAGACCATGTAAAAAGTTTAGATTTATCTACACAAGTAAAGTTACATAAAGTTGTCCGGGTCAACAGCGTGAAGGTATTGTACTTAGTCAATATGTGGATCTTATATCAGATGGTGAAGAATGAATTTCTAAGGCTAAAATACAAAATCTGAGTAGATTGGGTCGTAATTATATTGGCTAAAAGAGCTGTAATCAAAGCTAACGAAAGAAAGAAAAAGCAAGAGGCAAAGAAACCAGAAGACTCTAAAAAGGCATGATGGTCACAATAGACCTGAAATGCTTGCAATGAAATAGACTTTTGAGGTGGCTATAAAGCCTATTCCATTCCTCACGTAATCTTAAATATTAGTGTAAATTCAAATATAGCGTCGTAAATATATTTGGACATACTTTGCTACAACTAGGTAACGTTATTGTTCTGCAAAACTAAACCTTTGAGTAATTATGGGAATAAAAATTGAATTCCACGAAAAGTATGCTATTCTTGTATATATAGATTTACGACTTCAAATCTAGCCAAATCTACATTCTTACTTATCAAAATTATTTTGAGATTTGCAGTGCATTTTATAACCAAGTATCTCTCACGTCTCAATTTCATTAATCATCATTTTCATCTTGCCTACGTTCATGAAACAAGACAATTGTGGTTTTAGATATTATACTAGGGGAGCTACGAAAGTCTTCTAACAGTAAAACAATCTACCATTTTTTATTACTTTGTTTTTCAACACAATCTCCCTTAACTTCATCGCACTTGTGCCACCAGTCCTGCAAGAACGTTATTCCATTAGAAAAAAATTATTTATAGGTCTAAAAATAGGCATCCATCTTTTCTTTCAATTGATTATCATCTGAAAAATGACATCCCATGAGGTGCTTTTTTAAATTATTTAATAAAAAGAAGTCGTATGAAACCAAATCTGGACTATATGATCGGTGGTCCAGCTTACAGAAGTTAGACTCAACGGAGAATGAGTTAGCATTTGGCTGTCTTGTGAACTCGCGCATTATTTTGAGCAGTATTAGTTAACAGTCGCACATAATTTTATTATCGTATTACATTGGGCTGGCATATTTTCGACTAAAATAACTTCTACCTAATCGAAGGCCATGAGTTTTACAGCTAAAAGTGGAGCAACTTTATAAGCCTGTGCATGGGTTCCAATTTTATTTCTGGATTCCAGTGATGTAGCCAAATCTCATTTCCGTTATCTTAGAAAAACAATTAATATCTGCATCAAAAAATGCTAAATCGAATTGTTTTGAGAAATTTGTTGTCTAAACAGTTTTTCTTCACAAGTCAAGAATCTTGAAACACACCTTGCTTAAACTTTACTTATGTTTAGTTTATGGCGTATACTTATTGAAATATTTGGTTCAAATATATTTAGTACTTTAGCAGTGGTAGAAACGTTCACAGAACGATATTTGAGAACCATTGGTTCAACTTTCATAAACATCCAATGGTCTTCCGCTTCTTTGGTCATCTTCAATGGATCTGGAACTCCACCGAAACTGTTTAGATCAACATTTCACCATTCGTTCGTGATAGTTTTAGGAGAATTGTGTTCCTTTGACGAAAATTTTATTTCACAAATTTATTTTCTCTTGAACATTATATCAAGCTCAAAATAATGAACGAATTGAAGTCGACTTTGACACGTAAGTAGAAAAATGTTATCACTACCCACAATTAGTTGTTTCTGTCATGGCTACATAGATTTTTTTTCTAGTTTCCCTCATATGATTAACTAATAATGTTCTTTGCATGAATGGAAGCATCTGTATTGTCAAATATACACAAGATACACAATAGTTTCTTTTGTAGCATACATATAAAAGTTATATTAATATACATGATAACCTGAATGATTATTCAGACTTTAATTAAAAAACTTTATTAGACGTCATTAAAACAATTTTTTCGTAAGATAATATATTGCATTTCCACATATAATTATATATAAATATATAATTAAGCGCTTCAGGATGGCAAATTGGCTATTCCGTCGTTATTACTAATTGCAGAAGGATAATTAAAAATTTTCTGTAATGGACAAGATTCGAACCTGTATCTATCGTTTTCTAGACGATTGCGTCAACCAATTAAACTTACACGTAATACAACTCCGAATCTCTTAATATACCATAAAATGTATTATGTTACATATTGCACAATTTTCATAATATAACGTATTTAATTCATTACTTATATATTCTTAATTATGTAAAAATACTCTACATATTTTATAATTAATAAATTGTTTTTGAAAATAGCATTTGGAAAGGCTTTCGTACATTAAAAATTAAATTTATTTAAAAAAAATTTTTTATTAGCGAATCAGAAAAAGAATCATTTGTAGATGTACCAACTTTATTATATATTCCATGTTTACTTGACTTTTTATATATCCTGTTAAAATGTTCATTTCATTACCACTAAGAATTCGACAAAATCGATTAAAACGTAGTCAACATTATATGTAGCGATCACTGCCAAACTTTTACCAAAAATAACATTTGTTTGTAAATGTATCAATTTTCTGAACTAAAAAAAGATCTATTACTTAAGCTTTTCTATTAATAAAATTTTCAAGTTACTACAATGTATATTTTCGCATGACTAATTAAAAACAACTGAAGTTTATTTTCTATATATTAATAAATCTAAACATTTACAGTAATGGTTATAAAGTTAGACTTCTATTATAATTAAACGCGTTATCATGTCATTAAGCATCCATTTTCAGAAAATTATAAACAGTAAACATCTTCGCGCAAAAGTAAGTCTTTTATAGATTTTTTTTATGATGAATTAATTAAAAATGTGGTAAATTAAGTTAATAATTATATATAAATATATAATTAAGCTCTCTACCACGGAAAATTCATGAAGATTATAAGATATATATTATTTTCTGTTATCCCGTCGTTGATTAAAAATTTCAGCGCTGGTCTACCTGGTGGTCTAATTGGTAAAGTAGCCGTCTAGCAAACGGTAGATAGAGGTTCGATTCCTTCTACAGCGCAAAAATTTTTAATTCATTTCTATGATTTTAATCAGCTATGGCATAGTAGAAAAAATAATTTTCAAGCTAGATCAATTATACTTTTTCGTTTAGTGAAATTGCGAAACCAAAAATTGTTAAAACGTTTAGTAACACGTGCTTTCACCTTAAGGGCCAATTACTGAGTAAGAATTGCACAATTACTGGATGTTGTAGTGTCTTAATTACTATCAGACTTTGTACAGTATTCCGTTTATTTTCAAATCGGGTAATTTCATAAACCACAACATATTTCATTCTCTTCATATACTACATGAACCATGCGATATGCTGTACAATGCCTTTCTGTAATTGTTCAAGAAAGGATTTGTAAGTTACGCCAATCTGTCTAATTGTAGCTAACAAAACAAATAGTGACTCACGAAAATAAACAATGTAATGGTCGATAACGACGTTACACTATTCTAGCTAATGATCCTTCCCTTGTAAGTTTGTCTTAAACGAGCACACACTTCTACCTCTCTTTTGTGACATAATTAACATATAAAGGCTTGGCAGCCATACGGTAAAAATAGGAAGACATTTATAAAGACAACTTTTCTTTCCTTCATTGTTATCACTCCATGGGTTCACTTCTGAATCGAAGAGATATTATTGATATTCTCAGAAGGGGATAATCTTGAAAATAACTGGATTCGAACTATCAATTTCTGGGCTATTTCATTAGACATCGTATTATGATTTTTCAACTTTAAGCTTTATAAATGGCCTTCAAACAACTTTGGACAATGAATTTCGTGAAGGTCGTCCCACAAATGTTGTTGGGTCGGAAAACATTAATGCAGTGTCTGGGTACCACATAATTTCACAAATGCTCAAAAAAGGACTCGCGTCGATTGGTGCCAAGAAATGTACAAAAAATACAATGGCGATGTTTCAAAGAACATTTATAAAATCGTCACAGGCGATGTATTTTGGATCTATACGTATGAGCCCGATAGTAAACAGCAGTCGACTGTGTGAGTATTCTAAGATAAGCCAAAACTAACAAAAGTTGTTTGCACTCCAAGCACATCAAAACAAATGGTTGCTTGTTTTTTCAGAAAATCCAGCCACGTTGCAACCGTGTCGACTGTATGGGTGACATGACAATGCGAGCTCTCACAGGTCGGTTCAAACAATTGAAGTTTTTGAAGAAATATGTTTTCCTTATTTCTTCAAAAACTTTTGGCAAAACATTGATTTGATGAGCTATCCGCCGTACAGTCCTGATCTAGCACCCTGTGATTTCTTTATGTTCCCACACGTGAAGAATAAACATCGTGGTCAACGGTTTTCTACGCTGGAAGAGGCAGTTGAGGCATTCATATTTTGGAGATATCGCCTTCACAGTGGCAGCCATGTTTTTCGGATTGGTTTAAACGAATGCAAAAGGGCATTGATTTTCAAGGAGAATATTTTGAAAAGCAGAAACTATTTTCGATAATAAAAATTTTTTTTTTGTTTGCTATTCCCAAAATATAAACGGCTATCCTCGTGTGTATACATATATGTGCTACAAATAACTCAACGTATTGTATTATTCCGTGAAGGATATTAACCTCCATCAACCCTCGCTCTAATCATGTGTTACGATTATTTTTTCCTACTTCTATATATGTATATAGATATTATCATATCATTTGGTGTGTCCTATATACTATTTTCACTTGATTTGCTGTGAATATTGACCTTTGTTTATTTCATTTCTGATTTTCTATATTTTACCAGTTTTATTTCAAAGCCTTTGGTTAGTTAACAGATTTAGTTTTATTTTATCTTTTTCATTTTAGTTTAATGTATAACATCGTATATATGCATCCTTTTCCATTCAAGAGTCAAATTTTCATATGGCATATCCGTTATTTCCAATGAAATATACAACTACTAAAACCTCCTGGTGACGTAAGTCTTGCTTCGACTTGTTATTGTTTCCGCTTGAGAAAAAAAGAAGTACGCGGACTATCTTAGCACACGATCTGGCGTACGTAATCTCAAACTTAATTATATGGTTTCTATTTTGAGCCTTTTTTTTTGTTTTATCTGAGCAACTTTCTAAATTAAACGCGCGACTTTTTGACTAAGCAAAGGTAAATCCTGTGAGATATTATTAGGAATTAGGATTTCTTTAATACTCCGGGATTTTTCAAAACTCCTAATGTCCTTCATAATAACTTACTCCACATTTTACTATCTTCTAATCTTTTGATGAGTAACTCACTCCCTTCCTCGAGTTTAGCCGACCTACTGCAGCTCCTGCATGCTGACCATTGAAAACATCGATTTACAAGGAACTAAAAAGGTGATGTACGACATCTCAATAAGATACGTGTGCTTAAAGTAACAACAATAGTTAAGTGACAAAAATCATATTCTTTGAAATTTAGCAAATATACAATGATTTGCCCATTCAAGAAGTATATCCAATGATTTTTTTAGTGTGACTAATTGCAGTTGTGTTTACATGGCTCGTCGTTGTCTTCATTGATGAAAAACAATTTCATGTCGTTACCAAATCGAGTAAATACGGTAACAAGAAGCACAAAGGATTTGATTTTTCTTCAAACAATTAGTGACAATTAACAAATAACGGAACGGACTATTACTATATAATACCAAGTAATACTATGTACCATCGTGTAATAATCGCCAACTATTTAGATCACGATATTCAGGACGCGCACGATAAATATGATCTAGCAAGCTTTTCAATAAGCCAAGATAATAATCAGCATTAACTATTGCATTACTTGAAATCGTAAAAAGTATTGTTTCGTTTTTGGACGTCTCCAATCGGATTTCCAGTTACTTCCTGCATTTGAAGTCTATTCAGTAATTTACGTTTGTTTTCTTAGCCGTATTAAACGCACTCTATTCGAGTTTCTCTGTTAGTGTCTTCGCAATGCCTAATTCGGCACAATCTTTTATCATCCATCAATCTATTTAGGATTAACTTCGGATTTAAAGTGATTAAATTCTTCGATTAAAATGAGTTCCATTAAAGAATTTTCGAAATTTTATCGAAATTGTGTGTACTTTTTTGGGTTAAATTTATCGGTCCGAATGTTCATCATGATGTACATCCTTCATGCTTTCCCTGAATCGTTGCTGCCACTCACAAACTTATGTTTATAATAAATAATTGTCTATATAAATAATTTTTAGCATTTGGAACGTTAATAAATGATCATAGATTATTAGGGAAAGTTGACCGTTCACAAATCAATTTTCATCAATAGATGGCGAGATTAATTATATTAAAATAGACATATCTTCGTTATTTTCGAAACAAATGTTGGCCCCCATCCAAACTATACTTAAAATAAATAATCAATTTGTCAATAAAAATATGCTGACAATTTTACTTCACACTACTAACCTAGAAGGAATTAATGCGCATATGCTCCTGTTGTATATAATAATTAACATTTTCAGAAAGTACATTTCGCACAAATGCTTATATGTGTATTGTAAGTCTGAAAACAGATAAATTTGTGAACTGAAGTTGGAAAACATAACGAAACATGAAATAATTTGTATCCATATGTCTATATGTGCAGATCGTGTCTACGTTCATAATTGGATTCAAATTCAATTTTTTATTTGTATAATATGCTGTTGTCTAATATATATACAATACATTCCCTGATAAACTGTTCTTGTTTTGTGTCCAAACGTGTGTCATAACGAAAGAATGCCTATATATATATATATATATATATATATATATATATATATATATATATATATATATATATATCGAAATACATAAATACATTTTAAAAATGTTTATTGAATATTATTCGAGTGTTTCCGTTTAACAAAAAGGCAAACATAACAGCGAAATATAGCCTACAAAATGCACATTTGTTTTACAGAAATGATTCGGGTCGCTGATCTATTTAAAACACATCTGCTGTACTGGAGAAAACTATTAACTTAGTTTTGAAAATACAATTCTACAAAGAATGAATTCTAAATTTTAACATTTTTTTTTATATTTACGTATATATTTAAGCAATTCAGCACTAATCAGCAATTCCGGTCGACCCAATATGCCTCTTAATCTTCAAATGAATCTTGTCCTTTTATTTCTTCATCGATAAGAGTCATTCTACCCTTTTCAGTAAACAGCTTTGAGTCAGGGCCTAATACCAAGTAACCAATAAAGTTCGTACGTTTTCTGTATAGTTTACTGCAGTGACTTCTGATAACTTGTGGTGACTTGCAAGCTTTAATATGTAATAAATGCGCGCCAGTGACTCTGTACATTTTGCTTTGGTATGCACTACTGTATTGTGATTTTAAGTCCTTTGTCAGCCAAATCCTGCATAATTCGAGTGCATCTACTTTATGAATTATACTTGGTTCTAAAACTGCAAAAGCAAGCCGCAAGATATGCATGGCATTTGGAGAAAATGCGATAAAAGAACACACTGTATGGAAATTGTTGAAAAAATTTTCTTCTGGGGATAAATCCCTTGAAGATTGACTACGTTCAAGATGACCCTGCATTATTGACAACGAAGATTTGGGTGCAGTTATTGCACAAAATTCGAAAGTAACATGCCAAGAACTTTTTAAAATGTTTAAATTCAATGATTAAACAATTCATTTACATTTGCATAAAATTGGAAAATCATGGAAACTAAGCAAATGAATTCCACATACGTTATCAGATGAGAATGAAGATCAAAGGCCATCAATGAGTTCTTCACTTATTTCGCGTCACAAAAACAAACCATTTCATGATCACGTACTTAATTGTGACGAAAAATAGATTCTGTACTGTAACATGAAGCGAACATTTGTTGTAACCAAAGGAAAGGATTTTAGCTGGTATTGTTCACTGCGAGTTTTTGAACACGTACCAAACAATTACGTGTGAGATGTACTTTACACAACTTCAGCGTGTACAGGATGCTTTATTTCAGAAGCAGCCACGGCTAGTTAATCGAAAGAAAGTGTTATCCTTGCAGAACAATGCAAGACCCCATACTACAACCCAAACACGTCAAGAAATTTCTGTTCTAGGTTGGAAAGTTCTACCCTATCCCTCATATTCGCCCCATATTTCTCCAAATGATTATTATCCTTCCTTTGGCTCTAGATAATATTGAGGGATGATGGTACTTATTCAAAATGTTATTAACCCTCGGCAATTACGCCATTTACACCAGGAATCAGATCCGATGTTAAAATATCGGATTTGCTTTTTATAGACCACTTACATATTGGCCAAATTGAACGCGGGAAAAATCAAATGGGTCTAGCTTGTAATATAATAAACATAATTGCAAAAGGCAGAATAAAATCGAAAGCATTCACAAACAGGTTTGGACAAAATCTAGAAAACGATACGTGAACCAGTTATCTCACCTGGCAAAGCCATAGATAGCTCTTGAAACACTTTAAGGGCACCCCTTGCTCCATTTTGAAGCTATATGATATATAATGATAAATGCATACATTTTTTAGTAGTGTCCTTCGATCATTTTTGAAGCTGAAGACATATGCTTTGGAGTAAATTTGTCGTACTATAGCATTAAAGCTTTCATTATTATTTTGATTATACTTCTTCAACCATATACCAAATAAACTTTTAGGAGAAAGGTCTTCATAAATTGGATGAACAGAAGAATGAGAGATGATCGCATTTGTTATTAACTTCGGCACTACGCTGTTTACACAAGGAGTTGGATTTCGATGGGCAATGTGAATGTATTAGATTTGCATATGAATACATATATATTAACCATATTATTAGCAGAATTTGGATGCCAATTCTTAGCATGTAGTTAGTTTCTTTATCAACTTATCGATTAGTTTTACGGACATCTTTTTGTCTAATACACGGAGTACGTTTTTTCTATCCTTTTTGCTGCACGACGTTGACATATCCCTTTTTTCGTGATTTTAAGTTCTATTTCCACTAAAGTTTTAAATATTTTGGTGTCCCCAGCGATATACTCCATATTTGCTGACTCAAACCCAATAAAAATATAACTTTGCATTTAAAACTTTGTGAACATATTTTGAAAATACAAAACTTTCAAAGTATATGAAAAAAACGTCGATTATTTTCTGTTTCCTTAAGAAAGAAAAGGATCGATTAAGAAGAAAATGTTTCATTTTTAAACAGCTCGACGATCAATTCCTACTGTTTTATTGCTTTTTCATCATACATAATGGTTGCCTTTTTGCAAATTTGAATAATTAATAGATTTTAGTGAAGAAACTATTAGTTTTTAGTTTTATTTATTGAAATTAGTATATTATACCATGTGTAGAAAAAAATTGGATGGCTAACGTTATGGAAAACTTCACGGTATATGTATTTATTTAATATGAAAATATCAACATTAAAATGTATTTTATACAGGCTGTTTATTAAACATGTGGCAAAAATTGTGGAGATTATTCCTTGGGCGATTTTTTACTGGGATGATTTATGGAAACATGCTTTGCTTCTACATGTAAAGACTCTTAATCTGCAACAACTGCTGAAAATGATTACCACCAACTAGGATGCGTGCATCTAATCTTCTCCTCATTGTCTGCCGAACTCTCCCCAAAAACACCAGGGTTGCTTCTTATTGCAGTAAACCCATCAATTATCTCAATATTTCTCCAAACTTCCTCTTCTCTACTGAAGCAGAAGGACACCACAGGAAAAAATTCCAGTGCAGTACATAGTTTTACTTAGGATGCATTAATAATTTTAAAAATATTCATAAGAAGTGCAATCCTCTGAATTTTTGCCACATACAAAGGGTACTAGGAAAGTTTTGCCATGAATCGTAGGAAGCTGCTTGTTGCTGCAAGTTGAGACATGTTAATACGTGCATAGTAGCCGCCGCACCATGTCGATGGGCTCAGTTATTCATTAGCAGTAAGAGTGTAAAGTGCTTGCAATAGCATCGTGGTCACGAAATGAGATAAGGGCAGTTTTGCGTTATAATTTCATGCGTGGTTTAAACATAGACCATTGCTTCGAAGAAATCACTCTTGCACTAGCTGATGTATGTCCACATCGCACAACGATATTCAGGTATTATAGAGAATTCCAAAGGGGAAATTTAACTGCGGAGGATGCTGAGAGGCCGGGAAGGCCACGAACGTCAGTTACGGGGGAAAACGTTACTACTGTGAGGAAAATACTTGCCGAGGACAAGCGAGTGACCTACCAACAGATAGAGGGTACTTCAGGCCTAAATGCACCAGCAATTCGTTCGATTCTGCATGATCATTTGCACGTGAAGAAACTTTGTTCTCTCTGGGTGCCGCATCGACTGACTGAAGAGCATATAACACGACATGCGACTTGGTGCCGAGAGATGCTTAAAAAGTTTAATAACATCGTGACAGGTGACGAGACTTAGCTGTACTATTACAATGTGACGACCAAAGCTCAAAACAAAGTTTGGGTCTTTAATAATGACGACACGCCAGTAGTTGTCAGAAAATCCCGATCTGTAAAGAAGTGGAATTGTGGAACGCGTCGTTTTGGACATACAGAAGACAGTCATATTTAAGTCGTATACTGAACAGTGCCTGCCTAAAGTCATTGGATCTATGAATAATCTGCGGTCAAAGTCAAGAATGGACACCTAGCTCACCGAGCCACAGACTGCACCGAATATTTGAGCACGGCAGGATTGAAACTTCTCGAGCACCCTCCCTACAGTCCAGATCTTGCTCCCTGCGACTTTGCACTGTTCCCGCATGTGAAAATGAAGCTAAGAGGGAAGTGGTTTTCCAGTGATGAGGACCTCCTGCGGGATTGCAACAACGAGTGTGCTTTACTCCCTTGTGAAACTTGGCAGAACTGGTTTATAGATTGGTTTCGGAGGATGGAGAGGTGTATTGAGTGTAAAGAAAACTACTTTGAAAAAATTAAATAAACAAAGTTGTATTGCAAAACTTTCCTAGTACCCTTTGTATTAAATAAACTGTATAAAAAATTTTATGTAAAACACGGAGAATTATTAAAAATTGTTAGGATTTTCCACATCTTTGTTACTTCCAAAAACAGGCACAAAATCGATGGATGAGATTACCGTGTTGTGAGTGGCCACATAGTTAATAATACAGATTTTAATAAATGTGGGATAAAACATCCCGACCTCAAATAATGACGTTTCAGTGGAGTAATAGAAATATTTTATTACATTTCGTAATAGCACTGTCCGTATTTTGTATGCTGAATCTCCGCTTATATATACATATGGGATTTAAATGAATGTGTAGAGACTTCCTGCATAGAAAATATTAACAGAAGCCAGTGGAATATTCAATACGGCAGATATTAAAAGTCGAATAAATAAATTTATAATGTAGCTTATAACAAATCTGTATTAAAAGTTTTATTAGCGTCGATGCAATAAAAATACAGACAAAATGATCGTCTCTCGAAACCATAAAAACCATAAATAAAATTTTGAACGGAGCGTAACTTGTTTTATTATAAAACATAAACCGCTCTACACCATTTATTGCCAAAACTGTGAGGAAATATTGTATGAAAACATACAGGAAAATTGAAATAAATGTATACTGTAACATTATTGAAAGTAAATGGTAAAAAATTTATGTAAATTAACAATTTAAGAAACATACTGAAGCTGAGATGTAGTAGCGTACCGTTTTTGTCAAAATAAAAATTCTTTAAAAAAAGTTCTGTGCCAGTATATCTTTTTATTTAGAAAAATTTAAACATTTGACAATAATTATCCTAGAATCCGATGCTCCGCCTGTGGTACTACACCAGATTGCCAGTATATCACCAAGAATCTTAATTTTAACTTGAATATTGTTATTTGAATACAGTAAATACAAAGTACAAATTATTCGGAAAACAGTAATACTGACAGTGATGTGACTCGTTCACTCAAGTGGCCTTTGCATTGTTGTTCTACTCTGGTCGAATGCTAGGTTTTAAGGGAGAGATAAGCACACATGCTATGTGAAGGCTACAACTTTTACTGCAATAGCACTAAATAGAGCCGTAAAAATGAAATCAGTAGGTTTTAATAAGAAAAAGGCATCAAAAATTATATTAAGATTAAGACAATCATGCATAGTTCGTTTGCAAGTAATCCAAATATTTTTGTTATGTGTATGGTAAATTTACATCATTAAATAATAGTGAAAAGTTAAGTCCGAGCATTTGTTAAACTTATATACTTTACTTCGGTGAAATCGTCAAAAATCAAGACAAACCGTGGATTCCGCATGTACTATATGCAGGAATTGGTTGTGTGGACTGTGATATTCTTTACCTTTTGCCATTCCTATGCGTTGGAGGGAACAAAGGAATCATCTTGAAGATTGTTATTTTCGTCAAAACAACAGGACTTAACAGGCATAAAAAAAAGAAGCGTGATTATATAGAGACAGTGTCAACTCAAAAAGGTATTTTCATTGGACCTCAGGTATGAGAAATATTAAGTATTAGAAAATATGAAATCAAATTAACAGCGCCGGAAAAAACTACGTGGTTGCCTTCGACACAAGTTTTTACAAGTTCTTTTTTGGAGAATGAAGAAGTACCAGGACAAAAGGAATTCTGTAATGTTAGCAAATTACTGTTGGACGTTAACAAAAGAGGTTGTTGTGCATGTTATTTACAAGAAGCAATGCAATATTTTGTCACACTTCTAATTGCATGTATTTAAAATATATACAGTCTGTTGCAGAGAAAACCGATTTTTTTTAAATATGTAGTAATTCTTAGTCGCGCCATCTATTAAAAAAATATGCGTCGGTAAGGTAGATCTTTCACTAATGTTATGTCAAGCAGAGAAATTGAGCATAAAGAAACAGTGCGTATTTGGCATTGGTCGAAAAATGAATTTTGAACAAAGTGCTAATATCAAATTCTATTTTTAACTCGGTAAATCGCTTACTGAAACGTTTAATTTGATGAAACGAGTGTATGGTGATGCGTTTTTATCACATACAAGTATGTATGAGTGGTATAAATGATTTAAAGACGGTCGTAAAGACATAAATAACGACCAACATCCTGGTGCAAAAAAATCTGTGGTTACTGAAAGTAACATCGAACTTGTGCGTGAATTTATCAGAAATCCTCATTGCAATACTTGGGAATGGAATTAATTATTTCCAAAGATTCGATTCATCGCATTTTCACATAATGATTAAAGGCTCAAAAAAGGACGAAAATTTCATATATTCTATTGTAACTGGCGATGAGATGTGATGTTTTCAATATGATCCAAAGATGAAGCGTCAAAGCTTTGAACGGAAGCATCCAAGCGAAGAAAAATAGAACAAAGGCCGTTTAGAGAAGTCAAAAGTGAAGACAATGTATTTTTCAAACAAAATTTCTTGGTTTATTTTCATGATTCGAAAAGCATAAAGGCACAAAGAGTTTGCACCAACTAGTCAAATAATCTATGCTGTGTATTATCTTGGTGCTATAAAGCGTCTTTTAGCGCGTATTTGTCGTGTGCGCCCTCAATATCGTGAAAATGGCAGCTGGCTGGCATCGCTCGACGCATTTTAATCATCAACCATTCAAACTACATTTGTCGATGAAAGGATAGCGTTATGCCGACGTCGAAGCCATTAAAAAGGCGTCGACAGCGATCTTGAAGGACATCTCTAAAGATGAACATAAAAATCAAAGCCGAAGGCGATTACTTTGAATAAAATAAATGAATTTTACCAAAATAGTAAGTTTTTGTTTTTATTTTTAAAAAATTCCGTTCTCTCTAAGGCAACTGTGTATATAAACTTTATAACAAGTACTGCGACAGACTGTGTTTATATACATACATGCATATATATATATATATATATGCATACTCCCTTCATTTCATTGTTTATAAACAATCTGTAATATTCAACCACTAAATCTATTATTTTTTCCACCATACTTCATTAGCCTTTTCATTAAATATTGAACGAAATCTATAATTATTTCGTGAGTAAAAATATATTTTAAAATCATTTATAAAATACAGATCCATTAGACCAAAAATACAAACTTCTTTAAAGTAAAAGACACTCCTTAAAAACCTTCTTTGAAAATCCATCAAATTCACTCTTTTACGATTTTCTCTTCACCCGCATGCAATTAAAATAATATCTCCGTCCGGAATCCAGAAGAAAACTCAATTTATTTTGAATTTTTTTATTGCTTCAAAAGAAACGCCAATTTATTTTTATCAAGAGTTATAAACTGGCTGAATTATCAATTCTGTTCCTTTCTCCCCAAATTGTAAACTTCAAGAAAAGTTACGAACCAATATTATGAAAAGTTAAAGTTTAAAAGAAAATACGCTCTGCATATTCGACGTGAATTCGGGTGAAGGAAATTTCTCAAGAGAACAACTTTCACATTTCAGGAACTAGAGCTACATACTTTAAGTAAATTGTTACAGTTAAAATTTTAATAATTTATGTAGAGATCACGAAAAATACGATTAGTATTTAGGCGTGATAAATATCAGTTACACGCCGTTGGAATTTAGTTTAAATGACTCACGATCTTATCGCTTCTAAATGAGAATTAGAGTAGTATTAACTTTCACTACTTTCAATTACAATATCAGCTATTATAAATCAATGAAATTATTTACATAATCTGCTGTAGTAATTAATCTTCAAATAAGAATGATCGGTAAATATAAAGGTGTTTCAAATTGGGCGGTTTTAAATATCCCAGCTTTTCCCAGAATTTTGAATTTATTGTCATTTTAGTTCTATTACACTACCGGTCATATATATTTGCCCACCCCAATTTTATGTGTTTCCTGAAATACGGATTATCTTTCGAAAAATCTGTATTATAATTATTCAACAATATTATTAGTGGAAGTAATTCCATATGAATTTCTACGAAAATCTTAAATTGTTTATGATATATCGTAAAGGTGTCATAAATTGGATAAATACCATAAATATTATATAGGCTAATCCCTAAAGAACATAAGAATTGGACGATTGATCAGTGGAATAATGTGTTGTGGACAGACGAATCGAAGTTTGAACTTTTCGGTAGTAAAAAGCGAATATTCGAAGATCCGCAGGAGAAAGAGTACTGCCAGAATGTATGGCGCCTACCGTAAAACATGGAGGAGGTTCAGTAATGATTTGGGGGTGTTTTGGTGGAAGATCTATAGGTGATCTCGTCAAAATTGAGGGAATCCTAAGAAAAGAAGGCTACAAGAAAATTTTAGAAAATAACGCTCTTCCTTCAGGACTAAGGATTCTTGGCGAAAACTTTGTATTTCAACAGGACAACGATCCGAAACACACTTCTAGATTGTGTGGCGATTACTTGCGTCAACTAGAAGAGCAAGGGCAAATCTCTATAATGGTATGGCCAGCTCAAAGTCCTGATCTGAACCCAATAGAGCTTCTTTAGGAAGAATTGAATCGGAAGGTTCGAGAACGTGCTCTATCATCCACCACTGTACTGTGGGAACAACTTCAAGAAGCCTGGGCACAAATTACAGAAGATACACTGTAAAAATTAATTGAAAGGATGGCGCGGTTATGTGTCGCAATTATCAAAAATAAAGGTGGGCACATTGATGAGAGCAAAATTTAATAATAATTAATGATAAAATTTCTATATAAGAAAAATGTAACTATTTTATGTTTATTTTACACTATTGTATTGGTACAATAAGTAAATTTTCAGTACCCATTTGATAGTTTAATAATTTTGGCTAAAACTATGGGTGGGCAAACAGATATGACCGGTAGTGTACGTATTGTGCAAAAACAAAATATTATTCCCTTAGAGTTTCTGCGCTGTATGTAAAGGGTCTTTCAAATTGCGCGTTTCTTTTAGAATAAATAAAATATAGTGTGATGTATAACACTTATAAAAATGGCTTCGTACACGGTACAACAACGCGTTCAAATTGTTGAATTATTTTATGAAAATCAGCGTTCTGTGAAAAGAGTTTTTAGAAAATTACGTGAATTTTATGGTTTACATAATCGTCCATTTGAAAGCACTATTGGTCGAATTATTAAAAAATTTCAAGAGACCGATTCCGTGAAAGATCAAAAAAGTGAAAAATTCAGTCGTAGTGGTCGTTCATAAGAAAATATTGGTTTGGTTCGTGAAAGTGTTGCTGAAGATCCTGAAATGTCCATTAGACGACGTTCACAACAACTTGGACTTTGTCCATATAAGGTTCAAATAACACAGGAACTGAAGCCATTAGATCATTTAAAACGTTGTTCATTTGTTAATTTCATCAATGAACAACCAGCTGATTTTTCTCAAAAAATAATGTTTTCCGATGAGACACATTTTGAACTTGGCGGCTATGTTAATAAACAAAATTGCCGTATCTGGGATGAGAAAATTCTACGAATTATTCATGAGAAACCTATGCATCCTAAACGAGTTACTGTTTAATGTGCATAATGGTCAGGTGGTGTAATTGGACCTTACTTCTTTGAAAATGCTGCTGGCGAAACTGTAACTGTCAATGGTGATCGATATCGTCGGATGATAACCAAATTTTTGTGGCCTATATTAATGAATATTGATCTAGAGATATGTGGTTTCAACAGGATTGTGCTGCACCTCACATTGCACACGAATCAATTGATTTATCGGGAGAAAAATTTCCTGGACGTGTAATCTTAAGAAACGGTGATGTTAATTGGCCACCAAGATCACGTGATTTAACACCGTTAGACTATTTTCTTGGGGCTTATGTGAAAAGTCAGGTTTATAAAAACAATCCATAATCAATTCCTGCTTTGAAAGATGAAATTATTCGTGTCATTCGTGAGATAGAGCCTCAATTATGTCAAAATGTCATTGAAAATTTTAACAATAGAGTGGACGTCTGTGGAACTGCAAGAGGAGGCCATTTGGCAGATATTATTTTTCGCGTATAAATGTCATAACTGATACTTCAATTACCAATAAAAAGTTTTTCAAAGTGAATGCAAATTATGTGTTTTACTTACTTCTTAAAAAAACCGTGAAACTTCAAACACCCTTTACAGTAACCCGCAACTTACTGACTAACATTTTTAAAGAATTCAGTACTTTGAAATAATTATTCAGGTACACTGACTACTACTAACAAAATGGCCGTATAAACAAAATAAGTAGTTTATATGTTAATAATTATATATAAGTATATAATTAAGTTCTTGCTTAAAAATTTCTGCGCCGGAGGAGGATTCCAACCTCTATCTGCTTATATTCATTGTAAGTTGTTCATATTTTAATTATTTCAAAAGCGTATTATTCATTTTATATACTATAAGAGAATACTAATGTATTATTAAAGTTTAGTTTTTATTTAAAGGTTAGTATTTTTTGGAGAATAAATTAAATAGATAGATAAATAAAATTAATGAAAAGTTAGTCAACAAAGCACTAACTAACTACTAAGCGTTTCGTTCAGTCGGAACTCGTGAGATAGCCTCGCTTTGTCGATGTGTGTACATATGTAAATCATTCGGTCGACAAAGTGAGGCTACCTGACGAGATCTAAATGAACGAAGCCTGTAGTAATAGCACCATGTTGACTGTAAGTTTTCATTAGTTTCGGTGTAACTGGGAAGGATAATATACATCCATTCTCGTTATTCGCAGAGACGATTTATTCATTGTGTACTGGGAAAATATCAAAGTCAACAGTCACAAGACGCACTTACTTCTCCCACTAATTGTCGCTAGGCGTTATACTGCTGCCCTGTTTCTACCATCGGACGTACGTTGGACAAAAAATATCGGCTTACTGAATTGTAATTATGAAATTATAATTTTAAACATTAATCTTTTGTCATTGTTAATTACGCTTTATGTGTAAAATGGAAACTGTGGTTGATTAAATTAATCAAATTAAGAAGGAAGGTTAACCGCATTCCGCAATAACTTTCGTATTCTGTATACGTATTTCTACAACTAAGTTGTCATCATCAGCAGATTAGTCGATGGCGCACATCAAATTTAATCAACCTGAAAAATCTAGTTTAGCAAAGCATGTGTTAGAAAATAATCATAACGTAACCACAGATTGTCTACCTTTGGGCAAGAATGTGTGTAATTAACGTGAATTAGATATCTATGAAAGCATACATATTTCAAAAAGCAGAAACCATGTGTTAAACGTCGTCGGGAGTCCTGCTGATAAAGTCATGTCTGTTTGACCTCATAAGAAGTAACATACGACTGACGAACATATTTTATATACGCACGCAGGTACCTTAGCATAAGTGTTTAATTGAAGACTAAAATACAATTTAATTATATGAAACGAATCTACAATGTGTGTGACTTGCGCGGGTGTAAGTCTACTACGGACTTCGTACTGATTTTATCGTGATTCCAGGTGCGATGCTATGATAAATAGTCTGCTGATGATGACGACTTAGTTGTGAAAATACGTATACAAAGTACGAAAATTGTGGAAAAGCGTTAATCAACATTGATTAAAACGCTTTATGTAGTTATCGTAATGTAAAGTACTGCAAGTTACTCATTTTCATAACATAAGAGAAAATAATTCAATCCTATAACTAGAATTTATTAGCACGATGTTATTTCATGCAATTATCGACAATAACAATGTCTAATTTAACAGATTTCGAATGCGAATGACGAGGAGAATAGTGTAATGCTTAACGAGAATTAGCAAGAGACTTGCATGCATATTATGGCAGTTGACATTGCAAAGATTAAAACGGTATTCTACTCTTCACTGTACTTCCACTTATTGGACTTTTCTTTTTTGTCCGAGAGATGGAAGTATAGAATTCCCACTTCTTCATTTATCGTTAGACGATTAAAATTAATGTATATTTACTCTTTAGTCTACTTAAAGTTAATTGCGAATTGTTAAAATTGTACAAAAGTACAAATTTACAATGTTTCATAAGCTACAATTTCCTGTGAACCAAAAAAATAATATAATAATAAATCTCGAAATTTCAATATTAATTTTACCACTAAAGTGCATGGCTCGCAAAATGGCAGCAAGCCAATCTCATCAAAACAATATATAGTACTGTTCTTTCCTCGAGTATTACTAAGTATTCTTATACTATGAGATGCAGAGCCCTACCCACGAAGCGGTTGTAGAACTATTGCTAAATGTACACTTAATTCAATGAACTCAGAAAAATAAATCGCTTCAGAAACCGATTGACCGACATTCCAATTGAGAAACCTTAAGACGTCAAGATACATGTTCAATGAAAGACACTAACCTAGAATATTATTACAACAGAGTATTTCGATATGACCTTGGATCCTACGCTATAATTTAAATAGAGTTCAAGAGTATTTGTATAAATGTAATTTTCCAGAAATAGCTGTGACGTTATACTATTTCCCAAAGTAATGTTTTTCTTTTTTTTATTCATTCTAGAACCTGTAATTAACAGTTGGTAGTACGATTGCTGTAATAATTTTGTTAATTACGTGAGCACCATTGACGGATCAAAAGAAAGTCAACTTGTTACATACATTGCTTTAAAAAAGTTACTGCATCATCAAGCATGGGCGTAAAAGAAACACATGAGATATATACGAGAATAGTTTGACAAGTAGTGAGAATGACACATAGGTAGCGCTGTAATTGGTAAAATAAATGCACTGTAATTTAGGTTTCCTATTAAATGTTTACATTCCGATATTTAGATAAATGGTTTGATTAGTTTGTTTTTACAGCTGATTGAAAAAGAAGCAACACATCGTTTTGTTATAATGGAAAAAGCAGAGTATCGTGCGGTGATTAAATACTTCGTAATTAAGGGTATGAAAGCTACCGAAATAAAGATGAGTTACGGTAAACATTACGTGAAACTGCTCCATCATTCGCCACAATAAGTAGATGGGTAAATAAATTTAAACGTGGTAGAACAAGCTGTGTTGATGAAACGCGCTCTGGAGCACCCAAAGTCGTGACTTCTAAGGAAATGATTATAAAAATTCAAAATATTATTACACAAGATCGACGACTCAAAGTGAGAGAGATGGCAGACGTGGTAAACATTTCAACAGAACGCGTATACTGCATTTTAACGAAAGAATTGGGCCTTTCCAAGCTTTCGCCAGGATAGGTGCCGCGACTGCTTACGACTGATCAAAAGTTCACTCGTTTGCGCATTTCCAATGAGTGTTTGGACCTTTATAAGCGGAATCTGGTTGATTTTTGTAGGCGATTTGTTACTTGCGATGAAACTTGGATACACTACAGTACACCTGAAACTAAACAACAGTCGAAACAATGGTTAGAACGTGGTTCTGCACCTCCAAAGAAAGTGAAAACCACTTTATCGGCGAACAAGGTGATGGCATCAATTTTTTGGGATTCGAAGGGCATTTTGCTCATTGTTTACCTTCAGAAAGGTGCAACAATAAACGGACGATATTATACAGAACTTCTACAAAAATTAAATATTGAGATTCGTGCTAAACGGCCAGGAATGGCAAAGAAAAAGATTCTGTTTCACCAAGCGCTCCCTCGCATACCAGCACAGTTGCGATGTCCAAAATTCACGAGTTGCATTTCCAATTAGTACTGCATGCGCCTTATTCGCCGGACCTAGCTCCTTCCGACTTCCGCCTTTTTCTAAAATTGAAAACGACACTAGGTGGAAAGAAATTTTCGTCTAACGACGAGCTTATCATCTTCGTAAATGAGTATTTTGCAAGCCTTCCGAAATCGCATTTTAGAGATGGCAAAGGGCATTGGAGCACCGTTGAAATACATGTATTGCTCTTTTAGGAGAATATATTGAAAAGTAAAAATTATTTTGTATTTAAAAAATTCGTTTTTCTTTTCCATTCTCACTACTTGTCGAACTACCCTCGTATAAGTGTATTACATGAACATTTGACTGTGAAAAAATTTTACGCTCGTTAGGCTCTGTGAATCTTAAAAAGAGGCAATGTCAAGTCAGGAAAACCCGAAACTAAACATCGATAAGCTTTTTGGATGTTAAACTAACAAAAGCTGTTTGTTTTGGCAATGCTTCAAAAAGTGATCGCTGCCTTTCCTCTATTACAGGTTATGTGAATATTGTCGCGTTAAAGAGCAGAAAGGCTGGCAATGAAGATCGATATACTACAATTTGTTTGGTAAAAGTAATAATTTATGAATTGCATAAAACAAATCGATTTATTATCCCTCATAAAACTCTCAGACAACAGATAAAATAATTGATTGCGTACTTTCTAATACAGTGATATTTTTCAAACAACTATCGCCATCTCTAGGTCAGCCCGGTTACTTATGGGACCACCCTCGTATGCTGGTAAAGACTGACAATTAAAAGTGGAGAAAAACGTAGTAATTAAATACGATTAGGTAAATTTGATGGACGCTGTAGTTGATTGATTTAACGACTTAAGATTAATATATAACCCCTGTTCCACACACTAATTTTCGTATTTCGACAACTTAGTTGAAGAAATACTGAGTGAGTAAATACTATTAATAGTTCTAATTAAACATAATTGAACAAGTTTAATTAATAATATTGAAGAACTATTAGTAAGTGGTAATTACAAATACAAAATATTTAAGGATAGTGCTTCTATTAACGTTATTAAAGTTTCCATTTACATGTTTATATATTTACGTATGAAAACAATTTTCTATTTTTTTGTAATACCAATAATTTATTATTTTGATTTAGTATTGACCCATATACTTAATAACATAATTAGGAGACTAATTAGCAGAAAAGTGGAAGGTTGCAAAAATCTTTATTATACGTCGACCAGAAAAATATACAAGGCGTTCGAAGAAAATCTTCCTCCAATTAAGTCATGGTAATCAATTTAACTTTAAGAACAAGCTCGTAGTACCAGTCATAAGCGTCACTCTTTAACAAAAGTACTGTACAGTAGCGTATTGGGATCTACGTTACATTTACGTCTTGAAGCATACATCCTGATAACACGATTAATAAAATAACTAACATCGTTAATGATAATGCGATTTTTGTATCCTTTACTGACCCTGCTTAGCATCCAACAATTTACAAAACTCATTAAAGATCAACTCGGCAACGGTTAAAAACATAAAAGCCTGGGAACTAATCCAAACAAATCTGTGCATATTATGTTCCCAAACAGAAAGGAAAACTGCATCCGAACCTTGTTGACAGCACAAAGTCGAAATGCATTTAAATAGGAGTTAGAACTGACAAAAATACATCTTTGTAAATAGAACAACTTGGTTTGCAATATAGGAGGTTGTTTTTCGGGAACACATTACAATCAACAACAAATTACTGGGGTACAAATCAATTTTGAAACCTATATGGACAAACGGCCTTAAACTGTGAGGCACCACAAATATTTTAATATTGAAATCTCTCAGTATTGTCAAAATAAAGTGTTTCGTCAAATTGTAAGACCTGCGTGGTACGGTTCCAAAAATGAAAACAGAAATTCCAAAGTTGTCTGACAAATACAGTGGAAAAATCATGCTAAGATCTTTGCTAGAAAATTAATAGATGAAAAGACAGAGATATAACACTTAAGCATTTTAAATCTGCATACCTTCCAACTAGATTTAATTAATCTATCTTACAGATTTGGCTGTGTTAGTCATTTATTTTTACAATTAGCCTGTAAATAACAACTGTCTTCATGGAATTTGCTCAGCGAAGTATTCTTAGACATGGCAATTACTAGTCACTAAAAGCACTTATTACCTTTTAGTAAATAGGATAGATTGTATAACAAAAGGAGTTTAATTTAAAAATATAATGACAGTGTAACTCGTAAGGAAATTAAAAATTTAGTTTAGCAATCGTCTAAAGAATGTAAAAAATATGATATACAGTAGAATTCACTAAAGATTACCGGCGTATCGAATATTCTCGACTATTTTAATATCATAAGATGTTCATCCAGGCGGACACGGTTGGATGAAATAATTGTAGAAACATATCTGTTGCAACAAATATTTAGCCGATCTTCCCATTTATGATAATGTTGAAACGCTGTGTTTCACAGTGTTTTATAAATTACAGTTTACTATTCATTTTATTTTATTTATCAAGTGCACGCCTTTGCTGCGCCGTTCATTTCGTTTCCTCTATTAACGACTCTGTGTAATAACTATATGATTTGCCTTTATTAATTGTGTCTGACATAGATGTAAGTATAAAAAGTTTGCCTTAATTTTAATCAAGAATTTATGATACACCGGTAATCTATGGTGAATTCAACCTTAGGTACTTTTGCTATTTATAGCATCGTATCTTTGCCTTTTCTACTGTAGTCATCAATCCAGTAATGTAATCCAGATTAAATTGAATATACAGCTGTCATTAAAATATAACTATTCCATAATTCCTAAATAAGTAGCTTTCGAGACTTTATTTATTTTATATACGATTTCACTGGAAATCGTATACGCTAGCCGTTTATTTTTGTTTGCTCCATGTTTGTTTACATGCCCTTAATAATGCTTCTGGATAAACGTGTATTTTATTAGACAAAAGTAACATGTTTCGGAATTTCTCTTGTTTATAATATAACGACAATGATAATAATAATAAAAAGCAGATACAGATTATATTTATACCGAACATAATTTCTACTACTGGAGTAATTACAAACTAACTGATAGGTAAATGATAATAATAATATTCCTTCGTATGGAGATACATTTAACAGATCTTCCCATGTATATATATATATATATATATACATATATGTGTGTGTGTGTGTGAGTTGAGTGAAAAGTTTCTAGGGGTTAAGCTCAAGAGCGAGTAATGTCATAAAAATTCATATAAAGTAAACTTACAAATATAAGTAATAGTAAAATGATGACAGGGTGGTATTTAGAGAGTAAAGTTTATTGACGTTGACGTTTTGATATATAATTTGGGTAATACAGTTGACGCATTAATATAATTAACAACAGGCACCAATTGGCACTGAACTATTTTAGTCTAAATGAAAAGAAGCCGTTATCCATTGACGGTGTGGATAGACATCATATATGTATTTAAATCGTTTTACTGCCGGCTCTTAATGCAAATAATGGGGATTCAACACAAAAGAATCACATTCTGGTTTACTATCTTCCAAGGCAAAGTATAGGGATTTAATAGTCTTTATGTTACAAAAGATCGTGAAGATTGAATAATAACACCAAGACGCAGATCCGGCAGCATAAATAGAATCTCTGTGATCAGAAAATTTCAGAGAAGAGTCAAAAGCTATACCCAAATCGAAAACAGAAGAAGATCTAGAAATTACACAATGCTTAGTATTATAATAAAAGTGAATTTATTGGCTGCCTCTAGCGTAAGATGCTAGTTTTAAAAATATTTAATGTTATTCTAGTTTCGAAACATGAGTTTTTAGTGTTCCAATGGATTTATGGGACTTAGATATCACGCAATCGTATGACATCTAAATGTCGTTGGAGAATTAAACAATCAGCTAGATTAGTAATATTCGCAAGGATCTTTTAATCATTAGCATAAACAATTAACTAAGTAATAGAGTTTAACCGTACTTGTCATAGACAAATATAACGTATGTTCAAAAATTTTGCAAAAAAAAAACGCTCACCGAGGGTGCGTTTTGGCTTTCAACGGTACTGTTTGTGTGCGGAATTTGTTTTCGTACGGGTATTTTGCCATAGTTTTCCAGGTACGATGCTGTTTAATTATCTGCTGAGGATGACAACGTAGTTGTCGAAATACCTATAGGGAATACGAAAATTAATGTGGGGCTATATATCAACCTTCAGTGATTAAATGATATTTGACTAACTTTTTTGACAGGTGATGTAAGTACTTAACTAAAGGTTAAAAAGCTTTACTAAAGGAGAATTAAGCACTGAGTCAGAGTCTTTGACGAAGAAACCGAGAATTCCATCGTTACCAAATGTCATAGTGGATTTAAGGTGTTTTATGCTGTTGAGGACATCCACACTGGTTCAACATGCAAGACATTGTAAGAACCATAATTCGTTCACCGAACAGATGGAGTAGTCCGATCAATACACATGACAAACTGGTTTTAAACGAGTAAATAACATGAACTTAGCATAAAGTTAGATTATGTGTAGATACTACAACGCGTATAAAAGTAGTATCAATCCTCCGCGTTCGCGGTGGTATACACGAGAAAGCTGAATAGGTGCGATTATAAATAAAATAAATAATATATGTAATTCTATCGTAAAAACGATTTAAAAATGTATTTACACCCACCGCAGTTGACAATCTACCTTCACTAGACATCTTCGCGCCGCTTACATAATGCAAGCTATCGATAATGCCTGCACACCTTCACATCCCTATTCTCTCCATCGGTTCTTTGTTCCTGGTTACTAGAAGGATTGTCCAACCTTACTTATTATGCATTATGTAGGATTCAATTATTTATTTTATTTTATTTCATACATCTTACGTATTTTTTATGTTAGACACTGCCTTATGTATTTTTGTTTCTAAGTTCATTTGGACTGATTATTCCTTTATTCTAAAATGGCATTCTTTGATATAAAACAACTTGAATTTAAAACATCTGTTACTAAAATGGCATTCTTTGATATAAAACAATTTGAATTTTAAACATCTGTTAAATGATATATCTTTCCATTTTTATACTTTATCTCTTCAAAAAAAAACAGTATAGATATGCACCAGAAAATTTTTATGAATTTTCACATGATTCTTTATTTCTTGACCACAATGTAACAAACATTTAGGATTCTGGACGCTTTTCGCTTAAAACTAACAAAATTGCAAAAAATTTTAGGTTAACTTGCACATCCTGGATTCAATATAATAGCGGCATAGCAGAAGATGATAATTTTCATTAATTTCTCATCGTAAAATGTTTAATTATATGTAATTATTAACATCAAAAATCTGACTGCGTGTTATAAATATTAGATTTGTTTCCATAAAGCGATTTATGTCGTTAGTGGCCTAATTAGTAAGGCAACCATTTAACAAATGACATGTAGAGTTCAAGTCCTTCTCCAGCGCAGAAGTTTTTAATTAATTTACGTTAATTTAACCAACTATGGCATAGTAGAAAATAATAATTTTCATTAATTTCCCATCGTAAAGATCTTGGTTACATATGTATTTATATACAATTATTAACGTCAAAGACCTGACTGCGGGTTATAAATATTAGATCTGTTTCCATAATTTGGAAATTTTCCATAATTTGGAAATTTTCCATAATTTGGAAAGTTTCCATAATTTGGAAATTTTCCATAATTTGGAAATTTTCCATAATTTAGGGACTTGTGGCGTACTAAAAGACACAAAACTGTACTGCATGATGGCCTAATTGTTACGGCAGTCGTCTATCTAGCAAACGACAGATAGACATTCGAGTCCTTTATCAGCTTAGAAATTTTCAATTAATTTTTGTGATTCTACTCAATGATGGCATAGTAGAAAATAATAATTTTCATTAATTTCCCATCATGAAGGGCTTAATTATATATTTGTGTATAGTTATTAATATCGAAAACCTGACTGCGAGTTATAAATAATAGATCTGTTTCCATAAAGCGGTTTATGGCGTGTTAAAAGACTCGAAACTTTGCTATCTGGTGTCCTAATTGGTCAGGCAGCTATCTAGCAAACGGCAGATAGAGATTTAAGTCGTTTTCTAGCCCGAAAATTTTTCATAAATTTCTCTGATTTTAATCAACGATGACATAGCAGAAAATAATCTTTTTCATCAATATAACGTTTACTACGTTTCCATTTTCTATAATACAATTCTTTTAACCTAATTAATTTCCTTCTCCATAAATTGATCCATTATAATTATATCGAAAAAATGCAAACATTATATTCGGCGCTTACCGTACCAAAAAACATTATAAGCGATGGAAATAGTAACACTACAAACGTATATATGTATGTATATTACTTCTAAAGATATGAGATTGTATACCAATTATATTACATGCAAACATTTATCCGATAACTTTTAAACGGAAGCGAGTGTTAAAATATCTTCGAAGTATAAATGTATAATCAAGGCCAAATTGTAAAAGTTGATTTCAAGTACATAATAGCTGCTTATCATTTTCATGTGTTATTCGCGAAACTCATCAATATTCATACTTTATACACAATTACCTGTTTTATTTGTTCGCGTGAACATTTTGTTTATGTTCACCAAGAAGTAACTGATTGACATTTGCACAATATTTGGATAGTAACCAAATATAAAAATAGCACGTAGTAAAGAAATTACCGACAAATGTGTTTTAACAGTAAATGTAATTGAAGCTAATATCATAAAAGAACACAATTACATTCTTGAACTTGTATGGAATGTTAATAGCACTACCAGTGTATCCCAGGCTTGACAAATGCATCTGAAGGATGTAATACATGTATTCAACATCATAATTTGATTATATATAGCAAACTTGTCGACATACTAATATCCTATTTATATTTTACTAATGATTACTTTTAATAACTGATACCGAAAATAATAACATGATGATCAATTTCAATAATACTTATTTGGAAAAGAATCTCGTACAGAATTTCAAACAATACCAAAAACACACTACCATAATGTGACGTTTTTTCTTTTTAATTATCTATTATGGGCACAAAACTAAATTTCTAAAAGTAAATGAGCAAAAGTATTTATCTTCCTCCAAAATAATAGGATACCGGGACAGTCATAACCCATTTTTGCAGATAGCGTCAGTTCATTTTTTTCAAGTATTCGCATCCATCTTCATGCTATGTTATACAAATAGCTGATAATTGTAACGTCGTTTTGGAATAAAATAGAGATGTAATTGTGTGTTTGAATGGAACACCAAGGTGTGCATTTTCGACATCTTAAAATAGCAAGTGTCAGCCTTAATCAAATTGTTCCGATTGATGCTTTATTTCGGATGTATATCCAGGTTTCATCAACCAGTATTATTGCAGGCCCAAAGCCTTTCAGATCATGTTTTAACTTCGCTAAATTGAGGATTGAACTTTCCCGTTCGCATTTGTGATCCATAATTAACGATTGCTGCACCTATCTTGCACGTAATGGTTTCATACTCAATTCATTATGCAAAATCGAAACTATTGATCCATATAAAGTGCGTAGAGCCTCTACTACGTCTTGTAATATTCGATAATAATCTAGCACCACATCATGTACTTTTTTAATGATTTTTGGAGTACATTTGTTTCCAGGGCGGTCACTGTGTTGTTAGTCATGTATACTGGCCCGGTCATATTTTAATACAGATGTCCATCGTTTTTTAGTTACTATCGGCGGATGTTGTCCACCTAAATAAACTTCAGCTCAGCTTTGATTTCATAGTTTTTTAATCACTGATCGGTGCTCCACTTTCCCATGTCCCAAAACAAGATGAAAACAGTTCACTTTCTACTAAAACAACAAGCGTCCTTACGATCGAAATGAATGCAAATTTTGACAGTCGTTTTTGAAAGATTGCCAATTTGAAAGGAAATAAGTGCTGGCCGCCTTCGTCAAACTCAGTAATTACTGATTCACCCTTGTTTAAATATGCAAATATTAAATGAGGAAATGAAAGGTATACGTTTCTCATTCATTAGGAAAAGGGAAAAAATTTTTGAGATATAATGTTAGAAATGTCTAAAGTAAACCAATTTATTTTTATTTGATGTGGTGAGAGTAAAATGAAAAGGTCATACAAGAATAAAGTATCTTTGAAACTTCATTTAGAAACACATTTTTCATCCAGCACCTTTTTAATAATAATGGTATTCTACCTAGTAAATTAAAATTCAGTTCGGAACAGGTTTCCTAAATTAACAAATTAAAAAACTAAATTAAAAAATGTCCTTAAGGCGTTAAAAGAAAAAAAATTGGCATTCAAGTAAGCTAAATGAATTTAAAATACAAATATACTGGGTGTTTGAACAAATGTATCGTAAACTTTGAGGGATGATAGAATGCCTAAATAGTGGGTGTTTTTTTTAGAGCGTGAAAATTTAAAATGATAATACAAGACAGAAATATTGTTGGAATGAAATTTTTTTTATTATAATCTGGTAGATAATTTCATGGCATTTATTTTTTAATTACTTTTTGCAATAAATCTGACCGTATGGCATCAATGGTGGTTTGAATATTGGCTTCCAATGCTTCAAGAGTTGCTGGTTTGTCGGCATTAACCAATGACTTAACATAGCCCCATAAAAAGTATTCCAGAACAGGACCACTTTTGGAAATAAAGTTGTCACCAAATTGATTTTGCAATAAATCAATTATTAAGCGCGCTGTATGGCAAGTTGCACAGTCTTGTTGGAACTAAATGTCGACGACTCAATAGCGCTCGCCATTCACCGTAACAGCAGCTCATTCCTCATTTCGAAAGAAATAAGGACCGATGATGTCGCCAGCGTGTAAGCGGCCCCAAACAGTCAATTTTAATGTATGTAATGATGATCCGTTAACGTTTTGAAGATTGTCTTCACTCCAAATATGGCAATTTTGCTTATTGGCGTAGCCTTTTAACCAGAAATGAGCTTCATCACTAAACACAATTCTTTGATAAAACTGTTCATCTTCGGCCGGTTTCAAATGAGCCCAATCAGCAAAAATGCGACGCAAACGATGGTCGTTTGGCTTCAATTCTTGCACAAGTTGAGAACGACGACGATCAACATTTCGGCGTCTTCTTCGATACTTCGCGCTACAGCAGCAATATTCTCTTCGGCACGCACATTTCTTTGTCTCGTTGATGGTTTTGAATCAAGAAGAGTAAAATTAGTGCAAAAACGATCAATAACTGCACGATTTGCTTGCTCACTCGGTCGATTATGTTGACCGTAAAATGGACGAAGTGCTCTATGAACTTCGCGAACAGATTTATTTTTTCAAAATAAATTTCCGCAATTTAGAAGCGTTGTTCTGGCGTTAAACGATTCATGATGACTTGTCAAACCTTACTGAACAAAAATGTCAACACAGTTTGACATTATCAGCTGTCAAACCATTGTTATCGATATCGATAGTTCTCATGCAGCTTAAAAAACACCCATTATATATTATATTTTCTTTGTTTTTAAATTACGTTAAAGATCTCACATGTGAGTAGTGGGGATAGAAATAACTTCAACCTGCAAACTTTAATTTCGAGTATTTCATCTTAACATGCAAAGTTTCATTTACCTGTATAGTGAGCAGTGGTTTCGATTGCGTACCAAGCAACGATCCGTAATAGATTTTTAAACGCTGGAAGTTGCGTATCCATTGAAATTTACAGGCTTTTAGAAACTGTTTATGGCACCGATTGCACGGATATGAATGGTCGCCAGTAGGTTCGACGTGCAAAACTTTATCATGGAGGTGAAAAGAAAGTGTTTGATGAAAAGCGATCAAGTCGGCCAGTATCAGTAGCGCATGAGAAGAATCGAAGAAAAAAATCGCCGAAGATAAGTGCATTGTTCAGACATTAATTTAGAGAACAATTTGCACCAGATGGGTCCTGCGAAAATTAACTGTTATATTGAAAGAACAAAAAAAAGACATTTATCAAGAACTTCTTAACCAGTATCTAGGTGAAGGAAATGATTTTCCCATGAACATCACCACCGGGGACGAATCTTGTATTTATTACTATGACAACGAGAACAATCGATGGTCAGTGCAATATGTGCATTTTCTGGCATGCAAAGGGAGTCACTCATACCGAATATTTGCCAAAGCGTTCAACAATTAATTCAATCCAAGATTCAACAAAACTTTACGAAAAAAATGAATTTTTTTGTAGCACCACAACACCAGACCAGATTGCAGCAACGAAACGATGAAGACAGTGACGAGCCTGAAATTTATAATTGTTTCCCACCATACAGTCTTGATTTGGCATCCTCAGATTTCTACTTAGTTGTTCTCAAAGTTTAGGGATGTATTGAAAGGTCAACGTTTTTCATCAAACATTAAGTGGTGATTATGTGGAAAAATAGTTATATACATTGGTAGTATAATAAATTTACTTTACTTTAACACTAGTTTTATAATTTTATGCATTTTGATTCTTATTTTATAGAGTTGAAGACCTTATAACGGGTGTTTTTTTTAGAGGTATAGAACTTTGAAATGGAATAAAACAAATATGATTTTTTTAAATTGACATGAAATTTACTTTATTCGAAAGATAATCTTCTGGCATTATAATTTAAATATGACTTCTGACATATGACCGCCACAGCTGGCTCGGACGTAGTCTAATCTGGAGGGCCAATTTTCGATGACTTTTTCCAACATTTGTGGCCGTATATCGGCAATAACGCGACGAATGTTGTCCTCCAAGTGGTCAATCGTTTCGGGCTTATCGGCGTAGACTAGCGACACATATCCCCACAGAAAATAGTCAAGCGGCGTTAAATCGCACGATCTTGGAGGCCAATTCACGGGTCCGAAACGTGAAACTATGCGGTTACCAAACGTTTCCTTCAATAAATCAATTATGGCACGAGCTATCTGACATGTTGCGCCGTCTTGTTGAAACCACAACTCCTGCACATCATGATTGTTCAATTGAAGAACGAAAGAGTCAGTAATCATGGCTCTATAGCGGTCACCATTGACTGTAACGTTCTGGCCAGCTTCGTTTTTAAAGATGTACGGACCAATTATTCCACCAGCCCATAAAGCACACCAAACAGTCAGTTTTTCTGGATATAACGGTGTCTCAACATACACTTGAGGATTATCATCACTCCAAATACGGCAGTTTTGTTTATTGACGTATCCATTCAACCAAAACTGAGCTTCATCGCTAAACAAAATTCGATTATGAAAATCGGGATCAACGGCAATCTTGTTTTGGGCCCATTCACCGAATCTACGCCTTGCTAGGTGATCGTGTGGCTTCAATTCTTGCACGAGTTGGATTTTGAAAGCACGCAAACCTAGATCTTTCCGCAAAATCTTCCATAAAGTGGATGGACACATATCCAATACCTGTGCACGATGGCGGATAGACTGATTTGGGTCTTCCTCTACGCTACGCTCTACAGCAGCAATGACTTCTTCTGTACGCACTGTACGACGTCTCTCTGGATGCGTGTTATCATTTAGAGTATACGTGGTGCGAAAACGTTCCATAGTTATTCGAATTAATTGCTCTGATGGACGATTATGTTGACCGTAATATTGACGTAGTGCGCGATACGTATTTCGAACAGAACCATGATTTTCAAAATAAATTTGCACAATTTGCAAGCGTTGTTCAGGCGTCAATCTATTCATGTTGAAATGACAAACCAAACTAAATATAAATCACTTAGCAGCTGACAAAATGGCCGCCAGTTAAAAAAGTGTTGCCAACTTAAAGTTCTATACCTCTAAAAAAAACACCCGTTATATGAATTCACCCTCGTATTTTATTCAATTTAAAAACAATACAATCTAAACGCCAAATTATTATCAAAAGATAATGCTTTTGAGTCATGAACTTGCTGTTCATAAGAAAGACCTTTTTCATTTTCCAAAAAACCTATTACCTAGAACGAAAGTATTTGTACTTCATGGAATATAACCGTGTAATTAATTATTTCGCCGCTCGCAGTAGTTCGTAGTATATCAACCCTTGCAATCCCACTAAACTCACCAAGACTGTCGTTGAATGTAGGCTGACTTTTGCGACGAATTCTGCACTTTTACTTACCTTTTCAGACTTTGTACGTTGTAAAGAATTCACTTTTCATCGCCTAGAATGATTCAATCCAGAAAATCTCTTCTTCATTACGTGCAACTTGAGAAATGATCACATTCGTGTAGTTCAGCTTCTTCTTTTCAATCAAGGAATGCAGAAGCTTGGAAATGTCTCCCAAGTCTTTTTAATTGGTGAAACGAGAGCGAATGATCAATGCTCATCCTCTTAGTAATCTCTTCATTAGTTTGGGTTTTCTCTATAAAGGCACACACAATACCGTCATCTACGCCAGAAGTTCATACATCTTCCAAGTTGAAAGCACCTTTTCTGCCAAATTTACTTTTTTAACTGTCTGTAAAGAAGGAGCATGGTTGGTCAAAATAAGCGCTCTGATTTTTCTTTTGTGCAGTCCCAACACTCACGCCGTTCCGAAAGTCGTATAGCATCACATACCAAAAATGCACTTTTTCGTTCTCCATTTTCACACACAAGTCGACTTATCTGAACGATATCTAACGCTAACTCTCAATAGTTTCATGCATGAAACATAAAAAAACGAAAACACCGGAGGTTGTAGTTAAGTTTGTGATATCTATGAAATTGGGTGTAAACTTACGGAATCGTCCGATATATAAACATACATTTCTTAGCTACAACTTTACACGTGTGTTAAAGTAGATAAAATAAGTAAACGAATATGAAACAAAGGATCATACAAAAATATTTAGGAGTTAGATATTTAATTTGGAACATTCTAAAAAGATGCTCTAAGAAATCGCATTACAAATATATAGAAATATAATAATTTATTGGTTTATTGATTTTTATTTGTGGTATATTTTATTATTCAAATTACACGGGACTTACTGTAATCATAGCCTAAAATATCTCGCTTTGCCGATACCGAATTAATGTTGCAATATTGAAATAAATTTAATTTTACACTCTTTATAACCTATTTTGCTGATTAAAACCTGTTTTTCCATGAAAATCTGTAAATGTTTAAGTCGGGTCTAGGTGAAATACAAGCTATAACAACAAAGTAAATAATTGAATGGTTTTCATTTGGAAACGAAAATATATTCAAAATATCACAAAGAGAAAGTATTTCTTGCCAAGTAAGGATGATCGTCAAACTAAACAGAGAAAATACTTCCGGCACCTATACGACAACGTTGTGTCAGAAACGAAATGGAGAGCGACTACATCGGAGTTATAAAAATAACAAAGTCAAACTCAAAGGCAAATGCACATACTGTTGCGAGCTTTTATTTACCCTCGTGCTTATTGAGGAAGTATATACAAATTTTAAAAATAAAATCTAAATTTCGAAATAAATATTCAAATAAATAAACCATTACAACTTTTAAACTATAAGATATTAAGTTTAACAATACTATATATTTATGAACTGTACAAAGGGTATTAGGAAAGTTTTGTAATATGACGCAAAAATGAATCGTAGGAAGCTGCTTGTTGCTGCATGTTGAGACATGTTCATACGTGCATAGTAGTCGCCGCGCCATGTCGATGGGCTCAGTTATTCATTAGCAGTGAGAGTGTAAAGTGCTTGCGATGGCATCATGGTCACGAAATGAAATAAGGGCAGTTTTGCGTTATAATTTCGTGCGTGGTATAAACATAGATCAGTGCTTCGAAGAAATGACTCTTGCATTAGGTGATGTTTGTCCACATCGCACAACGATATTCAGGTGGTATATAGAATTCCGAAGGGGAAATTTAACTGTGGAGGATGTTGAGAGGCCGGGAAGACCACGAACGTTAATTACGGAGGAAAACGGCACTACTATGAGGCGAGTGACCTACCAACAGATAGAGGGTACTTCATGCCTAAATGCACCAGCAATTCGTTCGATTCTGCATGATCATTTGCACGTGAAGAAACTTTGTTCTCTCTGGGTGCAGATGACACGACGTGTAACTTGGTACCGGAAGATGCTAAAAAAGTTTAATGATGGACAATCTCGGTGATAGGTGACGAGACTTGGCTGTACTATTACGATATGCCAACCAAAGCTCAAAACAAAGTTTGGGGATGATGAGGACACACCTGTAGTTGTCAGAGAATCCAGATCTGTAAAGAAGAAACCGACAGCTTTATTTTTCAAATCGAGTGGAATTGTGGAACGCGTCGTTTTGGACACACAGAAGACAGTCACAGCTGAGTGGTATACTGAACAGTGTATGCCTAAAATCATTGGATCTATGAAAAACCTGCGGCCAAAGTCAAGAATGGACACCTGATTCCTCCATCACGATAATGCTCCAGCTCATCGCGCTAAAGCCTGCACCGAATATTTAACCACGACAGGGTTGAAACTTCTTGAGCACCCTCCCTACAGTCCAGATCTTGCTCCCTACGACTTTGCACTGTTCCTGCATGTGAAAATGATGCTAAAATGGTGGCGGTTTTCCAGTGACGAGGACCTTCTGCGGGGTTGGGACATCGAGTGTGCTTTACTCCCTAGTGAAACTTCTAAGAACTAGTTTTAAGATCAGTTTCGGAGGATGGAGAGGTGTATTGAGTATAGAGGAAATTACTTCGAAAAAATTAAATAAACGAAGCTGTATTGCAAAACTTTCCTAGTATCCTTTGTATTTATGAAAAAAGATTGACAATCTTTAAAGCATTTAAACCATTTAGAACAAGTAACAAGAACATTTAAGTATTTTTATTAAACAATTAAGTTTAAGGTAGAAATTTAGTAACTCAAAAAAAAATCTAGAGTCAATTTGCATCTAAAAAGAAATTTTATAAATTTGAATGTAAAATTAAGTCAAATTAATTAAATATACATTCACTCACTTATCTTAATGGGTATCGTCGATCTACTCACGTAACTTATGTTCCATATATTTTATAACTACGCATTAAAATTAATTTTAAAAGCATAATAGGATAAATTTAGATCTTGCCCTACGGATCTTACTTTAACCAGGAGGATTGATATGAAATCTTAAATATGTCAGGACATTAATTTTATTCACTTTTTCATCTACGATAGGTTTCAGTCGTGGTCTGGTAGATTTCACATTCCCGATTTGTATAAAATTTGATTTCATTTGTCTAAATTTTGCTTACTCATTGGTGGTAAGTGAGGATATCTCTCTTTGAACGTATGTCAAGCTCTGTTGATACTCTTATGATATTTTCCATGAATATAGAATAAGTTCAAAATATGCAGTAATTCTCGTTTTCCATTTTGGATATTACAAGTTAACTATCAAACAAAAATTGTAAATACTAATAGTTTACTTTATTTTTTATACCATCTTTTATTTCCATACACACCTATCAACAATTGTTGCAATTTTTAGCTTATTCTAGCAAAATAAACAAAAAACTCTTTATACCACGAAAAGAATTGATAACTGTAGGGAATACGATTGATATAGAAGTGAATTCTACATTCGAATACGAAAAACATGGGACACTATTTGAAGAAAAAGTTTTGATGGTTTACAGAATATTTTGGTTGAATTTTGGTATAGGGAAAGTTAAGGAAGTCTTCCTAGAATAACTTGTAGAATTCAAATATGCAGTTAAAGGTACATCCATTTAAAATAAACGAATTGGTAGCAACCGGTTTAAATGGAAGTGCAACCATCACGAAGATATTTTCTTTGAATAGAAAACATAAACCCTCATGTTTTTCCTAAAATTTTCAAACTAAAATGTAGAACGTTGTATAATTTAGTCGATGTAAGCATCAACTTCAGTTTATAACAATAATATATCGCTGTGACTTGACTGTTTACAAATTCTTGAAAACTATTGGTTTGTTTATTTAGGAGGGATATAATCATTAATATTTTGAATTAAATGACAAAAGTTGAATATGAATAGTTAATGTATGAGTCCAAGATCACTTCAATTCGAAAGAGTTGATTACCATTAGACAGAATCGATAAAAAGAGCACATAAAAATATATTTCAAGGACATCTTTATTTATATAAATTATACCGCGTTTCCTTTTATTAATTCCAATAATTTTTTTTGGTTTCTTTCCAACCCTCGTGAAATAAAAACATTCAATTCGATCTCTACCTTTCGTAAAGCGTTCAAAGGACTATATACCTAGTCCTGCCATAAGTATTGATACAAGTGTAAACGCACCTTTTTGCAGATGATAACTTGAAAGCACACAAATTTTATGTTGGCAGTTCTGACATTTGATATATGCTTTACAAAAGTGCCGAACAATTTCACTATAGCGTGAGTCGTCATTATAGAATGGTCGGATAAAGAGAGCCGTATTGCGGTTATTGCACTTCATAAGTGTGGAATAGAAAGAGTCCGTATTTTTGATTTATTGAAACCGTTAAATATTACGCGTGTGTTTGTGTATCGTACTGTTAAGTTATTCATTGATACTGGAAATGTAATCGACCGTAAAAGATCTGGCAGGCCTCGCATAGTTCGTACACCACAGGCCATCAATGCTGTGAGGTCCCGCATCAATCGACATCCTGTCCGCAAACAGAAAATCATGGCTCGTGAAATGGGTATTGCTCCGAGAACCATGAGCCGTATCATTAAACAAGACCTAGGACTTGTTTAATGTTGTTTAATTAACGACAAACAGGACAGCGCCTTAACGTTGAATTAAAAAAGAATAGGAAGAAAAAATGCAGACACCTGATATCGTTGTACGGCAAAGAGCGTTACAAAAAAATTCTGTTTTCTGATAAAAAAATTTTTACCGCGGAAAAAACTTTTAACAAGCAAAATGATAGGGTGTATGCACGGTCCTCCAAGGAAGCCAGTAAAGTGGTGCCAAGGATTCAGCGAGGTCATTTTCCTGCTTCAGTGATGGTTTGGTGGGGAGTATCCTATGACGGTGTCACTTACTTGCATTTTTGTGAAAAAGGTGTTAAAACAGCGGCCAAAAACTATCAACGAGACATTTTAAGCAATGTAGTGGAGCCCCTGAACTACACCATGTTCCAAAACCAACCATGGATATTCCAACAAGACTCTGCGCCCGCTCACAAGGCCAAAACAACTCAGCAATGGCTTGAAAATCATGTACCTGAGTTTATTAGTACTGACTATTATACTATTATAAATCCGCTCGACTACAAACTGTGGTCAATATTAGAGGGCATGGTCTGTAGAAGACCCCATCGCAACCTGGAATCATTGAAGCAAGCGTTAACAGAAGCAGTCGACAATTTTCCCATGGATATCGTCCGTACAGCGATTGATGAGTGGCCCTGCAGACTTCGGCGTTGTATTAAGGCAAATGGCGGCCATTTCGAGTAATTTGCATTGTATTTTGTAGCTTACTATTGCCAAAATAAACTATCAAAAAATAATGTAAATCCAACTTGCAGTTTTCTTTTTGTACTTAAAATCTTTATATCAGTATTTATGGCTGGACTAGGTATATTGTATATTTTGTTGTATATCAACTCATTATCGAGATTCTTTAAACTTACGTGATTTTCAAACTTCCAGTATTTAGATTATTTATTTTCCTTACAAAACACGTTTAGATGCGGTTTTTGTTTAAACCGCAATGACACATAATTATTATTTAAACCACGTTGTTAAATTAAATTTCTTATATTATTCTAAATACTCATAACATATTTTACACTGTATTTACATTTATTTATTTTAAAATAATAGCGAATCTATTACATGCAAGACTAAATTTTCCAGTTCTCTCAGACTTCTAAATATTTAATCGTTTTTCAACGTTGCTTACATTACCTTGTTCACAGAATTCGAATTCTTTTAATACTTCATAACACACGTATTAATCTTTCATTAATGCAAAGCGCGTATGCTGTTCAACCGAAAATGTGCATCTCTAGGTCAAGGATATTTATAATTGAAAATTATAAATAACGCGTTTCATATGTAGTCGATTAAAAAAAATTAATACGCTGTTATAATTCTACAAAAGCGAACTAGCACCCGTTAAAGTCGGTAGGATATATAAAAACATTTTCGTGTATTATTCGTACATGTTAGCAGATCATGATATCGTTAAAATATTAAACGACTCTGGACACAAGAGTAAATGCGTAGGTTTAATTAGTATTGATTTTTAAAACCGTGTTTCTTTAAATATTAAAGTTAATACGAGCATATATATGTAAAAAGAGCATTGACCCAAATAATCCATTAATCATTAAACTAATAAACACATATATTTGTAAAAAAAATATATACATATATACACACATATGTACGTTTGAGTATATATGTGTATATTGAATATCTATTTGTTTACTTACCATATAAAGTCTTTACAATGCGAGCAAAACGTTGGTTGTTTGAAAAATCTCGGCATGAACTTGTGGTCTTTAACATTGTAAACATTTCTTTTTTTAAGGGCACCCTTTCTGCCTCTTAATCCTAATTTACTCTGAACCAAATCTTTCTCTTCGACAACGTCTTCTTCAGCCATCGTGTTTTCGTGACAACACTTTGAATATTTGTATGTATATGTTTTATATGTACGAGTACTGACCCTTCGGACAGTTCATAAAACACGCGTAAAGTGGTGAAGATTCCCGAATGACACTGTATCAATAATAACAAAAAAAGAAATCAAAAACAAGAACGAAAAATCGCGCGTTATTCTACCCGGTCCTTGTCAAAATATCCTGCTTATTATAATAGTAAGTTTACGTTCGAAACGTGTGTCAAACGTTGCGACAATCAAGTCGTATATGCGTTAAGAACACGTCTCCAAACGTACACCTACACCACCAAGCGGTCAAATGTCAATATTCAGCAGGCACGTTCAGGTGCTTCTATTGAAATACATTTTAGGTGAGTTGTTTAGCGAGAATTTTCGTGAGAGACCGATCAAGCGCTCTCTATTCCTTCCGTACAACGGAATACGCGCTCAACAGGAACAGACAGTGCAAACGGAGCCAGGTCCGTACGTAATATAGGCTACGCATGCGTACATCCCCATCTCCGAGGAGCCGTTCCGTATACACCACGCATCTCGCATATAGTTCAATAACTAGGCTGCTCTTCCACTTTGATTTATTTATTGTAAGTAATGAGTGATACGTCGGGAACGGGTGAAGCGTAATGTTTATGTTTACGGGGAAATGGGATTCCGATTTAAAGCGCGTTGTCTAAATCAAATCATTGCAGTCAACGCTAGCGAGTTCAAGTAGCTATTTAGATATAGACATAGGTAATTGAGATTCAAGCTGTACGATAATTCTCGTTGCGGTTTTTTGATACCTACATACACGTTGATTGTCTATTGTCTCTGAAAATGCGCGCGCGACTTCGCCGCCAACGTTTTAGCTTTTAACATCCATCGATTATTTCATCTGTTATGTTTCTCTTGTCTCGGTGATGACAGCTTTTCCTAATGATGTAGACAATAGAATTCTCCAATATACGTTGAATATGTCCTGAGTTTGAGGTTGTTCCGCATAATATATGTATATACTGTATGTTTAGGCTGAAACTCCCAATAATAATTAACCTGTTATTAAACTGTAATATATAGAGGAACTGGGTGATTTTTATTTCAGGATAGGCAGATATACAAGTGGCGCGGTTCTAGTCTGGAAGCCCAGAAGCAGATAGCATATTGTAATATTATTTTATTTAGGCAACAGTTAAATAATTAGCATCTACGAGGATAGTTTGACAAGTAGTGAAAATGACACATAGGTGTATCGCACGGTGATTAAATACTTCGTAATTAAGGGTATAAAAGCTACCGAAATAAAAGACGAGTTACGGGAAACATTAGCTGAGTCTGCTCCATCGTCCGCCACAATAAGTAGATGGGTAAATGAATTTAAACGTGGTAGAACAAGCCGTCTTGATGAAGCGCGCTCTGGAGCACCCAAAATCGTGACTTCTAAGGATGTGATTATAAAAATCCATAATATTATTACGCAAGATCGACGACTCAAAATGAGAGAGATAGCAGACATGGTAAACATTTCAACAGAACGCGTACACCACATTTTAACGAAAGAATTGGGCCTTTCCAAGCTTTCGGCAAGATGGGTGCCGCGATTGCTTACGACTGATCAAAAGTTCACTCGTTTGCTCATTTCCAATGAGTGTTTGGACCTTTATAAGCGGAATCCGGTTGATTTTTGTAGGCGATTTGTTACTTGCGATGAAACTTGGATACACTACAGTACACCCGAAACTAAACAACAGTCAAAACAATGGTTAGAACGTGGTTCTGCACCTCCAAAGAAAGCGAAAACCACTTTATCGGCAGAAAAGGTGATGGCATCAATGTTTTGGGATTCAAAGAGCATTTTGCTCATTGATTACCTTCAGAAAGGTGCCACAATAATCGGACAATATTATGCAGAACTGCTACAAAAATTAAATATTGAGATTCGTGCTAAACGGCCAGGAATGGCAAAGAAAAAGATTCTGTTTCACCAAGACAACGCTCCCTCGCATACCAGCACAGTTGCGATGTCCAAAATCCACGAGTTGCATTTCCAATTAGTACCGCATGCGCCTTATTCGCCGGATCTAGCCCCTTCCGACTTCCACCTTTTTCCAAAATTGAAAACGGCACTAGGTGGAAAGAAATTTTCGTCTAACGACGAGCTTATCATCTTCGTAAATGAGTATTTTGGAAATCTTCCGGAATCGCATTTTAAAGATGGCATAAGGGCAATGGAGCACCGTTGGAATAAATGTATTGCTCTTTTAGGAGAATATATTGAATATATTGTATTTAAAAAATTCGTTTTTCTTTTCCATTCTCACTACTTGTAAAACTACTCTCGTATTACTGTAAAGATACATATTTGATTTGTTGAAATTGTTCATTCTGAAAGCATAATTCTTTAATTCAAACAAAAGACTGTCCCGAATGATCATTCCCTGAAACGTAAGAGTTGAAAATAAGATAAATATAAATGATAAATTAAATATCATTTTATTTTAATAGATTTTTTAAAAACTTATATCATTATCATTTGATATTTTCATAGATCTATTTATTTTCTTTTTAAATCAATTACTAAAATCATTATATGAAATTTTGATACCACTTCTACTTCATTCATATTGATAAATACGTTACCACCATCGACATTGTAACTATATCTATACATATATACATACAGACTTGTTCATTCTAGAATTAGATATGCGCTGTCCACAAGTGGAAAGAGTGCAGTTAGGTTAAAGCGCGCGAGAAAGGAGGATAGAATATCTCTCACTGGCAGTTTCGTTTTCTCCCACTTTTGTATTGCAAACAACTTCCCCTACTTTCTCGCGTTTATTTCAAGAATATTTTATTAGTTTCACGCCAAACGGCAAAACATTTCAAGAAAATAGCCATGTTTGAAAATCTTTTTAATTTTTAGAATTTTCTATTTCATTTATTTCAAGAATATTTTATTAGTTTCACGCCAAACGGCAAAACATTTCAAGAAAATAGCCATGTTGCATTTTATTAAAAGATTCAAATAAAATGCATCAAATTCAAAAATGTAGGTACGTATTGTCAATGCATAATGATTTACAGCCCCGACCTACACACATCATGTCGCTGGTGAAGACTGATTTCAGACATTCTCACGCGTAACACGCGAGAAAGTAGGGGAAGTTGTTTGCAATACAAAAGTGGGAGAAAACGAAACTGCCAGCGAGAGATATTCTATCCTCCTTTCTCGCGCGCTTTAACCTAACTGCACTCTTTCCACTTGTGGACAGCGCATATCTAATTCTAGAATGAACAAGTCTGTATATATATATTGTATATGTACATGTACATATGCGGAGTTGCAAAACTGTTACACAGATGGTAATGGTAACTGTTTATAATTTATATAGAATCTTTATTAAAATCGAAACGTCGAATTACACTTTATTTTATCCAAGAATTTTTTTGTTTTAATAAATGTATTAAAGATTTTCAATGCTTTTAAAAAGCGAATAATATAATATTTTATTATTTACGAACAAAAAAAATCGCGCTAACAGAATTATTCTCCTGACAGCTATCAGCGCACAGGTTAATCAAACTAGATTAGATTAACGTAGCAAAAACAGTTGACCATCATTTATAATATAATTTTACTTTATTGGTAATTTTACTCATGTGATACAAAACAAATGTGTTAAAGTAATAAATATTAACCATAATTATTTACAAAAATCGCAAATATAAAATAAATGCCTTTTTCTACTCCTAAACACTTTTCATGTGCCCACAAGTTGAAAGACACTGAAGCCAATTTTCGCCGTATATTCTAAGAAACATCCATTAAAAAAAATACAAAATGGGTCATAACTTTCATGAAATGTTTTGTTGAAATTATAAACACCATCTTCATCATTTTCTTCAATTAAAATTGATGAATCTCCGGACTCAGTATCAGAAGGTGATAACGATATTCCTCTATAGCTTTTCTTATTAGGTAGATATTCAACTCTCTGTTCTTTAATGCTCAACCCTACGCATCATGAAGACTCAAAATTAAATTTATATGCTTTAATTTAAGTAAAGAAATTAATTAATTAATAAATTTTAAGATTAAGTACGAATATTAAAAAATACTTTAAATACGTTAAAGACAAATACAAAATTTTATAAAGTGACCACTTCTAGTTTACTTGAAAGAGCAAAAATACTCCTCCGGTCTGGCATCCATTCCTTATATGCATTTTCCTTCGTGCTTCCTCGGATTTTCATTATTTTTCTGTATCGAAAAGATATGATAAACTCTACCAAGGAATCGATTGTTAATAACACAAGTCTGCCTGATGAAGAGTGTGATTCTCTGAAACATATGTAGTAGACTGGGTGTTATTAATATTTGAATTATTCCTTTTAACATTTAGACGATGTCCAATCGTCTTTGCTTTCAATAATACGTAAGATGTCTTTTAAGTTTCGCATAGCGAGATATAGAGGGCGCCACTAATCAAATATTAGTACTAAAAATTAACCTCCTTCTTTAATTAACATAAATCTAAAGTTTCAGTGCGATACGTGTAGTGTTGTAGCTACAACGAACTGTCGAATTTGACAAGTTAGTTGGAAAATCGAAAACATTAATAATAATAATTTTCGATGACAATTACCTCAACAAGAATGCCTCGCCGAGTTGGTTTCTATTTTCAGCAATAAAGCACCACATCAGTAAACAACTTGTTATGGAGACTCGTTGATATGGAGAATTAAAACGTGGACGGATTAGTCCTAGCGACGATCCAAGAACAGATTCACCAAAAACGGCAGTCACATCAATGAAGATCGATTTGTGATATATCGCCAGATTGAAGCATTATTGGAGATTTCAAAGAACTCAATTCAAAAAATTTTCTATAAAGAATTAATTGTGTAAAAAAATTAGTTTCCCGTTAGATACCGCATCTGTTGACCGAAGAACAAAAAGCAGCTAGTGTGAATTGGTGTCAAAAAACTCTAGATAGCTTCAATGCCGGAAATTCTAAAAACGTGTACAGTGGTGATGAATCTTGAATTCACTTATATGAGAGAAAATTAACATAAATCATCTGTTTGACCGTTCTAAGTTGAAGAAAAGAACGGATAGCTTTTGTCGGTCAACGGTTCTCGAAGTGTCTCCAGAAGAGAGAGACATTTGTCTTGAAAGCAGGTCGTGTAGCAACAATTCCTCTACAAGATCAAAGAACTACTACTGCCGATTGGTATACAACTATTTGTTTACCACAAGTCAAAGCTGAGCGTCGAAAAGCCCCGAACGATGAATTATCCTCCACCAAGACAATGCGAGTTCACACATAGCACGCAAGACAATTGAATTTTTAACGCAACAAAACGCCGAATTGTAGGACCATCCTCCGTACAGTCCACACTTAAATCCCAACGATTTCTTTACCATTCCGAAAATCAAGAACGGACGCGTGGTCAAAGGTTCCAGTCGTCAGAAGGAGCAGTCGATGCCTTCAAAAACGCTTTGACTGTACCAACAAACTAGTGAAATAACTGCTTCCTGAGTTGGTTCGAGTGCATGCAAAAGTGCATTAATCTCGCGGAGAATATTTCAAAAAACAATGAAGTGTTTGAAAGCTATCTGCTGTTTTATTCCAGTCTTATATACAACATTTAAAAGACAACCCAAGCACGAGCATTTATATCAATTGACATAGTAAATGGATAACTTGTCTCCATTATAATATTCATATTGTGTTCTGTTATCTATACAGAAAGAGAAAAACAGTTGAAATTGATAGCTAAATCCGAATAAATCCAAATTTCGAAGAAAAGTCTCATAGTCTATGCGATTAAACGGCTTCGATACTTCGGTATAAATGACATCTACTTGTTCTCTAGTGTCAAAAGAGTGAGAATGTCTATTTAACTAAACCTATTTGTATACAAATACATTATATTGCAGTTACTATTTGTATGTGTATATAAACACTAAATCTCTTTATACCGAAATATTAATTATCATATTTCGTTACATAATAAGGGTTGTAGTAAGATACTTAAGGTATAGTATACTCTCAATTATCATATTGCAAAGTGTTACTAATAGCTATTATATAACAAAATACGAATACCTTACGTCTGTTAGAAGTATCCTGAGGTTTATCAAAACCATATTTTACCCTATTGTGTATTTTATTATATCAACAGTCATCTCTTCGTATTTGTGTCAGAGGGTTCACTGTCGAATAATTGGATTTTAAAAATAATCTTGTTTCCTTCAACCGTGCTGAAAACTTGTGGGATTTCATTCCTGACGATTTACTATAATTAGATTGAGTGACACTGCGGTCGTGTATATATTGTATCTGTACGCTGTAAACGTTCCACTGACAATAAATATGAGAATTCATTCAATGCGTATGTCTCAAAACACATCGAAGTCGTACCGGAAATAATGATTTTTGTTAATTAATAAAAAGCTCTTACACCGTTTATTTATGTAATGCATATTAATAAAAGATTTTTTAACCCCTCGAATTCCCTGAATCGAAATTAAATCAAAAAATTATGTTAATAACAATAATAATAATGACGGACTCATAAAATGGTTAGACATAAAGTTAGATTCCCTCTCAAGATTCGTCAAAATAATAGCCACAAAATATCAGACGCATCATTAACATTTTGCAGTAAAACTAGTTTCATTACCCAAGGAATACATAATAGACATAAACAAGTAAACAGCTTCAGAAAATATTTTCTGACCATGTGAAACTAAATCCTTCACAAAACAATAATAGAAGCAGACAAAAATATCACACCATTAATACTAACTAATGTAAATTTCAATCCACAAGAAAGACATAATAACTAAGACAATAAAATACAAGATTGGGAAATAAAATAATACAAACTCACATTGAGAAATAAGCAACCAACAAATAGATAAAAATCTGAAATATTTACGCAGAAACTGACGGTTTTGTAATTACAAGATTAAATTGCAAAAAAACAGAAATTATGATCAAATTAAACGGTACTGAAGACATGCAGATAATGTCAAAACATCAGTAACAATTGAACATATCACAGGTGCATGTACAAACTTAGCACAGATTGAATACATAACACAATGTCTATAAAACAACACATAGTCTTGTATAAAAATATAAATTAGTAGTCACAATTGGTCTTTGGTACAAACACAAACTACAAACAATTTTAAAAATACACTGAGGAAAAGGAATTTCTTGTCATTTATTAAGTTGAACTGAGTTGCTTAAATAAACATAAAATGATGCATAGGGAAAAAAACAAAATGTCAAATTATTTTACTTGAATGGAAAAATTACAGGTAATCAGTTGATTCAGTTAATGAAGAACTTTCTTTTTATTAAAATAAAGCTTTGAATCCAAAGTGGCGGTCTACGCTCAAAGTTTTATCATTTGAAAGCTAATATATTGTGATGAGAGAGAAAAATTTAAGTAAATGATAGAAATGTTAAGGGCACATCTATTAAATCAATTACGTACCTTAATAGGTTCAAGTGGTGAAGAGCAAAAACTAAAGCAGCACTAAATACTAAATGTTGACTGTATACTGAGGAAATCCTGAGACATGCTCCAATCATATACAGCTGACTGTTTCCATCTCATTTTCCTACTCAGTGAAAATTCTCGCAAATAAGCATTGTATCTTTTATCTTAGTTTAAGACGAGAACACAACCTTTTGAAAAAGTATGTGAAACGAATATACAGTGTTCGTTTTGGCCTTCAATGGTACAAATCGTGTGCGGAATTTGTTTTCGTAATGGTATTTTTGCCGTAGTTTTCCAGGTACGACACTGTTTGATTGTCTACTGATGATGACAACTTAGTTGTCGAAAGGCGTATACAGGATACTAAAATTAATGTGGAAAGGGGTTATATACCAACCTTCAGTGATTAAGTTAATCAACCACGGCCTCCATCAAAATTACCTTTAGGATTGATGACGCTGATCTTTTTACACAAACTTAATTACTATGAGTTTGCAAGTCCTCCGCGCTGCTTGATCAGATCTTGTCTCTTTAACCATGCGAATTATGTTCTTGATAACATAAATAAGTCTCCTGATTTCTATGCGGTGAATGGAGTTTCACAGGGGTCCAATTTGGAACAGTTGCTTTTGAATTTTTATAAAAACAATTTATTTCTTTTATTTACATGTAATGCCTTAGCTGATACAGAAGATCTTTGTGATGGTTTCTAATTTTAATGACGTTCAACATTTACACCATAATGGCTTGTTCGCATGGAAATCATCTGATTATAAATAGAGATAAATGCAATGTCATGAGTTTTACACGAGTCTAAACCATTCAATTCAACTCAGACAACTAGAAAAAGTTCAATTATTTAAAAATTTAGAAATTACATTTAATCCATCCTTATCATTTAATGTTCATGTAGATATGATTTGTACTGCTGCATCAAGGATACTAAGGTTTCTGATGAGGATATTTAAGTATTCAACGCCAATAGTTTTAAGAAGTTTGTGTTTCGCTTTTGTTGTAAGCAATTTGAATTTCCATCAGTAATTTGGTACTACTACTGTACTTCATAATAACTTTCCATTGGATAGGATGCAACGTAAACTTCTCAACTTTGTGCCATTCAAATCAACTAGAACATATCCGGATTGGAACACTTCGTATGATCATTCGCTTCAAGGGTACCAGCTTCAATCTTTGGCCCATCGTCAAATTATACCTAGTATTTGATTTATGTATAAATTGATGAATAATAATAGTGCAATTGATTATCAGCTGCTGTTCCTATTAACGTTCCACGCCATTTCGCCCGTTAATGCCCCCAAGTTGTCGAAGTAATCTGTGCACCATATGATACACAAGGCTGAACTTATTTATAGTCACATTTTCATTGGTGAACTAGTTGATTAATTTGTAAAGCTTTTTCTTTTTTTGTCAGGTATAACATTCTACGAGGCTTCCTTACTTATTTTTTGTTGAATATTTATGTATTTACAACATTTAGTTTTATCTTATTATTAACTTGTTCTGTTGGGTACATAAGCGTATTATTATTATTATTAATGCTATTATTATTATAAATTTTCTTAGTCATTTTTGGGGGCAGATGTAACTTGGGCCGATGGTCAGGCCATTAGAAAAGGTAAACATGTAAGTTGGGCTGAATGATCACACCAGCCCGCCACGGCTATATGTAATTTGGGCCGTTTTTAATTAAAACAAAATACTTTAATGATTTAATTTCATTTTCCTTATATACAAGATAAAAAACATTTGTTCTTGATACAGATGTATTTACAAGTAATTAGTGATTGCAAAAATGGGAAACTTGTTTTACAATTATCATAAATATAGTATGTTTATTTATTTGTTTACATATTTATTTATTTACATATTTATTTATTTATATGTTGTGTTTTGTCATTATGCACTTCATCAATTTGATGTTGCATAGCTTTCTAGCGTTATTTGAAATATGCATCATATATCACATATCTACGAGTATAACTAATCCTTTACTACAAAAAATCGTTTTCTAGAATAAACAAACAATAATTGAAATGTTGTATGTAGCTCTGGAAAATATACAAATCCATAATCTGATTTACTTTGCCGAAGGGAAATTTCACGTCAGTCCAGCATATAATTTCCCATTTTGCTCGAAGGAGCTTTCGGGTGAGTTACAATTCCGGAAATAAGAAACGAATCCGGATGCCGGCTATTTAAACAGAAGCAAGTTAAATTACAAAATCTAGATGGTACGCTTCCTATCTTGATATTGACCGCGCGTTCTTGAAGAAAAAAAAAGTAAATGAAAAAAGTAAGTAGCGCTGAATGAACCTCTGAATACTTAATGCAAAATAAGGGCATTATCTTTGTTTTCTATCATTTATGAAGTCTAAACCCGGTAAAATTACAATACCGCTGAACTGCGCAAAATGTAGATATTCGCTTTATAGAAAAATTAAATTAGAAACTATAAATTCCTCATATTCGATGTAATATTGATCTTTCCCTACGGGAAATGTATATAGGATGAAACTTTAGTTTATACAAGAAAACTAAGAAAGTAATTTCATATTGTAATATATACAAAGGGTACTAGGAAAGTTTTGCAATACAGCTTTGTTTATTTAATTTCTTCAAAGTAATTTCCTCTACACTCAATACACCTCTCCATCCTCCGAAACCAATCTTTAAACCAGTTCTGCCAAGTTTCGCACTCGTTGTCCCAAGCCCGCAGGAGGTCTTCATCACTGGAAAACCGCCTCCTTTTTAGCTTCATTTTCACATGAGAGAACAGTGCAAAGTCGCAGGGAGCAAGATCTGGACTGTAGGGAGGATGCTCGAGAAGTTTCAATCCTGTCATGGTCAAATATTCGGTGCAGGCTTTGGCGCGGTGAGCTGGAGCATTATCGTGATGGAGGAACCAGGTGTCCATTCTTGACTTTGGCCGCAGGTTCTTCATATATCCAATGTCTTTAGACAGGCACTGTTCAGTATACCACTTAGCTGTGACTGTCTTCCGTGTGTCTAAAACGACGCGTTCCACAATTCCACTCGATATAAATTTATTTTCTTCTTTACAGATCAGGATTTTCGGACAACTACGGGTCTTTGATGATGAGGACCATCAAAGACCCAAACTTTGTTTTGAGCTTTGGTCGGCACATCGTAATAGTACAGCCAAGTCTCGTCACCTGTCACGATGTTGTTCACATACCGAGATTGTCCTTCATAAAATTTTTTTAGCACCTCCCGGCACCAAGTCACACGTCTTGTCATCTGCTCTTCAGTCAGTCGATGCGGCACCCAGAGAGAACAAAGTTTCTTCATGTGCAAATGATCATGCAGAATCGAACAAATTGCTGGTGCATTTAGGCCTGAAGTACCCTCTATCTGTTGGCAGGTCACTCGCCTGTCCTCGCCAAGCTCTTCCTCACAGTAGTAACGTTTTCCTCGGTAACTGACGTTCATGACCTTCCCAGCCTCTCAGCATCCTCCACGGTTAAATTTTCCCTTCGGAGTTCTCTATACCACCTGAATATCGTTGTGCGATGTGGACAAGCGTCACCCTTTCTTCGAAGCACTGGTCTATGTTTAAACCACGTACGAAATTATAACGCAAAACTGCCCTTATCTCATTTCGTGACCACGATGCCATCGCAAGCACTTTACACTCTCACTGCTAATGAATAACTAAGCCCATCGACATGGCGCGGCGGCTAGTATGCACGTATAAACATGTCTCAACATGCAGCAACTAGCAGCTTCCTACGATTCATTGTTGCGCCATGTTGCAAAACTTTCCTAGTACCCTTTGTATTATTTAACTATATATTAACATAGAAACATCTGCTAACAATGTACTTTTTCTAGATATACGAATCTCTGTCGCTTATAATAAAATTATTGGAAAACTGAGTATTACAGAGTGTAATTGAATATAAATAATACAAAAATATGTATCAATAATTTCTGGCTTTCATAATAAAGTCTCACAGTAATTTATAGCAGGTATTAAATTTTATAATACATACGATACCTCTACTTTCGCTTTTTTCGCACATAATATTATTACTCGGCAAAAGTAATTAACATTTAATATGATTAGATGCTCTTCGAAAGAATGCACTAGTAGATATCTATTCCCATGTTAGATAGCTAACAACGCGATACAGCCATCTATTCTTCAATGGTGAAACTACTGCAATCTGTGAAGTTTACTTTGTAAGATCGTTTTAATTATTTGCCAGAGACTTTTACAGAATACTTACAGATAGCGCACAAAATAAATAACATCGTTAATTTATAAAAACTATTTATGTCATATTTTGTATTTTACATATGTAGACTATTTTGGATAGATACTCTTGTTAATTAGATAATAGAATTTAATTATTTCGATATTTTGATTTTCCAAAAAAATTATTGCCAACTACATTTTAAATTTGTTAAAGCTGTCTTCAAAGAAATTAAATTGCGAATATTTTATGCTTTTTTGGTTTCTATTGTACAAACTTTGATAAATAAAATACATTGAAGAAAGAAGTACGAGAAAGTCACGAAAGAGATGGATAGTGTAACAGGCAAACATCTGATATGAGAAATGAGTAAAAATATTTATGGTAACCTTACTTATTATTGTAAGACACAAATTCTGACATATACCATAAGCGTACAATATGTATCGCAACGACTGCTTAATAATTAACAGCTGGCAGTATGTTTTACGTTATTATTGTTGTTAAACACTTACCCATAAGACAAATATGGGTAATTTAAGTTAACTAAATTCATTGACCGAATACAGAATAAACCTCCACATTGTCTTCGGTAAATGACGTTCATCGTAGTGTAAAAATCTTGTTTTAAACTAGTGGCAGTCAATATCTAGTGATATTTTTGTGTGTTTTAACTACACCCTTTGAATTGAGTTAATGGATCTGTAGAAGAACTGTTACTGTAAACGCGAATTTACAGAAACAATTTAAGACACTGGCAAACGTGTTCATGTATTTAAAAAGCTTTAAAATTTTAGATTTTTGCTTAGATACTATGAAACTTTTTAAATATACGAACACTTTTCTAGTTATTTAAAATACATACTACTATTTGTACTTCATTCTCTATTTTTATTAATTGACTCACTAATGGCAATGTATTTTGTAGCTTTTGTTTGGCTTTCTCTATTCCTGTGTAATTCATTTGAATAGTTTGTAAATCTGTTTCAATATGAACACTTTTAAATTTTGACTGACTTTCTGTGAAACAATTAGGGTTGAACAGTAATATGTACTAAGTACTAAGGCTGCAAAAACGTGTGCTTTCGCAGTAGCGTACGGCTCAGTTACTATCAATATTGAAAATAATAAATGTAATTACTTATTATTTTAGTTTTTTTCTTGTGTTGTTGATGTAGAGTGACGCAAAAATTCGCTGTAGTATTGCGTCATTGGTGTGCGTTCCAGTACTGGCTCAGTCATACTCCTACGACGAGGTGAAAATATGTTTGTGTATTTGGAGAAGGAACGTCCTGCATCTAATGTTGTGAATTTAAAAAGACGTTCGCATCATGTTGGCACTTTTAGTTTTCAGTTAAACTCTCTATACACATTATAGTTTGAAAAACGGGATTCCTATTTATAACCGCACACAATTTATCGGTTGTTAATCTTCCTACACTATCTGTTACATTTCCGAGGTAATATACTGTATTTAACGCTTCATGTAATGACAACTTGGTGTTCTCTAATTTGGAAATAGTATCTAAAAGAATTTCCGAAAATTATTCATTTCGGAAATTCTCTCTATTTGAATATGGACTTCGGTATCTGAAACCAACCGCGGACTTGCTAAAATTGTTTGAGCATCTTGCAGATTTATATAAAAATTTATTAAAATATAAAACAGCTTTAGGCCACGTTCCCCATCTCGCAATTGAGGATAAGTTTGTTTTAGTAACTTTCCACCTTTAACCATATTCGAACCCCCATCTGTAACCAACATTACAAGTTGAGTTGCCGATATATTGAACTTCAACTATCCTTTTCGCGTATTCGACTACGTAAAGAAGAGTCAAGGAAATCTCACCGCTTTTTAAAGTGCGCACTAACATTTAACATACTATTCTTTCTTGCATCCAAGATGAAGAAAGTATGGACAACGACCGCGGAAGTCTACGAGCCAGATAAAAGAAACCCAATGATCGCACCGCTGTGTTAGAGATTATATTCAGATGCTTCACGAATTGTTGATTAATAACCACTTTAATAAACTGAAATCTGATCCTACAAGTAAACTTTAAAAACAGATCAAATAAACTACAAGGACAGATAAGACAAATAATAAGCAAATCTAACAATATTTTTGATAGTACACCCAAGTACAAGTTAACAACTTCTTAAGTTATATGGTTTAATTAAATACAAATATAATATGCCCATACGTCTGACAGTTTCATATATATTTTTGTTCTGAAGCTTTTAAATTACTAGGTTTGACATGCTAAATATTTCAATGATGCCACTTTACTTAATTCATTATACTATTGTTAGATACGAGCGAGCGTTTTTATATTCGCGGAATGAGCGGGTTGTAGAGGGGTGAGTAGACGCATTGGGGGCGTGGTCTGTGCAGCGACTCATGATTAGTATAAATACGAAGTTTCATTGTTATTAGACAGTTAGTCTTTGAGCTATCGTCAACCAAGTAACATAATCAGAAGTGAAAAGTGAAATATGGAAAAAATCGAATATCGTGCCGTTATAAAGTTCCTTACCAGGCAAGGAAAATCAGTCGCGACCATAATGAATGAGATGTCATTGGTTTACGGCGACTCTTGTCTAGGAAAAACCATGGTGTACAAGTGGCATAGTTTATTTAAACAAGGAAGTGAATCCCTTGAAGACGACCCGAGGCCGGGCAGGAGCATTGAGGTGACCACGCCAGCACTTATCCAAAAAGTTGAACAAATTGTACTCGAAGATGCTCGACTAAAGAAGAAACAACTCGCAGAAATGGTTGGAGTATCCGATACAACAATTTTTAAAATCCTACACGATCATCTCGGCATGTCTAGGGTCAGTGCAAGATGGGTGCCGAGAATGCTCACGCCGCCGCAAAAACAACAGCGCGTAGAGTGTTCGCGTGCATTTTTGGACCTCTGTAATGAAGACAAGGATGGTGTATTGAGTGGAATTGTTACTGGAGACGAAACTTGGGTTCATCATTATGAACCTGAGTCCAAACAAGACTCCATGCAGTGGCATAAAAAGGGCACAGCACCTAACAAGAAATTTAAAGTGTCACAATTAGCTGGGAAACTCATGGCAACGGTATTTTGGGACTCGGAAGGAATATTGTTGATTGATTATAAAGATAAAGGTGTTTCTATAACCGGAGAATATTACGCTTCAATATTAGAGCGACTAAAAGAAGCCATTAAAGAGAAAAGACGGGGAAAATTGACAAAAGGTGTTCTGCTTTTGCACGACAACGCGCCCGTCCACAAGAGCCGCGTTGCGTTAGCTGCCATGCATAAGGTGGGCTTCGAAATTGTGAATCACCCACCCTACAGCCCAGACATGGCCCCGAGTGATTATTACCTGTTTCCGAAAATGAAAAAAGAGCTGCGGGGTAAAAAATTTACTGCCGATGATGAAGTCAAGGAGGCAGTTTCGGCGTATTTTGCAGATAAAGAGAAATCATTTTTTATGAGGGTATAAATAAATTAATTGAAAGATGTGAAAAATGTATCCGTCTTGCAGGTGAATATATTGAAAAAGAAAAATAATTTGGTTTTTTTATTTCCACCCCTTGTCCCCCATTCCGCGAATATAAAAACGCTCCCTCGTAGCAGGTAAAGCCGAATATGTGTCTCATAAACGTTTGTGGATCCTCGGCTTTGGAACGCATTCATGATAAGTTTTTAAACTTTATCCGCCGAAACGTATATCACGAAATGAATTGCTCTTGCAACATAATATGACCTCCCTGAATGATATAGAAGGGTTATCTTTTGTATAAGACTTTCATGTAGTCTTATTAATAATATTGACTGTTCCTTTATGCTCGGCCATATGTCTTTCTGGTACTCCGTTTTAATATAAGGAGCAATTCTATATCTTCGAAGACGTTTTGAGGCGAATGCTAGTCTATATTTTGTTTAAAATGGTGAAAGAATTTAGGACATATTTATCTACACGAAACTTTCATTAAGTATTATTTACATAATCTATACCTTGTCTCAGAATAATGAGTGATTCAAATATCCCGCTAAAACGCGGAACACAGCTTGAAAATGTAACTTAACATAAAAATAAAACATAAACAGTTGTGAATGTAGTAGTTTGTCAACGATATTAATCTTTTTCTTTAATATATAAAAATAAACGAAAAAAAAAATCATTTTAACAGAAGTATGATTGTACAAACGTTACTTTTTGGATTAATATGTTCAACCTATTCAAAATTAAGATTAAATATTATTAAAATAAGACAATGCAAACTGTAATTAAACGTTTACAGGTTATGAAAAATGGCGGAAATCTGGCATTCATTTATCCATATTAAATTTGCATGTTCAAGAACCACTGAAATCTTTTAAAAATATGTACTATTTTGGCGCAATATTGGAATCATTGGTTCTTATTCTGAAACAAGGTATAACCATTACATATGACATGGATATGCGATAAAATAAAGTAATGTAAAATTCCTTTATCCTGTTATTGAGCTTTCGCCAGTTGGAAATAAAAATTATTATTACCATAATTATTATTATATGAAAATTTCTGTAGAAATTTGTCAAAACAATCAGTTTAATACTCAAACATAAATATGTAAACCAAATTTTTGTGTATACAACTCCAAAATATTAATAAATAAGATATTAAACTTTAGCGAGCAAATCCTCTTCTGTCACTAATTTATTTACCAGTATCCACCATATAAGGTTAACTTTATCACAATGTTAGATTATAATAAAACAAATCCGATAATTAAGGCAGAAAGAAGAAGTATGCACCGAACAAAATTATTTTCAATTTCATGCAAAATTTTATAAACAAAACAATAATCTAGTTATGAAAGACTCACTAAGCCCTTTACTAGCCGGAAAATGTATGAATAATTTAGGAAACAAAATAAGTACACATCTTTTTTTCAGAAATTGTATCTATTGGGTTAGGTATCGATAATATATTAACTTGTTTTAATTGCACGGTTTAATAAAATCGTCACAAAGCTATATTAACACAATTTACCTATAATTTATTCCATTTAAGAATACAGTGCTTATTTAGATAGGGAATCGTAATTTTTGTTGCCGATTGGCCAATACAAAAGGTAAATTTACATTACTTAATTATTCCATAAATCGAAGGTAATATTGGTTGCCTATGTTTGTTAATGTTTTTTTTATTGACAGTTTTCGTATTACGAGTGTTGACGTTGAATAGTATTTTCGAGAATAATAGACATATTAAATAGATAAATCAGTTCTTCTTAGAACTATAAAGTTTGGTACTATTATAAATTTAATGCCATTATGTGTGAATCATCAGAGCGTATATATATATTGGGTCTGGGAAAAAGTTCGTGGCGTTTTTCCCGATAGATGGCATTGGTTGCCGATAACTAAAGAACAACAAGTCACAGCGACACCACCGACGGCTCGTTTTTTAGATAACCTTCCGAACGTTAGTTTGAGCGTAGAAACATTGTAATCGGTGCAGTGGTTGGAAAGTTATTCGCACTTGAAAATGGAGAAGAATAATGAGAAATTTCGCTATATTCTGCAATATTATTATGATAAGGGGAAGAACGCTGCGCAGGCTTGTGATAAAATTTGTGCTGTGTACGGTGAAGGTACTTTACCGAAATCTGTTGCGCGGAAATGGTTCGCTCGCTTTCGTTCTGGAAATTTCAATGTGAAAGATGAGTCACGCTCCGGTCGTCCAATCACTGAAAAATCTGATGAAATTCTTGAAAAAGTCCAACAAGATAAGCATATCAGCAGTGTCGATATTGGCATGGAGCTAGGCATTGACCACAAAACTGTTTTGAACCATTTACACAAAGCTGGTTACAAAAAAAAGCTTGACGTATGGGTTCCTCATGAGTTGAGCGTGAAAAACATGATGGACCGAATTAACATCTGCGATGCGCTGCTGAAACGGAATGAAATCGAGCCGTTTCTGAAACGTTTAATAACCGGAGATGAAAAATGGATTACGTACGATAATCGGAAGCGTAAAAGATCGTGGATAAAGGATGGTGAGCCGTCACAAGCGTTCGCTAAGCCAACATTGACGCCAAAAAAAGTGATGCTGTGTGTATGGTGGGACTGGAGGGGAATCGTCCACTACGAGCTACTTCCAACTGGTCAGACGATTGATTCTCAACTCTACTGTGCACAACTAGAGAGATTACGCCAGGCGATTGAAAGAAAACGGCCCGAATTGATTAATAGGAAAGGTGTTGTCTTCCATCATGATAACGCCCGACCACACACTTCTTTGATGACCCGTCAAAAATTGAGAGAGTTTGGTTGGGAAGTTTTGATACACCCACCTTACAGTCCGGATATAGCACCCTCTGACTATCATCTGTTTCGATCTCTGCAGAACTCTCTCAATGGAATTAAGTTGGTTTCAAAAGAAGCCTGTGAAAACTACTTGATTCAGTTTTTCGACCAGAAACCACAGAAGTTTTTCACCGATGGGATCATGGATCTACCAAAAAAATGGCGAAACATTGTCGATAATAATGGAGCATATTCGGTTTAAATGAATTCGTCCACGCGCCATGCGGGGACCAGTTGAATTTTACTGAAAAAACGCCACGAACTTTTTCCCAGACCCAATATATATATATATATATATATGCAACCAAAGATACATACTAACTGTATGTACTTGACCAATGTAAACTACTCTGTAGTTTAGACAACAACCTCTGTATTCTTAAATGGAATAAACTATAGAATCAAATTTATCTTTCAAAAAAAGCATAATTTTTTTGAAACAATATGAATTTGCAATATACCACATGCCTACACAACAGACAGAACAGTACATACACATTCATTTCATCACATAACACACAAATTATCAGTATATCAAGCTATAGTTTGCAAATTAATTAACGTGCTTATGACTAAAGAAAACTTCGATTTGATAGTAATGTACAGAATAGCAAACAACAAAGATAAAGCAAACTAAAAGTTAAACCTAGTTGTCTACATGTTAATGTGTACAGTTTGCCTAAAGTTTACGTTTGACTAACGGGTAGAACGTTTGAAGGTAGGATGAGAAGAGAACATAGAAAAAACGAACTCAACTTTTGTTATTCATTGTATAAAATCGAACAACAAATTATACCGTAGTTTCAAAACCTGACATCTACAAGATAAAAGCAAAAAATGTAATTTGTTTGAAAATTTAGGAATCAGTAAATGCAATAATTTACGTTTATTCTTAAACAATCAACTTGCTTTAAATAACTCTCTAAACTCCCTGCTAAATTTAAATTTATAACCTTCCACCATCAATAATGGAAGTGGATATAACATATCGATAGTTTAAATTTTACAATTTTTGTCTTCATCCACCTGACGAAGCTATTATGTTGGGACACAATTGTTATAGTTTACAATAAAAAAATTTTAAACTCAGCTATGCACTGATCATTTTTTGTTACGAAACATATTATAAAATGCAATATAATGAACGAATTGAAATCAAAATTGCCACATAAGTAGAAAAATTTCATTATCAAATGTTATAAACACACAATTATAGACAGTTTCATGTAGGAATAGAGTAATTGGTTCTTCAAGCAGCGTCCGCTTTACTGTAGAAAAGGTTATTGTCAAAAGTCTATTTTTTCAAACCTTAAATTTCATAAACATGATATCTAATACCCATTACGAAGTCAATTAGACTGCAATATTATCTAATAAATTTGCTTAACATTATTCACCACTATTGATAATAATTTCTAATAAATGAAGCTTGTCTTTTTGACCAATAACATCACTAGAAATTTTACCCTCTTCCAACCCTACTCAATGATAGAAACAACACTAACCTACTTTATAGGTTATTGTTGTTTCTATCATTGCTAGGCAGACTTTATTCTAGTTTTTCTTGTATGAAACTGCACGAAAATCAGTTTAAAATAGTTAACGAAAGTGTCAACAATTTGATTAGAGTTACCTGAAGATTCGTCTTTCATGAGATCGTACTTACATCTTTCTGTTTGAGTTTAAGACCAAAAGAATTTCGAAATATACACAATGCTGTATTCAAAATCTTTCAGGTACTTCTTTATAGGCTGCCGAGGTAATTCTAGTAAACCCCTGATAAATTGTAAAAACAATAACAAATAGCATGTAAAATCAATTTTGCATATTATCTTTTCTTATATTGACATGGTCAGTCTATTTATGCATAAGACTATCAACGGGTTTGTATATACACTACCGCTCATAAGTATTTGGTCACTCTTGTTTCATTAGTTTCTATAGAAAAGTTGGAATTAGAAAATTTATTTCTGTAGTAAGAAATAGTTTCATAGTAAACATTAAAATCTACAAAAGCTTATTCAAAAATAATTATGCGATTACCCTATTATTCACAATAAATGATAATACCCCAATAAAACTCCAGGTAGAATAATTGCACATAAGGGATTAGATCTCTCAATTCTTGGAAATTTTCGATTGTTATGATTTCATTTTAAGGTAGGGTGTTACTGTAAACACGATCGTTTATAATCGCATACCATAAAACTGGCAAAAGCAATCGCGAAATTGCCACAAAACTTAAATTAAATCAGTCCACCGTGGATTATATCATCAAAAAACACCGCGAATGTGGAAGTGTGTTGAGTAGAACTCGCAAAGACGGATCAAGGGCAACAACCTCAGCAGAAGATCTTGCAATCGTGTTAACAAGCAAGAGAAATAGACGAAAAACAGCCCCAGAAATCACAGCAGAAATGATACTGTTCGTCGAAAACCCATAAGTGTTTCCACAGTTAAAGAACGCTTAAAAGAAGCCTGTCTTCATAGACGAATTACAATGCGGAAGCCGCTTCTACGCAAGCAAGACAAGCAAAAACGTTTAAAGTGGGCACGCGATCACCAAAATTGGACCATAGAAGACGAATAAAGTAGTGTGGGCCGATGAATACAAATTCGAGATTTTCGGTTCAAGAAGACGTGTTTTCGTGAGGTCTGTGGGTGAGCGTGCCCGGGAAGAATGCATAACCCTTACTGTTAAGCACGATGGAGGTTCAGTCATCATATGGGCTTGCTTTTCTGGATCAAACGTGGGCAATCTTATAAAAATCGAAGGTATACTAAAAAAAGAACAGTATAAGCGCATATTAGAGGTAAACGCAATCCCCTCTGGAATTAAAATTTCGGGTCAGAATTTTATCTTCCAAAAAGAGAATAAGCCGAAACACACTTCCGAACTATGCCGGGAATATTTGCAGATTGGAGAATGCGGGAACCATAAAAATTATGGCATGGCCTTCCCAGAGACTCGATTTAAATCCCATCGAGTTGCTGTGGTATGAACTTGACCGAGAGGTGAGAAAACCGGACCCCACATCTGCGTTAATATGGGAAGAACCTGCGAGTGGCATGGGGTAAAATAAAACCTGAAATATTACGAAAATTAATCGAAAGAATGCCTCGATTGTGTGCTGCAGTGATTAAAAATAAAGGAGGGCACATAGTAAATATATTATACAACAATTTATTTTAGATGTAAAAATATATATTTTTCATATATGTAAATAATAAAAAGATATTAGTATTTCGATTTTGATTTTTGTTATAATTTGCGGGCTAGATGCGAGTGATAGTGTATCTGTTAGAATAAAACACAGGAAGACATGTATCACAGATATTTATTTTTTTAGTTTTGAACAGTATAATACAAAAATATGGGTATATTTTTAAAAAGATTCAATTATACTTTTTCTTTTTTCATGATTTATTTGTATTTATTGCATTGTCAACAAAATTCATCACAGCTGTTACCCATTTCTATCGTAAAAAAACGAATCTTTTCTCCGATAAAAAGTATTGTTATATCGTATATTTTAAAAAAAGATATTTATCATCGCATACATAAAAGCCACTATTAATATAATATTAATAATAACTAATGCTAGTTGAGTTTCACTTACAACCTACATCAAAATCAAGTAATCAAATAATAAATTAAAATTAACATCGTAATTAATAAATATAGATAACGTGTATGTCACACCGTAACAAATACATTCACTCCGTTCTTTTTATTACCAAGAATAAAAGTATAAAAAAAGACAATTTTGTCGAATGTTTGTAACCCTAGAAAAATTCTTATTTACACAATAATCTTCTGAACTCTCTTCTAAGTGCGCGTTTCTTGAATTTGAGTACCATTTTCTACGGCTGCATTATCTTTTTCTTTTTCTTTTTCGTCTTCTGGTGGGTTGTCCCAAGGTTGTTTCTGACCAGATGCGAAAAATACGAAGAAGGTACAGCAGCCAGCGTAAACGGCTGCCGCAGTGATGAATACGATCCTCCATTTTGCTTGAGTTGGCTGTAAATAAAAAAAGAGAATATAAGATATTTCATAAAATGTATAGATCTTAAACGTGTCAAGAGTATTCACGGTATAAAGAGTGAATATTCGTAGTCATTCTACACAAATACTAGTGAAAATTAATATGAATTTAATCTTATAAAATTAGCGTATTTTGACATAATTTTAATCTTGTATTTCTCTTATGTAAAACTATTGATTCATTTCCTTAATTTACTATTATAAAGTCAATAACCACATTTACATTGGAAAACGCACTATGAACATTTTCATATTAAGTTAGTGCAAAATATTCTAAGAGGGCACATGAAAGTAGAATATAAGTAGAACATAAAATCTTTAGATACAAGTTAATACAGAGTGTATGAGCACAGAATAATGACGTATCAATTAGTATCAAAGAAAAGCTGGATCAAAAAATAATTCTTTTCGCTTGTTATTTATAAGCTTAAAGATAGTGTTAAATTAAAAAGGAAGTTAAAATAATCACTTGCTTATTCCAGAGTGGTCTGCTTTACTTAAATGACAAATTTTGAGCTCCAAAGGCAAAATCAACTGTTACCGAAATAAGTAATCGTATCGTTCAAGCCATGATTGAAGAGGTTTAACATATTACTGTAAGAAATATTCTAGCAACCTTAAATATTGGTATCCAGGCAATTAACACCATCTTACACAAACATTTATAGGTATGTAAACTCTTTTCGCGATGGATTCTTCACAATTTGACTCCAGTTCAAAAAGTTTAATATGCCCGGCATAAACAGTCCTCTATGTATTGAGAGTATATGAGATAAATTTTTTAATAACAAGAGGTGCACTGCCTAATGTGTTTCTACGAATAAGCAACGGTGATATAACGATATACACCTACCATTGCGATATATTCGATAGTACATCCTTTCTGGTCTCCATGTTGGGTATTTTCTAACCTATTACATAACACCTATTCTTTTTCTGTGAATAGTAAAGGATTTTGACTTTCCAGTCTTAATTTTAAGAATCTTTACTAACAAAATCAATCTCTTTCAATCATCGATATCGTCTACACTAATTTTGATCATCTAGTGGTAGTGTACAATACCATTATAGGCCATGATACGGTTGATCCTACTGTAAAACTCGTTCTGTTATTGTAGAATAGTACATTATAATTTTTTTGCCTTTATTTCAAAGTTTTCGCGAAAGTGGTCCATGAGGAAAGATCCATCACGATAACGTTATGGCACTGCCGCTAGATGATTGTTCGAATACTCAGAACATTCACTTAATGGATCATTAGCCGTATAGTCTAGACCTGGCATTTCTTTTACTAGAGTGTCTTGGGACTTTTCAAAAAGCAACACTTTCTTCATGATGAGTATATTGTTGACTTCGACTTCAGTCATGCTTTGGAAGCCTATTGTCAAAATTTTGCCCAAATCTGAGAGATAATGTTAATTAACCTTCAATTTTTTACGTGGAAAAACCATTAAAGAAATAGAAGAAAATTTCATAAATATAGTGATGAATTTGCTTCTTTCCCATGGAATGATAAATGAAAGTGGTCTTCATTTAAAGTAATTTCTCTAAAAATGATTGATGAAGTCCATAGTATTGTAAACAGCGACTATAGAATAAAAGTGTCTGAGATAGCTAATACTGTAAGTATTTCAATCGAATGGATACCAAATGTTTTGCATCGACATTTAAATATGAAAAAGCTACGCGTTTACTTAATGTTGAGGAAATGCGAACTCGTGTTCCAATTTCAAATGACTGTATGGATAAGTTGAAACGAAATCCCAGGGAATTTTTTCGCCGTAGATGATGGAGGGTACATCACTATACTATACTCCAAAAATATAGTTAAAACAATGGATTTCTTCTGATAAACCGCTTCAAAGCAGACAAAAATCGTTTTTCTGGACAATAAGATGACCACGTTTTTTTTAATTTAAAAGGCGTAATCTTTTAAAAAAAGAAAGTACAATAACTGGCCAATTAATTCTGATGTACTGACATGTTTCGACGTCGAATTTAAGAAAAAAATTCGCTATGGCAATCGCTAAATTTGTCGAATTGAGATATAATTGCTGTCTCGTCCACCATATTTACCAAATTTGACTTAGCGTGATTTTTTTGTTCCTAAACATGGAAAAATTTCTTGACGGAAAGAGATTCAGGACAAATGAGAAAGTAATGGCCGCAACGGAAGCGTATTTTGACAAACTTGAGAAAGATTACTTTTTAGACGGCTTAGAAAGTCACTAGGCTAAGTTTATAAACTTGTATGAGAATTATATTGAAACAAAATTTTTTTTTACCCTAAAATAAGTATATCGTTAAAAAGTTATGCTTCCGTCAAGTCATCTTTTGCAGACATTGGCCCAGGAAGAGATGGACGCATTTAAAAATGAAGATTTATAGATTGATTTTCACAAATATAAAACTGCATTGTCTGTGAAGGGGAATCCTTTGAAAAATTATAAATAATTGCATTTTGTCAAAAAATTGTGTGTTGTTTTATTAGAATTATCCGAAAGAGCATAGCTATCATACAAAACCTATTGAGTGAATCTATACTAATAAAGTGTAATATTTACAATTACTTCAACTAAACTATTGATACTAACAATTTCCAAAAAGTAATTCAAAAGTTGTGAATTTTAGAAAAGAATTTCACGTAATATTTACATTTTTGTTTTCTGTATATTTTTTGATTAAAAAAAGAAGCTGTTACGAACAAAAAATATTTGTAAATTTTCGATAAATATTATGTTAATGAAAGACAAGACGCTTTTCTCATAGTTAAATTCGTTCTTCCGAGATATAAGCACGTTTTCGAAAACCCATTCAAAATGCAACAATAACTAACGTCATTAACGTTTTTTGCATCATTAAGCAAGCCAAAGTTATTTTCGAAAATATTTCACGCGTCTCTTATGTTGGTAGATCAAAAATAATAGTTTATTTAGAGCGCCAAAAACTTGGCAAATAAAATTGTCGTTGATTGTTTATTATGTTAATGATAATAACTTAAAACTGAATTTCATGACAACTGAAGTTGAATTTGTAATTATGTATTTTTGAAGGAAACAACTTACGCGTTTCTGTAATACTTATCACAGTATTATTTTGGTTAGCTGTCCTCTTTAATTTTTCTCTGTATCTTTCTCAAGAATCTCATCTAAGTGGTGATCAATCCTCGATATTTTTATGTGGTAGTCTATGATAATGCATTTAAGTTCTGGAGTTATCACTCTTTTCTTTTTTGGAATTTCATTTATTTTCTTGCTAGTTTTCTATTTTGTTCTATTATCATTTCTAAGTATTTGTTCTAAATTCTTGGCATCTATTTTAATAGATTGCTAGATTTGCTATATTTATATGCGTGCTTATTTCATTAAATTTGTTGGTAATTATAGTTATCTTTTTTAGTAACTCTCTTTTGTCGTGCCACTACAATCATGTTATCCGCGAATAGGAATTCTGACTTATTGTCCTGTTTCCTATTTTAATCTCTTTTAGTTCTTGTTTTGCATTTTGTATACCTCATTTAGCACTAAGGTTGGTGCTAATTCTTGACCAGCTTCGAATCCTCTTAATTAATATCTTGTTGCGTGATCAAAAAATTAACATGAATATCTTAAATATGTCCCAGGTATCGAACACCTAGTTTCAAACCAAACGACTTTTGTATGAATCTTTTTTTTAATTTATAGGGCGGCCTTGTTAACACCTGCAATTTTTTCAATTTGTTATAAAGATGACTAACCCTACTTCAAACGGCTTCCTAAGACATATTCCAAATGAACCATAATATTTAAAATTGCTCTAGACTTCCAAATGTATTTCTCATAATTTTATATTTTATTATTTTGTCTTTCAAATTACTAATGAAGAGTACGATTTAAGAATTAAGCAATTAGATATTCTATTTATTAATTATTTAATAATATTTTGTTAGTAGTTATATCTAGATTATTTCCTACCATCGCTAACTAGATTTTTTAAAAAGAAAAATAATAAATAGTAGACAAAAAATGAGACACATAGAAAGCAGTTAGAAAGAGAAGCTAAGAAGAAGATATCATTGAGCGAAGATAATTAGAATACAGAATTCAAGATGAGACTCACACAAAAGCTATTCCAAGCCAGACTAGAAGAGAGAAACAAAAGAGGGAGACCAAGAGAATCATGGTTGGAGAAGTGAGGACGGCAGCACAGTAAAAAGATATTACGTAGAGGCAAGAAGCTGGTACAAGGCAAGAAAGGTCTGGAAGGCGAGTTATAAGGGGAAGACACTGAACTCTACCAAGAGTCCAACACCTAGTGGTGGAAGGGCAGCATTAAGCAAGATAATAATTCTTTAAAATGAAGTCACATCTTTCTTTATTTTTAATGATGATTAAAATGCTATTGCAAAACTATTTTACGTACATTTCTTTCAGCTTTGGAAGAGCATTCAACGTTGATCATTTCACGTCAAATTTTAAACAGAAAAAATATAAATTTATGTATTTATTATATTATGGTTGGTCAACTTTTGTTTTCAGATTTGCCATTCTTAAACTTTTGTTTAAATTAGAGACAAAAATTTGCCATTCTATGGAATAACACATTTGTAAATTATCTGTTTAAGGTTCTTAATCAATGTTTTTAAACCAATTTCATTAGATTTAAAACGAAGTATTCTATTTCACTTATATATTTCGAATTAAATAGAAAAGAAAGAACGGTATATAACCTAAACATTTAATTCAACACTTTTGGATACTGGTGTACAAAACACGTTCAAAATTAGACTAAATACATTTTCCAGTCAAACTCAAGTATCTTTTAGCAATAAATAAGTAGCGTCTGGTTCATATTTATTTTGATTAAGCATGTTTATTTATAGAATGTTTATTAAAATTTAGTGGAACAGTTCACAGGAAATATTATTTTGTTTTGAATTATCAAAATTGTAAAGCGTATAAGTGTTATTGAAACGTAATTTTGTATTAGTACATATGGTAGGCAAAAATAATACAGTACTTGAATACAATCTTTTATACTTAAATCATTTTTTCGTTTTTTAAATTTAAAATTATAATAAATTTCGATAAAAAGGAAATTCTTTTTCGTTGATTTCTCACATTGACTTGTCCTAAGAACTTTTTTATTTCAGTTATTATTATCTGTCGGAAAATTTTGTTTTATTTTTTCAATTAAACTATTACGAAATTCGGAAATCATTAAAATGTTATTCTAATTTTCTAATAGAATGTTCAATCTCTCAGAAAGACAATTTATACTTTCTCCATACTTAAGTTTCGAATCAAAATATTCAGTTGCTCATTAGCTTGGATAAGATTTTTTTTTGTTCAAACGCTTGCTTAAAGACTGAAAAAGGATGCATACGCACTTGTGGGTGATCCAATTGAGCTTCAGAATTTGAATTGCACACCATTTGTTTTCTGAGAATACTGGAAGTATACATTTTGACATTTAATAAGGAAACTCATAAAAAAAGCCACATTGCGTCTTACAGTGCGCTAATCATATAAATTTGTTATGAAAACAAGCAATTAGTACGCTAAGAAAAGTTCGATCGCTTTGTAGTGCAAAAGTTTGAAACAGGTGACAATTTCAGTGTATCGGCACAAAGGCCGTTCCGAGGAAAATGCGATTCGGGTAAGTGATAATGTGCATGAGAAACCACGTCAATTCGTCGTGCACAGCAATTGGCTCTTTCATGCAGTACTACTCAACAAATTTTGCATATAAACGCGTACAAAATCCAACTGCGGCAAGAACTTGAAAGAATAGACCACCAGAAACGTTGCAAATTTATGAACTGGGTTTTACAGAACACAAAGTTGACCACTGAGGTGGACGCGTGAAGGAAGTAGTAGATATGCAAACTAAAGGTGTTCTTCCCTTGACGGGTGAGCAGCGAAAATCCATGTTATTTAAGAGAAATCAATGAATACCCAACAATGTACTGTCTGGGCATGTATTATGAGCTGGTTTTGCGATCTAACCTCACTAAACTTTTTTGTGGGTCTGTCTGAGGGAAGTAAATTTGCTACGCTTCCAGACCTAAAGGAAATTATCAGGTGTGCAAGTGCTGAAATAGTCAGAAAACTTTATGAAAAATTTCACTTGTTTTTTATTCGGAACATAAAACTTCAAGTTCAATTTGGTTCACCCTTTAGAATACAGACCGAAAGTATCGAAATTTGTTAATTAATTACTAATATGGTTGCCTATAAATTTTTTTAATAGATAGTATTATAACTATGAATTGAGGGGTTTTTCCTATAGCAAAAAAGCAAAATATAAAGAAAAAACCTGTAAGTGGTTTGTCTGCATAAACTATTTGTTGGAAATTTGTAATATTCTGCATTTTGCATTATCAATAATTATACAACCCAAAATTTAAATTTCATTTCATGAAAGAAGTGTTCAATAAATTCATATCGACTCTCTCAACTTGTTCTATTAATATAAAAGACACTCGTTTTGAGTATGTCGAAACAAACTCTAGATTTCGGGTTATGTGAAGTTTCAAATCTAATATATAATATTAAATAATCATTGGGTTGTTGAGTCACGATGCATTTTTGCAACAGATGGTGCTAGTTCATTTTTTAATGTGCTACAACCCAGTCACATCCATCTTTATGCTATGAAATTAGAACTGTTAAGTGTCATGTGGCTAACAGTTCTAACTTCATTTTGGAAAAAAATTTAGTGGTTTGGCTGAGTATTTGAAATTTTACAAAAACTTGAAAATGCAAGGCCAAAGTATGCATTTTTGCCATATTTTATTCTTTGACTTTCGTAAAGTATAAAACGGGCGTCAAGCTCATGCATAAAATTTACAGTGACAGAGCTGTACAAGAACGTCAATGCCAACGATGGTTCACAAAACTCTGTGCTGGTGATTTTAATCTCAATAACGCTCCTCAGCCCATTGAGGTTGATGACGACAAAATAAAGGCACTAATCGAATCAAACCCAGTGCACATGGACGACACGGGATGGAGAAACGTTAAACATCCATTATACACATAAACGCTCAACAGAACAATAGCAATGACAGTTTGAAACGATTCCATCATCTAAAAACGTTCAGAGCTCGTTACAGCTCATCACAACACAAAAAATTATTGGGTCCTGGACGAGACATGCTGCCACACCCATCATACTCGTCGGACCTACCCTCTTCAGACTTCCACGTCGTTCTTTTCGTTAAATGGTGTAACGTTAACCTAAGATGAGGTTGTGAATCAGAACCTCGTAGATCGTTCTATGAACGAGGAATTATGAAGCTAACCGAATTATTGTTAAAGGTTTGTCGAAGAAAACGAGAAATATATAAATGTATGACCTTTTTTTAAATTAATAAATGACCTACGAAAAACAAAAAAAATGCCATGACTTTTATAGATAGAAAAATGTTTTTTCTTTGATGTCAAAACCATAATATTAATTTCAAATAGGTAGACTAGAATGAAGTTTCTTATCCAAATTAACTTACACTTTGCAATAGATCTTTTCATTAATATTAACATCAACTCTAATAATATTAGACTAGTTTTAATTATGAATTGACGCATTGCTTTCGCTAAGATACTGAAATATGAAGCATATCAATTTTATCGATAAGTAGCTTTTTGGGTTGCAAGCACAACACAGACTGAGGGTCGCATTGTGACTTGTATGTATATCGCAGGTATAAGAGTTTGTGATTTTAATTCGAATCGTACAAAGGCCAGTAACTTACAATTATTTTTGTACTGTTTCCAAATTTTCATTGATTTTAAATTACTATAAATGTATAATGTCAAGCATTTGAAATTAATCAAGCTTGTGTTCTTTTCTTATTTAGATAATAGCAATGTGATACAATTACAAATAATTAAGAAAAATATAAATCTTCAAGTAGTTATATTAGATATTTCAAAGTGATTTAAATGATATAAACCAATAGCTTCTACATAAAAGAAATATATTAGAATAAACTATCTTTTAACATTTTTACACGACAAAAATACCATTAATACATATGCAACAAAAAAATAAATATGTACTACATCTCTGAATGCACTTCCAAAATATATTACTTAAACAGAGTACCAAAATTTATCGAATGATTCTTTTAGAGGGACTTAAAATTTTCAAAAAATTATAATTTTGAATAAAACAGAAAAACCTACCTGTCCTTTAATGATGTTACCGGCATATATCGGGGCCAGAAGTCCGGCGAGATTAGCGAGACAATTTGTGAAAGACATCATAATACCGGCAAATCTTGGAGAAAGATCGAGATGGTTTATTTTGAAACCGGAGTAGATACCACCATTGAGACCTACACCGATGGTCAGAAGAGCTACCGTTAACCAACGATCACATCCAGTAAATGAAGCAGCTGTAAGAGCGACAGCGGGTCCGTATTGACCTGGAAATGATAAAGTAGTAAAATTTCCTAAATCGTTTAAAAGTTAAAACACCTACCTATTCCGTTAATAATCTTTCTGACGGCAGTATGGGTAAAGTAACCGCTTATTAACATCCAGTCAGCAACATGGCTGATAGCCATAGAGAACAGCCACATAGCCAAGTAAGGTAAAGCAGACAAAACACCATTCTGTAATAAAAACAAAAAACATGAATTTTCGTTCGTTTTTAAATGCTAACAGTTGGATATCGAATACTTACGCTTTTAATGTTGAATTTCAAAACTTGCTTCATGTATGTTGGCAATTCTGTCATTAAGGTTTCATAGCCATAGTTGTGACCCATGTGTGCAATCAAAATAGCCCAGAATGGTAAGGAAGTAACGATCGATTTCCATGGAATTGGTGGACTTTTCTATAAAGGAATCGATATTACGTGAACATTATTTTGCGACTTTATGAACTTTAAATATTTGTAAACAAAGTAAGTTTATTAAATATTTTAATAACAAAAACACAGGAAAGTTTCACAACCAAAGATTCCATTGCAATAAACAAACGTAAACAAATTATTTGTTCTAGAAAAAAGAAAAGAGTACTTGACTTCCAACAGGAGTAATATACTGGGGTTAAATAAATTTAGTAAAAATACAGTGTGTAAATGCGTGCATGTGAACTTTGAAATTAATTCTCAGTCGTTTCTCAAATAAATTTACGATAATTGTAATACATATATGCAATATTTTAAATATCAATAATGTGTCAATGTGTAATGTAATTTGAAATTATTTTTTAATAACCATGTTCGAGAGAGTGGAATGAATAATTACGGCTAATTGCTTTCGTGTTTAAAGAATTTTAAAAACTAACAGGTTACAAGACACTGTATGTGTTTACGATTTACATGAAAGCTTTAAAGAAATTGCAACATTGATTAAAAATAATATCAATTCATAAACAGTACTGAATAACCGTATTTAAAAAAGGGTCCGCATCTGACAGTATGTGATGAACGAGTTCTGACAAATTTTAAATGTATTAGGAGAAAAGGACTATAAATTTTGGTCCAACGCCCTTCTATTGTGGGACTTCAAAAAGTGTCACATTCTGCAGCCAATTGCAGACTGTTTTTTTTTATATAATTTTACATTGATGATTGGAACACAGCACATATTAAATGTGAACAAAGAAAATAACCCATCCGGTCGACACTACAGTACAAATTAAAAAGGTGTAATAGAACAGAAACAATGCAGAATATCTATTTTTGGGTCGCTTTATAATATGAAATAATTAAACATCAAATTATAATAATATATTTGTACCCAACAGAACAATCCATTTACAGAGCAAATAAAAATCAAAATAAAATAAAGTGATTCACATCACGTAAAAGAGAGTAAGTCATGTGTGATGACAGCAAGATTTGTCGAAGTGTAACCCATAAATTCACGTTAAAAGAGTGAAATAGACACTTGAACGCTCTTCCGTAAACATTGAAAAAATTACACAGAATAGCTACAGGTTCACAGTTCAAAACGTTGACTACATCTCCCTTCTTAAATATTGAACAGATTCTAACAGTTTTCCATGAATTTGGAAACTTACAAGTACGCAAAGTCAGGTTAATAATTTTTGATAAAGGTGCAAAAAATACGTAAATACAATCGTTGATCAGGAAACTACCGCCGTAACCCGTAGTAGAGGTATTCTTTAGCCTTCCACATTAGCGATAACAGTTGGGGGTAGGTTAGACAACAATCAGGCCAAGACGTAATAAATGATGGTGGCAAAAATACCTATGAAGAAGTGTCACAAAATGCGTCCACTAATCCTGCGGTTTATCGTAATGACTATTATTAAAGTAAACTTTGCCAGGAATTCTGGAAGACCTCGTTTATATTGAATAAATTGCGTGAAAGTTTAAGAGTTGGAAGATATGGCACCTTTCACATTCTGAAGGTAATTTTTACAAGCGAGGGATTATGCAAATATGTATTAGTAATAGGCACACGTTAAAAGTTACACTTATTTTCATTTTTTAATTATTGCAAATAGTGGTTTTTTTCAGATATTTGAAATTTAAATGCAAAAATTTTATGACTATGAGAGGTTCTATAAAGTAATATACAAAGAATACACGTAACTCTTTCCACAAGTACTCCTTCAATAGGTGGAGAAATAGAAGAAGTTACTGAAAAAATTTTTCTCGCGAATGCTACAAAAAATATTGTAAAGAAGAACAGGCCATAATGAATGAATATTACGATAGAGAAAACATTTATTAACAAACACAATAATATTAAAAAAATTTTGAAATTATATAGAAAAGAATTGCTTTGTAATTAAACAAAGAAATCGGTTATTTTTAGAGATAGAAACGGAGATAACGCATCAACTCCAGATGAAAGATGAGAACTTTAAAAAATGGACGCAATGGAATAGGATATATGCCCACCTTCCCATCTCAAGTAATCTATCAGATTTAAGAGAGAAATATTGAAAAATTATTGAGAACACGAAGTATTGAAATTATAAAACTTGGCTCCTATAGCAGAACAAGGAAGTGAATACGTTATAGTTTTAGGGTGTATAGTGGAAGATTGGTAATTTAGAGTTTAAAGAAAAAACTATGAATCGTTGAGTTTGACAGTAAATTTCAAAATAAATAGGAAAATTGCACTTAGGAAATCGTTGAAGTTTCAAGTAAGATCGATATCTTAAAAAAAAGTGATAAAACTTCCAAATCCCATCCCCCCAGTATGCGTGGGACTAATTGAAAAGAGAATGAAAACATATTATAATAAACGAAACATCTTGGAAAGAAAAATGTCAGCATACCTCTAGGAAAAACTTAAAAGTTTCAAGTCAACGACGCTTGAAAGCAGTTTTTCAATTACAAGTGAAGATAGTATTTTCTTGAATATAATGTATTTAAATTTTATATAATATAATTTTATTTCCGCAAAAATTATATATAAAATTAATTTTTACGAAATTGATAAATGAAATGTATCACTATTATTGTAATATTGGGTCTGGGAAAAAGTTCGTGGCGTTTTTCCCGATAGATGGCATTGGTTGCCGATAACTAAAGAACAACAAGTCACAGCGACACCACCGAGGGCTCGTTTTTTAGATGACCTTCCGAACGTTAGTTTGAGCGTAGAAACATTGTAATCGGTGCAGTGGTTGGAAAGTTATTCGCACTTGAAAATGGAGAAGAATAATGAGAAATTTCGCTATATTCTGCAATATTATTATGATAAGGGGAAGAACGCTGCGCAGGCTTGTGATAAAATTTGTGCTGTGTACGGTGAAGGTACTTTATCGAAATCTGTTGCGCGGAAATGGTTCGCTCGCTTTCGTTCTGGAAATTTCAATGTGAAAGATGAGTCACGCTCCGGTCGTCCAATCACTGAAAAATCTGATGAAATTCTTGAAAAAGTCCAACAAGATAAGCATATCAGCAGTGTCGATATTGGCATGGAGCTAGGCATTGACCACAAAACTGTTTTGAACCATTTACACAAAGCTGGTTACAAAAAAAAGCTTGACGTATGGGTTCCTCATGAGTTGAGCGTGAAAAACATGATGGACCGAATTAACATCTGCGATGCGCTGCTGAAACGGAATGAAATCGAGCCGTTTCTGAAACGTTTAATAACCGGAGATGAAAAATGGATTACGTACGATAATCGGAAGCGTAAAAGATCGTGGATAAAGGATGGTGAGCCGTCACAAGCGTTCGCTAAGCCAACATTGACGCCAAAAAAAGTGATGCTGTGTGTATGGTGGGACTGGAGGGGAATCGTCCACTACGAGCTACTTCCAACTGGTCAGACGATTGATTCTCAACTCTACTGTGCACAACTAGAGAGATTACGCCAGGCGATTGAAAGAAAACGGCCCGAATTGATTAATAGGAAAGGTGTTGTCTTCCATCATGACAACGCCCGACCACACACTTCTTTGATGACCCGTCAAAAATTGAGAGAGTTTGGTTGGGAAGTTTTGATGCACCCACCTTACAGTCCGGATATAGCACCCTCTGACTATCATCTGTTTCGATCTCTGCAGAACTCTCTCAATGGAATTAAGTTGGTTTCAAAACAAGCCTGTGAAAACTACTTGATTCAGTTTTTCGACCAGAAACCACAGAAGTTTTTCACCGATGGGATCATGGATCTACCAAAAAAATGGCGAAACATTGTCGATAATAATCGAGCATATTCGGTTTAAATGAATTCGTCCACGCGCCATGCGGGGACCAGTTGAATTTTACTGAAAAAACGCCACGAACTTTTTCCCAGACCCAATATATGGCTGTTATAATTTATTCTTCTTATTCTAAAATCCTTAAATACATGCGTTAATAGAAAGAAAAAGGAATGAGCAAGAAAAGCACAAAACTTTTGAAGAAATAGAATAAAAATATTATACAGAGAGATCGACAACTTACTGTTTGTTGAGTTTGTACACTCCATATAGCTTCTTGGATAAACTTCCTTTCTTCCGGGTTCATTTTTTTGTTCGCTTCTGGATCTTCGTAGACCATAAAGAGGAAGAAGACACACCATACAGTTCCTATAGCACCGAACACATAAAATATAGAAGGCCAACCAGCAGACGACGCAGACAGGAGACCACTCAGAGGCATCGATATCACAGTTCCGAATTGAGCACCTAAAACGATAAATATTGGTCGTAAAATCAAGTTCCCTTTTCTATAATTTACAAACATTTATTTGACCGGATTTGAAATAATTAAATACGCGAATTTGTGTGTTTTATGTTTCTATTAATGTTTATACTAATATTTAATATTTGAATATTGTATATAACAAAGTTTATATAATTTTTTCTACATTTTCATTGTAAACTTTTAAAAATATCAATGTATTAGATTTAGTATGACTTTTAATAGCTTTTAAAATTGCATTATATAAATACTTAAAGCCATTCCTTTAGAAAAGTATATTACTTTGACATTTTTAATTGCAAAAATTTTATTAACTAAATATATAATAAAATAAATATGAAAATGATATTTATTGTAATTTAGAGAAGGAATATTACTATTTTTTAAATTGCTTTAAACTCTATTTTTAACTACTATAGAATTGAAGTTATTACAAGAAATGTTAAACTTGGAACGTAAAATAAACGAGTTTGTGGTCATATGAAGGTGTTTTTTACATTAAAATTTGTTTAAAATTTCGTCGAACTTACTTCTGTAAACATTTTCTAACTTTCTAACTGAAGCTGAAATAGTAATCCCATTTCAAATTACAATAGATCATGTGTTTTGTTAAATTCTACATATTTATTGCCCGTATTTTGGCATTAGAATATTTTATCTAATAATTTTGCCAGTTAAAACTTATTACTCTTACTATCTCCCTTATCTACAAATTTTTTCTCGTTAAGTATTATATTAGGGGCTTTCATTTTATGACCCGTTTCATCTTTATTAATCTATATATTTTATTTGACAAAGTCCGAATTTGATAATCATGGGTTATAATAAAAATATTGGAAAAGATCTCTATTCTTAAAAATACAAGTCTAATTACACATTTTTTCACTTTAAGTGAAATATATAGAAATCAAAATTTTCTTCTCGGTGTCTTCATTTAGTTCGTATATTATGGAATGAATGTATTTTATTTCCGATTATATATCGATCATCTAAATCGTTTTCGTAGATGTTATTCATGTTGCATTAGTTCCAAAAACAGCAATTCGTGTAATTTGGGAAAACTTACTTTAGCGCAATTCATGCAACGGCATTGATCTCATTTTTGATAGTTTATCATTTATCATAATCTGCTTTGTCATGAAGTTTGTTTTATTGTATACGTTTCGATTGAGTAAAGAATTTTATCAATATAGTGATTATTTTTTCTGTGTAAATAGGTAACAGACATCTCTCACTTAAAATATATATTGTACACACCGAATCGTATATGTATTTGAAACGTAACTTTAGTATTACATAAAATCGTATTTTGCAAAATACCTAACACAAATCTATTGGGAATCTAAATGCAATTGACTAATATTTGGAAATAACATGACTATCATTATACCCTGGAAGTTCTTCCTGAAAACTAATGTAATTCCTTAGTAATCAAAAGCGATTATGGTAATTAATCTACCAATAATCATAAATCACGATTACGAAGAAATCCTCTTAACAAGTAATGAATTGACGAAATTCACTGTTTATGATTATGATTCTATTGTTATTTCATTAAATAATAATAAAAGTAATAAAAATTTATATACTCATTGCTTTCAAATACTAAGTGAAGCAATAATAAAATCGAAATTTTCAATAGAAAATAATAGCTTGTCTTTTCTAAATATATTTTTGTTCAATTGTTTAATTTGAATTAATTGATATATCAAAAACGTCACTTCGTTCATGTCTTTGGAAGTTTATAAACGGATAGTTTACAGGGTTCCAGCACAAACTTTTTACATTAATGACATGATTACCTATATCACCCTGTATATGTATGTAATACTTTGGTCTGCGTACTACCTGGCAAGCGTATTTTTTACATTTGGCACGCTGACCAAAAAAGATTGGTCGCCACTGACCTAGACAATTTTCGTCATAAATACACGTGTTTTTGTCATCAAGATCAACTAAGTGTTAATAAAGTTATCTGTTCTACCCCGTCGCTTTGCACAAATTAGTAGTTAATGGAACTAATAAAAATTGTAAAAAAAAAAGAAATAACGATGCTAATAAAAAAAGTAATATGAAAACAAACAAGCCTAACTTTTAAAAATGCTATCATACTTTAAAGGTAGTAACACTTTAAATTCGTTGGTTAAGCTTCGTTAAAAAAAAACCGTTCTCTGTATGATCAAGTTATTTTTGTCCAAGTAATTATAAAAAAATGTCTTGTGGATAGCATTTTCTTTCCATTATATTCAAATTTTATTAAGCAGTTTCTTTACTAGTACCTACTTAATTAAATGAATACATTTAAATTATATTATTGATACTATTCACTACTATTATAAGCAGCATTATATTGACAAAATATCTAAATTTAAGTTATGTCTTAAACTTAGAAAAATTTTTAAAAAATCAGTAAAATACAAAACGTTATTCAAAATTTTTTATTGGACAAGTCTAGTGAAAGTGAATCTGGTAGCAGAGGCAATGGTACCAAAAAAAGAGATTAGCGTGTGTAAGATTTATAGCCCACAGAGAAGTACAACTATGGGTTATTCTTCTAGCCATGAAGGATTTATATCGCCAGTCACTAGAGACTCAAAATAAATAGATCGGGAAGATGATATGGATGAAGAAAAAATACAAACTGTGGATGTGAACAAATTTGCGAAACCATTAATTTTGTTACTAGGAATATCAGAAAAAAGGTGAAACTCATTTTACATCGAACTTAGGATTAACAGACTCAACATCTGATTTAACGAGATTATCGGTTGGTAAGATTTGAGTAGAATGTGTACCTCTAAACAATGAGTTTCAAATTTTCAAAAAAAATCCGTATCAGAGTACCAAAAAGCTCAAGGATCCCGATTCTAAAATTCAACATTCACAGTGAAATTAATTTTAAATGATTTGAAGCGTTACGTAAAAGAACTAACAGGAGATGGTGAAAACGAAAGAGAATGTATATATACAAAATAAACAGTTTCATCTATTGGTAAGTAAAATAATTATACTTAAGATAAGATATGGTAAATTTTAACTTTTACAATTGCATATTAGATTGAATGCTATAGACCTGCGATTTGTCAGACCGTATTTACTGCACTATATATTATTTGCCTAATGAATAAATTACTAATCTAGGGTTGAAATTAGGAATGTTTTCCGATCGCGTGATTACTGTCGTGTGAAATAAGATATCGACAGGAAGTGAGGATGTCAAATTAAATACCATATTCATATTGCTGTCAGATGCTATAATGTACTATATACCTACCCTATAAACCTTTAAATAACAAATCTAAAAGCTGCGAACGTAGGTTACCTAAGTCTAAACTTACAAGAACGATGAAATAAATATGATAAATTAGTTGTTACAATAATAACAAATAACAGCGGTAAAATACAAGGAATATAACAATATTGGAACCGTGGAAAAGACAAACTTCATAAGTCAAAAGTCAAAACACGATTTCTGGGTAAGACGTAGCGCGTAATTCTATTAGAAAAACGTTTGCGCCCGTCTTTCTTCAACACTGATTACCGATGAATTAGGCAAAGGAAGCGTTACTGATACACCGGCAAGCTTTAGTGACTTAAACTACAATTATGTATAATATAAAAAATCTATGAAACGTTCAAATTGTAATTATTATTGCTATTAAAGGATCGTGGTATTTTTATTAATGTTTTATACTTCAAAGTATTTTCGGCGTATTTGAGATAGAAAATGTTTTAATTTATTTTAAGATATCAATTGAATTTTTATTTAAATAGTAATAATTTTCTATTCACGATTATTAAATCTATTTTAATCCTCTAAAAAGTTATAATTCTAATTTAAACAAAATGTAGTAATAATTTGTGATAATATAAAAAACATATAGAATTTTTTTATATTTATTTCAATTTATTAATAATGTTATGTATTAATAATAATATATGTATAATATTTCGATTCAATTTTTTTTAAATTTCTTACTATGATTGAAGTTTCTACATTAAAACAAATGTTTAAAATATTTACATTTAAATTTTCCTGGATTATTTTCCCGCCGCTTCAGATCTATTTTTATATACATTTATGAAACACTTTTCGCTTTATTATTACAAAAATTTTAATATTTTGCAATTGTCATTATTTGCAAGAAAATATTAAATTTTCGTGTTCTATTGACGAAAAAACGTGTCTGCAAATTAGTACAATTCAGCGATATTTAATATCGAGAAAGGAAAACATGAATATATTTCACAAACAACATTAACATGCAGTTTTCTGTAATTTAATAACGCATTTCCTATCTAATTATTTAAGCAAGCATTTAAATTCGTCATTAGCATGCGTCGCTGTCTTCGCGATACACGGGGAACCGAACATAATCGCAAGCCGGCATGCCAGTTTAAACTGGTTAAAACTGAAATTATTTTTAAATTGCCGACTTCGATGCTGAAACCGCGTGCTTCGGCGAAGCTATGTATTATTACAAAGGAAAAATTTATATTATTAGTGCAACAGTAATGTCTTGAATTTGGGAAATGCATGATAATGCCGCTTGGCCTTGTCATCAAGTGCATATCACGTTCTTAATGCAACCAGATACTGTAGTGTATTGTACTGTGTAGTTTTTATGCGAACAATGTCCTGTGCCGCTCAAACTAATGCAATTATGTACTACACACACACACACATATGTAAACATACATACGAGATATAACATCAAATACATTCTAATTACTTGTGTACCTGATAAATCGTTACTATTTAAAGTTTCCACAAAAATGCAAATTTTTTGTCAAAGTAATTTAATCTAAATTATTATTATTTATTACACCCAATTGTTACGAGACAAAAGAAAGGGTCACTGGACTTTATAAAAAGGCTAAGTATATAATCCATACGTCCTCGATAACCTCATGATATTGTCATTTATAACTATTTTTAAGGCCACATGAATGAAACGAGTGACACTGTTTCTGTGAAAAAATATATGCACATTTATATGTAGTTTAAGGGCACGTGATAAGGATTTGACGTATTGCTTTGATGCCACTTCTTTTTACTCATAAACAAATTATCAGTTTTATACATATTGATACAGTATAACTTCAAACGTCCTTGTCATTACCGAACAAACATACAGTAGTATGCATTAATAAGTGACCGTCATAGAAAATTTATCGTTCTACATCCTTTCCAATAAAATAACTAAAGGAAATTTTCTTCTACATAGTAAATTTTTTTAAAATTAATAATTGAACAAAACTAATTGCATATAACTGAAAAATATTAAAAATAAAGACAATAATACTATTATTTAGCATGACCAGCTTCAGATATTATACTTCTCACATGTTTTGGTAAACTATTGAACAATTTTGTCAGAAATTCTTGTACAGTGTTATTCCATTTGTCCAAAAGGATGTCAAAAAGTTGATTGGCATTAGTTGGCGACCTTTTCTGCTTCGCACGATCTAAAAATCCCAAACGTGAACGTTTTCCATTACTTCCAAAGCAGGTTCGATAATATTTAAATTCGGTAGTCAGGCTAAAGTTTGTGCAATTCTTTACTGTTCAATTTCATTTAAATAACGATCATTGCGATATTGTTATCGAGCCAGAAAATTTAATTACTTCCAATTAATTGTGTTTCTGCTGAAATAGTATTTTTTAATAACTTAAGGTTGATACATATATAACCCTTTTCCACATTAATTTTCGTATTCTGTATTCGTATTTTGACAACTAAGTTGTTATCATCAGCAAATATCTGCTGATTATGACAACTTAGTTACTATTGGAAGAATACGTTGTAAATCTGATAGTGTATTGGGTTTTCTCCATGCTTTAACTCGAAATATATTATATCTGTTATCATCTAGTTTCCCAGAAATTGATGTCTTCGTTTACATATGTGTTTGCGAATCCCAATTCTATTCTCTTATTCAACTTATTGATAAGTGGTTGTTGTTCTCGCACTATAGTATCGTTGAGGAATACGCTACTTTGTCGTTCTCTTCTTTTTATGTAATTTCTATAGCAGTAACTTTCGGATTATTTTTCACTATATTTATTATTTATCGCTTTTCTCTAGTGGCTAGTTTGAATAGAACTTCACCTCAATGACGATTTATTAAATTTTGGTTGTCTTCAAAACGTTTCATGGCACTTCGTACGGTATATCTTAACTACTTTAGCTATTTAGAAGTACTTTTTGTTGATGTAAGTGTAATATAATTTTTTACTTATTACTGTTTTATAATATTTAGATACTATCTTCATTAAAGCAGTAGTTATAAGATGGTTGGAAACTAAAATGTTAAGACAAGTAACGAAAAACAAACACAATGAAGACGTCTCCTATTTCAATAGAAGCTTTGAAAATGTATAAAAATTTCCGATAATATGGTATATTTATCATTTTATCATACGTACACATATACTTTTAATATTTTTTGAATTTGTATTTGATAATATATAATCTTTAGTATGTACAGAAGAATTTTGTGGAAGAGTTTGTAAATGTCTTTTGTTAATATCCAAAATATATTTCATTGAATTTATAGCCTGTACCAATACTTTACTGCTTAACTATAACATAATTAATTTAATACTTTCTATAACTTTTATATTGTCTTTACAATTGGAGGTCCATCCAGTCGCACTATAACTTTTAGCAAGGGTATTACCAATCGTAGTGTTTGATGTTATATCCGGTATGTTAAATAAATAAAAGTACAAGTCTGAGATACACATTTAAAAGCTATAAGATTTTGGATGTATAAGAATAAATTCCCTTTTCATAAATTCAGTTTAATGAAATATTCATGTTCATAACTAATAAATATTCAATCGTTTTTATTATCAATTCAATGTGGTACTGAATTTGGTCACGAATTACAAGTAGGTTTTAAAATATATGCGTTTTCTACCTGTTGTGTTACAATAATGCGCGTGAATTTACATATTCATCTTTTATAAGAAAAACTTGCTTTACAAAGCTTAAAAATATATAATCCCTTTAATCAATATAACATCGATTTACTTGAATAAAATATGAATTTAGAGCTTAAAAAGTGTTTCAACAGCCCTTGATACCTCTTTTAAAATTAAAATGCATATGTTCCTTGAAATGTTAAATTAAAAAAAACAATCATAAAAATATCGTATCGTTATTCGTAATCTGGATGTTTGTTATTAAATTTTGCAATCTCTTGTTATATTCGTTTGATATAAAAATAAATAAAACTATGAATTAAAAGAACGATTACGATATTATTTAAAATACTTCTTGTAATATAATTAAGGAAGTTCATGTTTAGTCAAAGTAATGATAATTAGTTTTGTTGTACAAGCCGCGAAAAGTGATAATTTTGTGTTTATAAGTCAAAGAGAAGTTTTTGAAAATATTTTTATTTTATTAACGATTGAGATTAGCGATAATTAACAAATACATGGCGATCTATAATTTTTTTTATTAATGTGTTGTGTCTGAACAGCGAAAAATTACATAGCGCACAATTAAACATTTGCAAACAAGAAGGAGTCGCTCGATTAAACAAGAAATCTAAACACTAAGCAAATAATTATAATTGATAATAATCATAATAGACATGTAAAAATATGCATATATTTTCTTTTATTTGCATTATTTCGAAATAATTTCCTCTATAATGTTTTGCAAACACATTAAATTTAAACAAACTTTATTAATCGCCTCTCAGCGATATTGTGGGGAGATCGGGGGGCAAGTGCGAAAACCAAATGAAATTAAGAATAAAAATGATAAGTAATAAAATTTTTTTTAGATATTTTTAATATATAATATGTACCTTCTTGAAAAAATAGGAAAAAAAATAATCTTGTCAATCAATCCGTTTATAAAAAAATATTTAGTATGACAGAAAATATTGCGATAAAACATTTAATTTAGCTTTTAAAATGTATAAAAGAAAAGCACTCATGATAAAAGATTAAATTAAAAAAATTAATACATATACATATATTGGGTCTGGGAAAAAGTTCGTGGCGTTTTTCCCGATAGATGGCATTGGTTGCCGATAACTAAAGAACAACAAGTCACAGCGACACCACCGACGGCTCGTTTTTTAGATGACCTTCCGAACGTTAGTTTGAGCGTAGAAACATTGTAATCGGTGCAGTGGTTGGAAAGTTATTCGCACTTGAAAATGGAGAAGAATAATGAGAAATTTCGCTATATTCTGCAATATTATTATGATAAGGGGAAGAACGCTGCGCAGGCTTGTGATAAAATTTGTGCTGTGTACGGTGAAGGTACTTTATCGAAATCTGTTGCGCGGAAATGGTTCGCTCGCTTTCGTTCTGGAAATTTCAATGTGAAAGATGAGTCACGCTCCGGTCGTCCAATCACTGAAAAATCTGATGAAATTCTTGAAAAAGTCCAACAAGATAAGCATATCAGCAGTGTCGATATTGGCATGGAGCTAGGCATTGACCACAAAACTGTTTTGAACCATTTACACAAAGCTGGTTACAAAAAAAAGCTTGACGTATGGGTTCCTCATGAGTTGAGCGTGAAAAACATGATGGACCGAATTAACATCTGCGATGCGCTGCTGAAACGGAATGAAATCGAGCCGTTTCTGAAACGTTTAATAACCGGAGATGAAAAATGGATTACGTACGATAATCGGAAGAGTAAAAGATCGTGGATAAAGGATGGTGAGCCGTCACAAGCGTTCGCTAAGCCAACATTGACGCCAAAAAAAGTGATGCTATGTGTATGGTGGGACTGGAGGGGAATCGTCCACTACGAGCTACTTCCAACTGGTCAGTAGATTGATTCTCAACTCTACTGTGCACAACTAGAGAGATTACGCCAGGCGATTGAAAGAAAACGGCCCGAATTGATTAATAGGAAAGGTGTTGTCTTCCATCATGACAACGCCCGACCACACACTTCTTTGATGACCCGTCAAAAATTGAGAGAGTTTGGTTGGGAAGTTTTGATGCACCCACCTTACAGTCCGGATATAGCACCCTCTGACTATCATCTGTTTCGATCTCTGCAGAACTGTCTCAATGGAATTAAGTTGGTTTCAAAAGAAGCCTGTGAAAACTACTTGATTCAGTTTTTCGACCAGAAACCACAGAAGTTTTTCACCGATGGGATCATGGATCTACCAAAAAAATGGCGAAACATTGTCGATAATAATGAAGCATATTCGGTTTAAATGAATTCGTCCACGCGCCATGCGGGGACCAGTTGAATTTTACTGAAAAAACGCCACGAACTTTTTCCCAGACCCAATATATGCGATCTATATGAGTATGCGTTCTCAAATCTTCACGTATGTATCTAGAACGTGTTTCGTAATAGCGTATTTAAACGAAAAAAAAGAGCAGGAAATAATTATTCAAATTAAATTTTAAGTGTGTTTTAAATAAGTTTTTATCAAATAATGAATTATAGTGGTTAAAAAAATTTGATAATTTTACTGCATGAGGCGCCAACGAAACTAGAACACGTCTTTCCAAAAAAATTTAAAAATTGGCAGACCGAAAATTAGCCAATTGGCTAATTTTCAAAAATGTCTTTGTTAAAAGAGAAAATTTATTTTACTGTTACTGTAATGTGGTCAAAATGAATCATAAAATATCAAAATTTAGTATTTGGAGAAAACTTGGAAGCAAGAACTAATAACCTACATCATACAAAATATTTTGGATATCTAATTTTAGCATTCCTTTGTCTACTAAATAATTTTTATATAGTTGCGAACTATTGCTATTGTATTGTGTATAAAATACTTTTAAAACTTGCACGAAAACAGAAACTGCTAAGTATTTAATGCAGCTATTAAAATGTTTCTGAAGATTTATCAACAAGATGTGCCGCAACTATGCACAATGAAATTTGCACGGAGTACGTGTTGCCTACAATTTTTTATTATTAATTAAGTAATATTTATTAGTTTTAAAATATGAACTCAAATCAACCTTCGAGCATCGTCAACCGAAAAAACTTTGTCTTAACTTTCATATTTGTGCTACCATCTAAACAAAAATTTTTGAAAAGTTAAAAAATAGGCGCTGTTAATAATAGATACGTATGTACATGGTTTAAATTCTTTCTGATAAGAAATAACGTCGTACGGTAGTTCTTTTTTGAGAGATAAGAAATTAAAATGAGGGAGGATATTTTATGTTTATGTTTTTCTGTTTATACAAACTTCGGAATCTGATTTTTTTGTGAATGCCTATAATATTAAGTATATAAGTATATTTGAGGATACATTAGCTTACGAACAATTTATTCAGGATGTTTTCGTTTTTTCTTTTATTTCTAAGGGCGAATTGGAACATAATAGTTCGAACATATAAACGAAAAATAGACGGTCATCGGCATTGCTAATAAAGAAATGGCTGTGGCTGCAATTAAAAATAATAAATTATCGTACAGGAAAGTCTGTGAGAATTACTCTATCAATTTATCAATTCTGCATCGTCAGATGAATTCTAATGTGAAAAATATGGAAGTCGAACGACATTAAGCTTAGAAAAGGAAAACCTGTATGTAGAATGTATTGGTATATTATCGGATTGGGATTTTCCAATTCATTTGGGGCCAAACAGATTGAGAAAAATTTAAAAAAACTCCTTTCAGAGCCGAGTTTGTTCAGTGAAGATTCTTCTTAATGTTCATATTATATATTTGGAAAACTTTCTGTCAGTTTTGTTACATTAAATTCCGTTCTTTGTTATCAAGATATTAATGACTGAATATAGATTGTTACATACTATATTATGTGTTCTTCACTTACTTTTTTGTAATGTAAAGCATGTTTCCAGTCATCCCAATGCAGAATGACTATTGTAGTCTTATAAATACGTAGAATGGATGACCTACTGACAAACTAGCAACTGAAACTTAGAAAAAGTTTTTAATCCACCGAAGCTATGGTAAAAAAAACTCTATTCAGAGCCGAAAAGTTTGTTGTTCTATATAAGTAGCTATTAGATAATAACTATAAGTATATAATTATCATATACAGGACTGCATGGAAGGATTATCTCAAGATAAATAAAATGAAACAGACTTTTTAAAACCGACACCCCTATAGCAAACAAAACTAAAACTTATCAATATTTTTAGCCTAAGACGAAAGATTTCGGGACAAAGAGTAACAAACTATGTTGTTCATGTAAATGAACATTTAACAAAATTAATTAAAAATTTTCTGCATTGGACAGGACTCCAATCTGTATCTATCGTTTTCCAGACGATTGCTTTAACCAGTTAAGCTTAATTGTTTAAAGAAACGAAAACGATAGACACTGTTAATTGTAACAAAATCAAACATTCTCGATATGCCAAAAAAAAATACTAAAACACGAACAATTCGTAATTTCAAATTTTTGACACCACAAGCAGTTTGTGGGGAAGGAAAGGCGTTCAGAACACCGTTTGGTGGTTGTAAACTTTCTACAGGTGAAGCGGTATTTCAAAAGCGAACTCCAAAAATTGTAAAAACAGACGATCCGAAATTTAAAAAATTTCGAATACCATAAGATGGTAGCATTTTGAGGAAAAGCCGAGACGTATGACCGACCAACTGGGTGGTTCTAAAACTTCGGCTGATGAAGCACTGTTCGTTTGGAATTGTGTTTAATCATTTATAGTAGATTTAATAAGAATTGATAGAAAATGAACATAAGTTATTATGATAGCACGTTGTGTTCTTTGCATTGCGCCTACTTGATCCTAATTTTATACTATAAGAGGACAAAGATTGCAAATATTCGTCCAAGAAATGTTACAGGGCTGGATATTAAAGGTTAAGAAATAACTTGCCGAGACCTAATTTAAAAAAACAACGAAAACAAGTCCAAAAGTGTTAACAGTTGACAAAACTGGTCAAATATTCCCTTGAATTTGTAATAAAATTTATGTGAATCCTCAAATTTAATTAATTACTGTATTTTCATTGTTCAAATTTACACGTTTTTTAATTTCTAATAAAGGTATGACAAAAAATCAAAAATTGCATTAGCTCAAGTTTTAGACAGGCACACATTAAATGTATTCACTTTCCTTTAAGATGATTTTATTTCTTTAAACTCAATCGTAAATTAAAAATTTCTCTTGAATTATCTACATGCGTACGCTTTTTTCGTGTACATGTAATTGTTATAATTGTTAAATAATTATTTGAATATCAATATAGACACATGTGTACGTATATCAACTAATTAATGATTTTAATCGCATCAGTTTTCAAGTTTCAAAGGTTGAGTATTGTTGATACAATTTCAAAGAATATATAGATAACGGTGAAGTCCTTATGTCTGTCCTTAAAAATGTATAAAATGGGACGAGGTTGAACGACTATTAGATTCCCTAACTTTTTTAATAATAGAACGTGTGTATTTTTACATACACTACCGCCCATGGAAGTTCGGACATTGACTTAAATTTACAAAGTCATTAAAAACTGTTACAGATTTGCTTGGAAAAATATATTAATATAATATTTAATATTATGAAAACACTGTCTTTTCTTTTTTAATTTTTATATTTATAATTATATATATATATATATATATATATATATATATATATATATATATACATATATACATATATACATATATACATATATACATATATACATATATACATATATACATATATATGTATGCTAGATTGCCTTTTTCGTCAAAGTATGCACCCTTAGTATTAAGGACGACTTGGACTACACGGAGAATTTTGTTTACAAGTTTTTCTAGCACCGCGTTCGGAATCTTGTTCTATTATACCCAGAGAATATTCCCCAGATGACTTGTTGAGGTTGAATATACTTTTCTTATGCGTTTTTAAAGCTCATCCCATAATAACTCGAAGGGGTTGAGATCTAAGCTCTGAGATGGCAAAGTTACTATTTGCAATACATTTTGTCTGATTCTCTCTTAAACATTTTTTACAAACTGATGCCGTATATTTTGAATCACTGTCTACACAATTATAAAGTCGCCTATTAACCGCATACGAGATATTTGTAACAAATCTTCTGTGCTCACAAAGGAAAAATAATTCCACAACACAGTCAAGAAGCATTTCTCCTTGCTACGCTCTGTAAACGAAAATTCTCTTGGTTTGATTGAGCATTTCTAAATTAGATTCATCGTTCCATGAAACATGTTTGAACACTTCGACGACTGTCCAATCTCTAGAGGTTTGCGTCTATTGAAGTCGTTTCCGTTGGATACCTAGACATAGCAACGGTTTTCGAACGGTCACGAGATTATAAAGATTTGCTTTTTGAAGTCGCCGTTTCATTGTACTAACATATGGTGTTTTTAAAAGACCGCGATTGACATCGGTGATTATTTTAGGTCCTACTTCGCGTACAAATCAGTTTGATTCGCGATAATCCCATTCGTATGCGGTCTCCCGTACTTCCAGTTTCGCTATACCGTCCAAAAAGATCCCTTATCGTAAATTACTCAATTTTAACCTGATTAAATGCAATAATAGCTTCAAGTTTTTCACTACTTGTAGACTTTCCGCGTAGAATATTGCAAATTAATTTTATTCGAAATAATTTAATGAAGAACTATCCGGTTGTTGCAAAACGAAAGGTGCATATTACAAACCCTGTTTAATGATATTAAAATATCTGACATTTGGTATAATTAAATGAGCCTATAACAATTTTGTTGCGACTTTTTATTGCTGCACTGGTGTTCGAACTTCCGTGAGCAGTGTGTGCATTTGATTCTTATAGTTTGTAACTCTTGATTCTACATCGCAGACATTTTGTTTAAAATTTTATAAATTGCGGTAACTCTAAATTACATTTTATTAGTGTCGATTAATGTTAAACGTAACTAAACTAAAAATGTATAGAAAAGTTTACCCCCTTATATCTTTACGTTTATTCTTTTTCGAGACGTGACGGGACACAATGCAAACTCATACAGTAAACGTATGACTTGCACCTGTAAACAAAACATTATTTGTTTATATACCTGCGTAAACGAATGCACCCATACGGCTTCTCTCATTAGGAGGAATCCATTTAGCCAGCAGAGAGTGTGTGCATGGTACAATTGGTCCCTAACCAGAAATGCATGTTTCAGTACCAATACAAGGTACGAAAGTGAGATATCTTTGATGCACTTTTGTTACGAGTTTTTACGCATTAACAACCCTAACTGCGTTCAGAAAGTACAACGGATAATTACAAAATTAAAGAGAGGAAACAAAAATGCAGTATCTCACTTTGTACGTCTTGTAAAAAAACTACTTACCTCACCAAGTCCTTGGATAAATCTTATGACAATCAACCAGCCAACACCCCAATGAGCTGATATTGGTACCAAGAAGGCGAATACAGAATTAATAAGCATACCAACTCCCAGAAAGTAGATATTGCCGTATCTTTTAGCCATGATTCCGAAAGGAATTTGCGTTATAACATAACCATAAAAGAAGGAACTCAAAATATATCCTTGAAGATCTGTTTCCCAGACAAATTCTCCATCACTGCTATCCTGCAAATAACAATAGTGTTACAAGAGACTAATAAAGAATTATTTAAAAATATTTTTATTTTCCTATCAATTTGCTTATAATTTGAATACCAAACAATATCATTATGTATTATCACCAAATTCAGTATAGACTATTATTTTTATAGTGTACTACTCAAAGAACACATTAACATCATTTAATTTTATGATTAACCATATTTTAGTGCTTTTTATTTAAGTCGTGAAACCAATATTATAAAATTAGTATGACGTTTGCTATGGAAGAAAACTTTGATACAAGAAATAACTAAATTAAAGACGACATGATAAGAAGCGCATGACTGGATCAATTAAAATATTTAAAACGTGATTAGGAGTTCGAACAACACGTTATCATCATCAGCAGATAACTAAACAGTGTCGCACCTGAAAAACTACGGCACTTTATATGTGCGTTTTGGCTTATTAAACAGTGTCGCACCTGGAAAACTACGGCACTTTATATGTGCGTTTTCGTTTATATCACACATTCTGTTGAATATTAATTATATTAGAAAAATATCACGATTTCATGGCATTTTAAATTTTGGAATTAGCCACAGAAAGGAAAGTGAACAGGCAGAATAGTCTAATCGTGTGTTCGCTTTTTCTGGCCAAAAGGTCTCTATCCGTGAACGTGCTGTGATTTGGCGCATCATTATGAAGAATAATCCATTTGTCAAACTACAATTCGGATGAAATCTCGTTATCTCTTCAGAATCTTCTTCAAAAAGTATTATTAACTTATAGTTTATTCCCTTGTGACCGACAAAACACGCCAACAAAATCTAAAGCTGTGATTTTTATGGCACTGTGGATATAAGAATGTCCATTGCGTGCTCTAACGGTTTGTTTTAGATTCATTCTGAAAGCATCGCATATGTATAAAGAAAAATCAGTCGCAGCATCAGGTCGATGTCTCTGTTTATCCATCAATATCCTGTATAAACGCGAAAATACAGTTCACACTCTTTAACTTACTCAACTATTACTTGATTAATCTGCAGCTCTTTGTCAACCTAGCACTGAATTCTCTGGAAGATCAGCTTATATCTCGCATTCTGTTAGTATTAAAGTACATCATCATTACTTCTAGCTTCTGGAGTTATCCATCTTCTTATGCATCTATGATTCTACTATACCCCTCGATATTTTCCTGGGATTTTCACCATATACATCAATGGTGACGTTTTGGTAGCGCATTTGCCTATTTTTACATAAGATTTAGATTACTCGAAGTGACTATAAAGCCTCTTCCGATGCGACTATTTCAAATCTACCGTGGTTTCTCAGGAGTCTGTTGGTTTCTTTGCATATGCAATTTGAAGTTGACTCGTTTGAGTCGGATTTTCAGATCAAATTTAATATTAATAAACTGCTGTAAATTTCGATTACCCATTTTTAGTTTGTGAATACGCAAATATAATGTTTCTATAATTAGTTACCTATATAGGTTTGAAATTTACGGACGTATTAGTTCTAACATTTTGAAACACGAATATTACGCATTTATTTCCGAAATTAAATTATCACATCTGGTGTTGACAAGTTAATGATAACTCTGCGCTATTTTGCATTAGATGGTAATTATCTATTCTGTCTACCATAATTAGACGAGGCTTTTGACAGTTGCCATTGGAGCAAAAAGATAACAGACAATGTTTAATTCGATATGCATTAAGTACAATAAGTAAACGCAAGCCCGGAAAATACATGTATATTTAAAACGAAAAGAAACTTTTTATTAATTCACCTATACAACAGATATAGCAAAGCTGTCGCTTAAATATACATTGCGAAAATAAACAAACTGAAGTACTAAATAATGGCATGGTCAATTAACGTGTGTCACTCAGGGAAGATAGCGAACAATAACTAAAACAAATAACAGATGTTTGGAAAAATATGCCTCTACTCGCTGTCAATTTCGGATACTTGAATTCGAAACGCATTGCGAAACAAAAATTTCAATTAGAATATCAAATAAATTCTACTTACATCAGAGGTGCTAGTTTCATTGGCGTAAACGCCATCGCATTCGTCATCTACAGCTTCTTCCACGTGGATCGCAGTATGATTTACCATAGCTACTATAGCGACGGACATGTTGGTTCTCATGACGTACGCATTTGCCATACCCAAAAAGAGCATGAACGTAACCCAATGCCTCGTTCCAAACCATGCTGTAACCAAGAAAAAGATCCATTATAATACGAACAAGTGCACAAAATTGTAGATGCAATATTAAAGTTATTTTTTTTTTAGTATTGGCTTCGACTTATTAGTAAAGCGACTATATTTGTCAGCACACCAAGTTGGTAAAAAGTACGTGTCAAATATTTTTATTATTATTTGCCGCGCTTATAAACATTAACCGCTCTTCTTATTAGTAAGACTTTTGTGATCAAAATATGCAGCCATCAAAAGTCGGACACATATTTATAGCGAGGCTTAATTATGATCTCGAAAATTTAAATTATTCTTTTGCAATTGGTCGATAATGAAACTTAATTATTTTAGATATTTATTAGTAACTAAGTGGAATATATAATCGTAATTATATCACGATTTAAACTTAAATGCAAAAGCAAAAAAAAAATAACATAGTCATGAACGTTTTTAGCATATAGCACTCTCTTTTAATTGTATTGAAATTGAGAATTTACAAGCAAAACTATTATTTAAAAAGCGTAATTTTAGTTTATTTTCATTACGGCAATTGCTTAGGTTGCAATACAATTTACTATTTCAGAATCTGATTTTCATTTAATTGTAGAATTGCTACAATCGATGAATCTCATTCTATGCTATTTGGTTAATGTAAAGTTTTAACTTGACTTTAAAAAAATAGGTACTTCAATCTCGTAACTACAAAATACTTCCATTACTTTAGAAGAAATCTAAAATCCAATAATTAATATACTACTTATATATATCCTAGTCCTAAATGCTATATTATTATTTACATTTTACCAGTGCGTCTCAGACATTTGCATAAGTATATAGTCTCTAGCTAGAATATTAACGCCACTTTGATAACATTTAAATTTTCTTTATTTAAACTAATGTAAATCAAAAACCAAGACAATTAATCGAAAAGTATAGTTATCTAATTGGTATATTCTACATATGTTTCCAAGAAATTTTTAGGGCTCTATAATATCAACCCTTTCACCAACCCTCTTATCTATTGCTAACAGATTCTTTTAAAGGCGTTGTGTATAGTCATTATAGTAATTCAGTAGCTAACACTCAACAGTATTTCAGTTTATGTTCCTGTTTGATGCTGAGTAGGTTCTGTTTATTTTTATTAGTGGACTTATTTTTATTTGTGATGCGATTAGACGATATGAATTAGGCAAAAGACATATCCGATGAGGAAAAATTGTATTTCCATTTTGTTGCGTACAGAAAAGTACTCCCAAAGGCAAATTGCACAATTAGAGAAAGTCTTTTAGCAAACACTAGCTGTTCGATCATAGAAAATGTTCCTTGTACAAGTACCAGAGAGAAAAGGCTGTTTGTGAGACAACAATGTTCTGAACGATATGGTAAAGCCTGCACGGTGAAAATTGTAAGACATCGACCGTCCTTCATAATCTGATCCTACATAGCGTCGGAAAGTTCCGGGCTCCTGTATTACCAGGAAGACATAATGGAACACAAACAAAACAAATATAGTACGTATTGGTAGAGTTCTGCTCTTATTTATACGGACCAAACCTTAATGAGGATTATCATACCTTCATGCATGATACTGTCCCTTGTCATAAAGCAAAATATGCAACAAACTTTTCGGAGTCAGTCAATGTGCCAGTGATACCATAACCGGGTAGTTTTTCCGACTTAAACGCTATTGGAAACGTAGAGCATATTTGAAATTGGTAGTCTATTAAAGAAAATATACTACCATTCGAAAATTGTCAATATCCAAGATGTGTGGTAAAATAATCGTATGATTAAGGAGTCAATAAAAGGTTGCGTGGGAAGAATGCCGAAGAGGGTACAAGCATTGATAAGAGCAAAAGATCGTATTACGAAATACTAGCAATTTACAATTAATATTGCTCGTTAACTCTTTATTTTGTGCTATACAAGGAAAATCGTTATATTTACAGGTGATGCATGCTGAGCGTAAATTAATATCAATCATTGATTGCCTGTGCCATATATTCACCAAATAATAATAGAAATAACTAATATAAAATCAACTTGGAAAGAAACGATCTCTAATAAAATTTGTAACGGTTTGTGTAATGATTATGCAACGCAAAACAAGTTGTGTTACGGGGTAAATTCAAAAGTTATTTAATTGATTTCAAAAAATTGTAGATACATTGCACGGAAAATTGGGAAACACATGGTAACTATCAAATAATAGTTACCTTGAAAATTTGTTTATTTAATTTTAAATGCTATGGATTTGAATATATTTTCATACATTTTGTTGATACTAAGAGCAAAATCCTGGATTTATTGTTTATAAATTTCCATGAAACCGTTTTACTAGCTGCCAATACAAAAACATAAAACCCATGTTAATGAAATTATTATTCACATTCTCAGTTGTGTGTTGGCATTACGTTTGTCGGCATTCTGCTACATGCTATAGAAGAAAATAATTTTCACAATTTCAAACATGTTGAAAACGCAGCACAGTAGAAAATAATACTGCAATATGCACTTTCAGTGATGCTGTATAACGACTTGGGCTCTTCAATGACCAAACTTATCCCCGATAATGTATCTGTGAATGAAATGGCCGGAAACGCAAAACTCTAATCAACTTTGACAGTATTTGACGACAAATCTTTCCATATTCTTTACAATAATTATTAAAACGCATAAAATTATGCAAAACTATTACTCAGGCTAAGTAGGGTCATATATATTATACATTATCTTAATAAATATGTACCGCTCCTTTATCTACACTGTATTCCATTTTACAATATTGTAACTATAAAAGTTGTGAAAATTGTTTTTTTAAAGTTTCTGACAGTATTGTACATGGTCGTCTGGTCGCTCTACAAGCGAAACCTTTCAACAACATAACAAACATACGAAATCGTTTAGTAAATACGGAATATTGCTTTTATTGATTTATGTAATGAAGGTTGAGGTTACAAGAAAACATTGTTTAAAATAAAAGTAGACATTCCATTAGGACAAGAAATAAAAGAATAGTATTACTTTTCTTTCAAAATATAGGAATCAGAAGGCTGTAAAAATACAAAAAGTTGATATATAAATGAAATATATCTCTCAATGTATGCAAAATATTAATTTGTTAATTAAATCCGTTCCAAAAAACTTTCTGCTTCCGAAAATTCAGAAATTTTATTTAAATTATACAAAACTGTAACTTATTATTAGGGACGCCGAATTTCACTTTCTTCACAGTGTCGTATGTGTATATACATATCGCTTGTCGATTGGCTAGTTCCACGAATATATTTAGTAGGACCGTTTAGGTGACAATACATCAGTCTATTTATAAATAATAACTTTCAAGCAGGTGCTTATTATTGCTTTCTTACTTAGCATTACTTATATTGTTTTATTTGAACTACTACGAAGCAGCGACATTTAAAACTCTGGTGCGGAGGCGAAACTGGCGTCTCTATTTAATAACCAATAAAATTTATACATTCTTTAACCATTGCAAGCGCCCTCCAACGATAATCAAATAAACTGCATGTACTTAATAGGTAAGGACTTAAGATGCAATTAAAGGTCCTGTAGATAGATTAGCGATACGGTAAGATGAAACTAAAAGAATGCTGAAATGTAATTTATTGAAAGAAATGGTTATAATATGTAATTATCGTCTGAATAACTGAGAATGACGCAGATATGTACATATATACATATGTATGTATGTACGCGTTTAAACAATTTAATAGTTGGGAGTTCCAAGAATATAAATATCATTTATTTTACTGTTTTCTTTATTAAACATTGTTTTCAAATTAAAATTATTTTTAATTGAAGTTATTAAAATAGTTTTCTAAAAAAAAGTTGAGGAATATATATATATATACAATATATAATGAAGTCCAAAAGTTTCTTCCAATCTTTAACTACAGGCATTATATTAAATTACATAAGAAAAAACAAAACTTTTAATTCTGAATTACCGATAGAATAAATGATATGGTAGATTAAGTAATCCATTTATGTTGTATGTCAGCATTTTAAGTATAAATATTTAAGCATATTCCGCGAAATTGCGATTCTTCTTCAAGAAATCTATTTATATGCAATTTCATATGAAAACTTTAACTAAATATAAATATCACAATTTATTATTAGATTGATGCACAAGTGTGAACTTAAAATTTATTATTCTTTTTTAGTACATAAAGTACATGAACTAACGAGAATATATTTTCCTCCGTTGCTTACAATTGCCTAGCATTGATCTGGCATTTTTTCAATTGCACACCTGAAAAAATCCAGTATTTGGTGAAGAATTCGTTCAGAATCGTTTATGGCAAAATGGCCCTCTTTAAATCGAGAAAACCATTTCCGTGCTGTACTCTTTCCAATTACGTTTTCTCCGTAAACTACAAAAATTTTGTTGAACTCGAAAAAAAAGATATGTCGGAAGTGCTCGTTTTTTACTACTTGCATTCCATTTTCTTTTGTAGCTGTGATAACTCATTTGTCTTTCATATTAGCTTACTTGTTTCAAAGTTACTGCGAACATCAGTATGATATAAGTACACAACAATTTTGTAGAAAATACTACATGAAAATGTTTGAAGAACATCTTTACATTAAAATGAAATTGTCAATTTTTCTTTTTATGAAAGTAAGGCTACGCACTTTTTCTGAATGATGGATAACATCGGCAAACGTTCATCTTAATATTAATTTATTTTTTTCTACTGTATATATGGATTAGTCAGGGAAAATCCTATTTAAAATTCGAGTATAATGTACTGATTTATTTCATCACCAATAACAACATCCATGATAGTTTTCGCTTTCTTGTTCAACTTTGAGCAATTGTAATCTCATATAGAGGCATTGGTTAGAATAAAAATGTTTGAACCACGATTCACATTGATACCAACTAATTTCACTCAATTTTTCTAATAATTACCCATGCAAAAATGCTAAGTTAAAACTTTTGCTATATTTTCAAAATTGGCATAGTTTAAATTGACAAAATGATGGGATAGGAAACCTTAAGAGCAACCAGATTTTAGCAATTAATAAATTTGATTTTAATTCATGTTGCAATTTGAACCCGTTTCATAGGTAATACAAAAGTATTACTTCTTATAGATATCAATTTATTTTGCGAAATAACAAAGTAAGATAAACATTTAAAATAGTAAATAATGAGATAAGTATAAGACATTAATTTTGTGCCTTAAATACCAATATATTGCTTCAAAAAAAATTAAAATTCGTGAATATTATTTGCCAAACGTGAAAGCAATAAATTACTACTATCAAATATGATCATTATAATGTACAAGAATTCTAACTAGATATTACCAGAAATATTTAATGATAATTTAAAAAACGTTTCGCAACTGTAGTTAGGACAAAATAAATAAGATATTCATTACTTGCATGAAAATAACATGAAGTTCTGAAAATATTAGATTAACGAATAATCTTGGAAAAGAAATAGTCATTTGAAAGTCACAAAAAAATTAAAAACTAAAGGAAGAACAAGACAAATTGCTAGACGTATATGGTTCTATAAAAAAAAAAAGAGAAAATGAGTAACATTTAAAGTCAAACACAAAAAAATTAAAAATGTAAAATATAAACAAAGAACAAATATGTGAAAATTGTTACGATATGATTTTTTTAAAGTTAAAAAAAAATTAAAAACCTAACAGAAAAAACTAAAAAAAACTCAAAGAAGAACAGGGCGAATTGTTAGGGCTGTGTGATTCTTTAAAACTTCAAAAAAAACTATAAGAAAATATGAAAACGTAAAATGAATGGCGAGAGATTCTCAAAGGTGTAGGATAGTCCAGAGTTACAAAAAAGTATTCCCAGGTATTTACTGAAAAGCTCACCAATTACACAACAAGAACATGTCAAAAGAATAATGAAAAAGGTTGGAAAATGTTCGAAAATACATAAAAAAAACAAATGGGGATGAGTATTTTTTTCGGATTTTTGCAAATTATTAAATGATTAAACATTTTTGGCACGTCGTCACTGTAAAGCAGAATGTGAGTAGATAACCATTATAGATGAAGATTGAAGAATAGTTGAACAGTGATTTTAAGAATTAGATTGGTTATCTTTAGATGTAAATATTATTTAAAATTTTTAAAATTGAGTCGCGGGAAGAAATTAAAAACGCCAATAATATTGCTCAAGATTTTCTTCTAATAAATTTGCAGGGTCTTATGGAAAACCGATTTTTTTCCAAATTAAATGGTGGTAGCAAATTTTATTAAAAAGGATTTTATAATTTTAAGAATTTTAAGAAATTCTAAGAATACGAATTTTCGCAGAAAATATTTTAATATTGGTTAATATTGGTTACACCCCAATCCCCATTATTCAATACAACCTCACTTTTATATTAAAATAGGCATAAAAATGAGAACAGCAACAGAGGATATTTAATTTAACTTAATTTATAAAGCAATTTCTTTAATAAATATTTTCAGGGATAAGTAAATAGAGCAGTAAACACATGTTATCTCTAAATGAGATTTTTGCTCAATGTTGTCTATACTTACAATGCTTGCAAGGTTGCGCAGTATCAATGAGAGCAATGCGAAAAATTATCAAAGTGAGTCACTTGGAAAAAATTATTTATTTAAAAAATTGATAGATAATTGCCTAACATTTAGTTTCTTATAAAATCCTAGGTTTCAAACAGACTCACATAAAACTACTAACTGTTCTTTTTTTCTCTGATACTGATCGATGTTACGATCAAATTAATAACCCGCATTTTAAAATATAAATAACTCTGTATATATAAATGTTTACATTTATGTAGGCCATTATTTTTACAGGCAACCCAAATATATTACAAATTATAAAAAATGAATGGTGCATGTTTGAATGACGCATTTGATAAGAGTTAATTAGTTATACTCTAAAGATAAATACACTTTACCACGTTCCATGGTAAAGTGTTTCACTGATGTTAAAAATTCCTGATAATTTAGATTTTTTAGAATATATTTAAAATATTCAATTAATATATTAAGAAATGAATTAGAATACTTCTAAAATAAAATTAATAATAAATAAAGGTGTCAATAATACGATAGTTACTACATATATCAAAAGTTAGACAGTAAACTAGTTTATTCCGTTCATTAGCTTGTAGGTTATTGTCCAAATATGTAGACGCTTCAAGCAAACAGGTACATTTCATAACTAGTTTCAAAAATATGCAGACATGCGCGAAACAGATATGGCATATCAATGTGATAAATTGCAGATAAATGACATGAATAAAGTTTCATGAGGAACGAACAATATTATGTCTTTCCAACAAAAAAAAAATCAGGAAAAATTAATAAATCTTGCTTCACTGTTTAACTTAAAAAAGCAGTGTTTACATATCCCACTGATTACGTCATGGGCTAGGTCGGTTATCGTCTTCTTGATAATAAATTCTAGAAGACAAACATGTACTTAATAAACAACATTCATTTCAAAATTATATTAGATGTATGTACGTTTTGCAAATTTAATCGAACGGCATCAATGTATTACAGGAAATGAAGCAATACATTAGCACAGCATTAATTTGGAAGGAAAAAAATATATCACTTGAATAATGTATCAATTGTTTGAATATTAGAAAAGCGATTATTTTCATTTTCTACAAATTGCCTTTATTCTATACAGAGCGGGTACTGTTTTTTACAACAACTAGGAAAAAGTAATATGTATAATCACATTCTTCTTTAAAATTGCGGTTCTTTTCAACATAGATTTTTGTAGTCGACATAATTTTTTTTGTCTTCCCAACTGAAATCATATTTCTGCCTTATTTGTTAGTATATATCTTCATTTTTTTTAGGTATAATAATTATGAAACTGTGTGATAATAATAAAAATGTAGACATAGAAAACCATTTTAAAAAGGTTGAAGAAGAAATATCAATAATAAAGAAAATATAAAACAATTTAAATTTGACAAATAAAAATAAATTCTTTATTCTTATCGACTTATGGAATAGAAAAAATGCAGCAACCAAGAAGAAAAGGTGATTTATTACTTACTTCTATTGATAATTATGAAGTTATATTCACCTCAGACTTTGACCAAAGAATAATAAGTATATTGCACACATTATTCAATTACTACAAAGTTTCAAAGCAATTTTGTGTCATCTTAATCGGTGATTTTTAATACATTTTCTGGTTATAATATGTATTTTTGGAAAAAAATTCTTTAACATATTAACCTTATTTCTATATATCTTTTCATCAATTAAGCGTATAATTTTAACGCCCTAATGAAGCATTTTGTTGTGCTAAGCCCGAAACAAACTTTCTATTTTAGTTTCAGGTGTATTACTCCTCGCTTTCTTTATTTTTTAAGGGTGGGTCTGTGTTATTTTCTACCACTATTTCTCATCCTTACATATTGACCTCCAGTCTATCACTCCTATCGCTGTTGCATCTTTCTTCAAAGTATCTCTCCATCATTTTCTCGGTCTTCCGCTGTTGCTAGGCTATATTGGGATCGACTTTGTTATCTTCCTAAAGTTTTATATATTTTTATTTTTGTCTTCTTGCTTAGTATTTTAGTTTTTAGTAGTGACGAGTTTCTAGCATAAGCCTGATATTTCTTTGACAATCTTTCCCCCATTGTGATCCTTCCCGTTTCTCTAATTGTACGTCGAACTAATAAAAAGAGATAACTGCTTCAAAATTGTAAATTCGTGTTTTTCGAGTTTGTACACACACTTTTCCCATTCTCAAACATTTTGTTTTCCTTCATTTATTTCCGTTACAAATTTATGAGTTTCTCAATCTAGATATTCTATTACTCTAACTAGGTATTCACCTATATTTTCCATTATTGTTACATCGTCTGAATATACTATTATTTGTATCTGATTGACTATATTTTTCTTGTCTAATTTTGTCCATATAACCTCGTCTAAAACAAAGTTAAATAATATTGGTGGTATCCACTTTTTTAGTTACCTCAAAAGAGTGTTATTGTTTCCTAGACTTTTACTGTAGTTCTTTTTAAGCTTATTTTGAGTAATGTTCTTATTTTTTGAGGTATTCTCAGCATTTATAATTCCTTTAACATATCTTTCCTGTTTACTGTATCATAAAACAATTTGGAAATTGGATGATGAAATGAGATGTGTATTTTTTTCCTGTTAACTGTATCGAAAACACTTCTGAAATCCATGAAGATGTCTATTTCTTCCGATGTCTTTTTTGGAATGTTTGCTCCAGGGTAGGTACAGTATTTATAGTGGATGCATCTGGTTTGAAGACATTTTGGTTGCTCTGGTAGAATTTTTTAGCATTCTTCATTCGTTTATTAAAAAAAAATTAGTTTTGTTATGATTATTATTACTGATTGCATCTAAAAACATGAGTATTCTTGCTAGAGAATACAAAGAAAAATAAATGTTTTAAGATCGTGAAAGTTCTTATTGCTGCTAAAAAAAAGAAACCTTATTTTAAGTTATATTGTATTATATGTATAAGTTATACTCGAAATATGACAAATCAAGAAGCAATGATCCACAAAGATCGAGAAAGAACTAAGTTGATTTAAACACACGCAATAATCAAAAAAATAAAGATAGCCAATAACATCGAAAAGAGTAGAAAAGGAAGATATAAAAAAATATAAGACTCCGGGAATATAGAAATTAGGAAATAAAAAGTGAATGAGATCAGATGGGATTAAAAGCCTGGAGCTAGAAGATATGAAAAAAAATAGATTAGTAAATAATAAAGAGCACATCCGACAACCTTAAGGGTATAAGGAGTTTTTGAAGAAGAAGAATAAGATTATTATATTAGCTCGAAAACACAAGAGAGGCAAAATCTAGTTCCTTCAAATATAGAAACTCTACAAATATCTACTCGACAGAAAATACATAATTGCATACTAAAATCCATTAAAGTGATATTCCACTGAATATACAAAATTATATATAGATATTGAATAAGTTTTAAAGGCAAGTAGAAAAGTAGTAGTTGAGAGTCTTCTTCTGGATTTCCGGGCTGGAACCGCGTCACTGGTATAACTGCCGACGTGTCGTACCCACTCGTATGGGACATCTTTAGGGCTCAACTACTGCTACTGTTTGTTGCATTGAAACTGTACGGAACGTCGGCAGTTATACCAGTGACGCGGTTCCAGCCCATAAGAAGAAGATAGTATGGACCACGACCGCGGAAGTGTACGTAGCAGATTAGCAGTTGAGAGCTTTTGAAACGTATTGTTAATATTTTAAAATAAGAATGTAAACTTATCAAAATTTATTCTACCTGAACATTGTTCAAAATAAAATGTGGTCGACATTTGTCGGATTATTCTTCATATAACCACTTCACATTGAAATTATTTAGATTTAAAAATATTGATAATTTTAAAAAGAAAAAACAGCTCCGTTTTTTCGTAGAAACTAATATAATTTAAAGATGTCCTAAATTTAAACAAAAATTGATACTTTTGAAGGAATAATGTTTATACTAACAAGTAAAATATTTTTCCAATATTTTTCTTTTTGCTGACGAAGATTCTTAATTGCATAGTATTTAATTATTGTTATACTACGATTTTTTTTGAAAGAAAATAACATTAATAGAAACATAAATTGCTATTTAAGAAAATTCTAATGAAAAGAAAATTGACCTAATTATTTCGCAAGAAAATTAAATGCGTCTGACGAATTTTTAAGTCTAAATTAATCATGTTCCTTGAACAAATATAAACCTATTACGTTATTGTCCAATTTAAGAAACCGTTAAACGAGAAAAACCTGATAAAAGTGATAAACTTACTTTTTATCAGTAGATGTATCTCTATTTACTGTCAAATAAAACACCCTAAAAAACTATGTAACTCCAGTTATCGGGAATCATAATTATCATCAAGAATTCTCCAAACGATATCGTAAAACAGGCGGCGTACTTTCCCACTCCGCGCATTATGCTTTATCAGGAACTTATCGCAAAAAAAGTGACTTGCTTTTAAAATTGCGCGAAAAGCATAATCAAATTGTTAGATCTATTACATAACATTATACAAGAAAAATGGCTAACAATGGTATCTTGATTGTATCTTTATCTTTAGGAAAAAGTTTTTAAAGTTTCAAAAAAATAATTTCTGGTACCTAGACATGTTAATAATTGTGAAGTTTTCAATTATTGCTACTGCTATGCAGGTTAAGTATTTAATGAAGCGCTAATATAATAATCAATATAGATAGGTATTGCATATAGTCACGTTATGGTTATCACTAAACTCGCAAACACATAAATGAATTAACTCTTTTGAAGTGCCAATTATTAACAAAACACCATAAATTAATTACATCGCGATAAATTTATTTTGTACATGATTAGATACACATAGGTATTTTATACACACCTTCATTTTTATATGTCAAGTCCGTTTCAATATGATTGTTGCTGCGTCATATTAATAATTTCCGTTTTAACCTAAGCCTTTGGAATATAATGCCCCGGGAATTGCAAAAAAAAGTAGTCTAACTAATTACTAATTACTCATATCTCTATAGAAACACACTTTTTTCTAAAACATACACAACCGGTCATAAATAAGGGATCATGTATTATCGATAGAATCGCGGTCTTTATACCTGGGTTTCGGTAGGAACAACTGAAATAACAGTTGTGAATGCGTTTCTGGGAAGTTTATCAATAATATCCGGATCATTGTGTATATATACATTAAAATAATTTTGAGCCAAATTTCTGTTTATCTGCAAATGTTATACATACAAAAAATTAATTTAAAAATTTGAATTGACTAGTTATTATTCGAAATACTTTTTATTATTTAATTTCAGAGAACGTAAATTAAAATCCTGGAAACTATTCGTACGCACGGGAAATCAGATATTTTTGTTTATCGAACTGATATCAAGCACTTTCCTTCTGTGTGTGATATACAATCATTTACATAAGTATGCATACAGGTAAATGCAATTCCCATCTGCAAATATTGCAATAATTAGAATATGTAAAATGTTATCTATGAAACTTAATTACTTTATTAGGAAAATCAGCTGTCAAAATTGCAACTGTTACTGTGAATATCAAAGAAATATACAAATACAGCCGTTCAACGTATTGCAAAATTTTGTATACAAGGGGTACTTCCCGGGCGTTATTATTATTCAATTGATTTTAGAGTATTTTCATCACAGAACAAATTTATGGAATGTCTAACATTATGCAAATAATATTCGTGTTGATACAGTGAAGTTGTCTATAGAAGATACCTAATAATGGACAGAAAAACAGCATGTAAAAAAATCATTACAGATTCGCACCGAAACGGAAAATCCTACGCAAAAATTGCTAATATATTGAACCGATCACATGGCACAAATCAAAGAGTTGTAAAAAGTTTTATTAATAGAAATACGAGAATTAGTAAACGAATGTGGGGTGGCTAAGAAAAATTTATAAGTATGCGGTTTGAAAAAATTGTGTACGAAATTAATTTTACAAACATATTTCTTAAAATGGAAGGCAAACCTATCGAAACAGGTGTTAAGGAAATTGTGATGAATTTATGTCGTGAAATATAAAAAAAAAAAAATGAAAAAAGATTCCTCTTCAAACAGTAATGGATATCACACCGGCCATTCAAAAGCAGTATTGGCAATCACGTTTTATACTTCGCGAAATTAGAAAGGATCCGCATACTAGTGCTGTAAATATTACAAAAATATTTTATGCATTTTAATAAAAATAATTTTACTGAAATGTACCGTAATATCTTTAAAAAGCATGGGTATAATGCGCGCGTTGTACGAAGAAAGCCGTACATAAACAAGATAAACAGAATGAAACATTTAGATCATGTCACTAATATCCTAATGGACAATTTCTCTAAACACAATATTCAACAAATCATAGGCATCTTAACCGTAAAGTTCCACAACCCAATAGTCAGTATACATTATCCCCTTTCTCTAAAGCTTGTCCATCTTATATGTATATAAGACACCACAGACCGTATTAATAGAATACTTCTTAAAAAAACATTAAAACAATCTTTAAACTTCATGACAACACCATGATCACGCGGCAGTGTATATATTGGGGAAACAAAACGGTTAACACTCGTGTTTTAGAGCATGGGTGTTGTACTTGGCTGCTGTACGTAGCTGATTCTGCAATTGCTGATCATAAGCTAGAAACCATAACCAATTGAATTCTACTAAAATCCCGCCCAGAACTAATTGGTACGATCTTAAACACAACGCTCCAGTGATCCACCGCCAACATCTCTGTATAAAGCAGCAGTTAAGCCCTCAAAATTCTTCGTTAAAGACGTGGTTCCAGTCCGAAAGCCAAAATGAAAATATGAAACGTTTAGACTTCGCTAACGAACGTATTCGGATCAGATCGAGAAAAGAGAATACTGAGTTTGCTACGCATTAGAAATTTCAAATCCATGGTAAAATGTGTGGTGGTATTATAATGGTGTGGGGAAATATGGCATATAACGGGGTTGAAATAGAAAGAATAATTTAAATATCTTGATATTATATTCAATATTTTGTAAGAGAATACTACAAATTTGAGGCTCCAAAGTACTTCTTTCAGAACAATAACCCCAAACACATAGCCCACTGTGTCAAAACATGGTTACTAGGAGTATATAATGTTCATCTACTGAAAAATCCTGAGGTAAACCCTATTGAAGAGCTTTGGGCGGAAATTGAATTGAAAAAAGTAGATGTTATTAAGAAAGAAATATTAAAAACTAATGCGTGAATTGGATGGTAATATGACCGCGAATCTAGATAGAAGCATGGGAGGCCACTTAGAGGCCATTATTAAAACAAAAGAAGGACCAATTATGCGTTTTACATGTTTATGGTATATTAACTCATATATTTTTAGTGTTTCAGATTTTTATTTATAAACATTGTTTTTTTGGTATATGAATTGCTTATATTTTTGATTAAAAATTAATTTCTCCTACAAATATAGTTTTATTTTTACAAAAAAAACTAGTACGTAATGTATGTGTGTTACTACACTTACAGAGAAAAAAATATTCAACATACATATATATATATATATATATATCATTTCTTGATTTACTTCTGCAAAACATGTTTTTTTTTACATCCCTGTGCACTATTAGTTAGTTGGACGACTGTACATACAATCAGTTCATGAGAATATTTGCCAACAATAAGCAGTTGGTGTATTTACAAAAAAATAATGAGAATACTAAGAACAGTCAGGTATAAGGAAAAGGTACCACGAAAAACATCGTTAAGAATGTTAAATGTAGAAAAAAATGGTAATTCCTTGAAAAATAGAGGCCTGTATTTCTTGGAAAAGGTTTTATATACGGATAAAGGAAAGTTTAATATTTAGGAAATATTGGAAAAGATTAAGTATGAAGGAAACCACTGAAAGTACTAGATATGAAGAATCTGTAACCTACTGTGAAATACAGAAACGGGCCAGAAATGTAAAAATCTGTACTTGTAGCCAGAATGAGTATTTTATTGGTATATTTAACTATGTATCTTTAACAAATATACCAAAGGGACGTGGAAATACTATTATTACTATTAAAGATTATTTCCAAAGAAAGAGCAGAAATTATAACATAGCCAATAAGAAATCATTAAAAAACACGCAGCTGGGAGGATGGTAAAATATCTTTTAAGAAAAATTTAATTGGATCTATTCTTGAAAGACTAGTAACCTTCGGAGAAGATAATCGTGGTCCATAAATAGTAAATAATTGTAGAAATTACTTCGTAATATTCCATATTCAAATGCTTACTAAATTTCCTTAATTTTTTTCCAATATAACATCAATCATATTGTAACTAATATTTACATTTGATGATCTTTTATATTTCATGTAGTGTACGAAAACTTTCGTGTCTGACTGTATATAGTACTTCTATGTATTATAAGTACACACACATACACACACACATACACACACACACACACACACACACATATATATATATATATAATGTGCGCACTCACACAAACATATATATACAAACATACTTGTATGCGTCAATTTTTTAAAATTTAGTGGGATGAGTTGATAACTATTACATTTACTTTGATAACAAATTATTTTATTAGATCCTTTCCCCTATGTTTCCTAAAATTTTCGTCTAAATGTTAATTAACTTAGAATTGTTTAAATTATGAATGTACGCATAATACAGTGTTATCATGGAAAAGTATATCAAAAAAGAAAGGAGCACAACAGACATGATTTATGTGCGTTTAAAAGAGCATTGTTTCCTAGTATAAACAGACATAATTTAATGACCGAAGCAAACATTTAATTCCAAGGATTTTGTTGAAGAAATCAGTGTTATTGCGCGGTATATTTACCCTTTATAGAAATGTATTTATAACGCACTATCTTTAGATTTTTTTCTACATTTATCTTGAAAACCAACGCATTAACATACATATATAAGTTATACATAGTTCAAATAAGTGACCCTCCATTATATTTTTCAATTCTTTGAAGTAGGTTAGGACTTTATTTGTGCATCATAGGAAAAACTTTTTGTTATGCAAATTACATTTTAATACACCAGTTTCAATTAGCGATAGTTGCATGCAGATTACTCTAAGAGTGGGTTCACATCAATATTTATAAGATGCAAAACCGTGTGAACGATTTATTAATGCATTTATAATTAAACCATTCATTATTCAACGCTAAAAGTTAACCCAACTGTTTACTCTTAATGTGTTCCTTGTTTGATTTTCATTGTTAATTATCTTGGTATCCACACTATTTTCTATTAGTTTTACCCTTGGCTATTACATATCATATTTCTTTACAATTAATACATATTTTTAGGTGAATTTTGTGTGATTTGCTATTAGAATGAATTCGTGATTAATTAAAGATAATACATAGCCCAACTTGAGATAAGTTGTGAAAAGTGGTCTGCGGTCACTCCCATGTTATTAATACCTCTCTGGATCAGATAATGCATATCTTGCGAAATTATCATAAGTATACCCTTTACTCCTCTTGATTTTGGAGTATTTATTTTGCGTATTCGAACATACATCATATATATCAGCTTCATTTTGTTTTCTCTGTTTGTTTTGCCTTATACTAGGCAAATAAATAACAAATTTACAGCAAAATTATAATATTCTCCAACAAAAAAAATATTAACGAATACAGCACAAACTAGAAATAACTAATAATGCTATTCGCTTTTAATTCTCATAGTATAAACTTAAATATTACACATCCTTGCTTGAAAAATGTTTTCTAGAAGGCATCTTGCTTTCCGTATACTTATAGTCTCTCTCTTTTTCGTTTACCATGTGCTTTTTGAAGCCTATTCTTCCCAATACTCCTCGATTCAACAGTTTTGACATCACTATTGCTTTTGGACACAAGTTTGGCCTTAATTTTTCTTTATCTAATCATGCCACATGGAACTACTGCAATATTACTTCACAGGCGAAACACCTCTTGGTGCAAAACATATGCTTTGGTAAAAATAAGCTCTTGCAAAGGCAACTTCTCAAGAACATCATTCATATCTTCGGATACAATATTTTGAGTAGATCAGAAGGTAATTTTCTTTTTCATCACTCGCTCCTTTGAACATCAACTCATTTATTTCAATCTCTGCATTGGTCAATATTCATTTAATGACACTATTATATATGCATGTATGTATGTTTACGCTTAATGACAAGAACCGAGGTTCACGTACTATGCCAACGTAAGGGTTTAGCAAAAATGCAGTTTCTATAAATGGAAGATGAATATCCTGAAACGCAAATCTATACAGAAAGACTGCTTTCGAAGTAGTTAGATCTAGTTAAGGGAAAGAATCTAGAGAAAATACTCTAACGGGAAGCATTAAGATCACGTTAATCTAAACTAATGACTAGAACAGAATTTTTGCACCATTTGTACTTACTTCTAAAGATTCGGTGTTTTTACCTTGAAATATTGTACACTTAGAGCTAATCAAGATAATATGAATAACGAATATAAAAACATCTTCATAGAGTACTTTAGTGATTAAATTATATAACGAAATTGTACAATATTGTTTAGTGGACTGCATTTCTAATCTTTCATCAATGGAAAATTTTAATTAAAAGTTGTAATACTTATCTTCCCACATGTTCCATTAAAAACATTCACAAAAAAGAAGTCAGCAATGATTTGGAACATTACGGAATACCAAGATATTTTCTAAGAAAATATATTAGACAATTTGCAGAGACATCATATAATTGCGGAAATACCCATTCATTAGATGTCTTCTAGCATAAATGGCGGCATTTGATCGTAAGTGGTTTTATTACTTCAATGTCTTATTACTTATTGACGAACCTTGTAATAATTAGCTATAATATACGAAGACAGTAAATTACAAATACATACCTATATACATTCATATATCGTTATAACCATATAAGTGTAATAACAATAAATATTACTTATTGTTAGTGTCCATTTAATTATTTTTTATTTTTAAAATAATAAGTACACGTTCTATTTATAATTTGAATATGTGTTCTTTTTCTAAAAAAAAGATTTTTTACAAATAGCGTAAAGCTTGAAGTAAATAGTGTGAAAAGTATTTCGTTGTTTCATATGGTAGGTTTATGTTGGGGAACAATAATATAATTTGTAGGAAACTATAAAATAGAAGAAACCGAATAAGACAATGAATATTTCATCTTAAAAGAATTCTACCTCGACAAAGTAGTTTAACATCAGCTGAATTATTCTGCACAGTTTTTTTTTTTTTACAAAAGATGATCCAGTGATCGCCTAATGGCGTTTTCTGCTGGTTGCACGCAGGTGCACTAAGTGCTATTTGTTTGTTACACTGGTATTTCTAGTGCGCATTATTTCGGTATTTGATTTTCCACTTGGAAAGTTTACACAATATCAGTGTGGATAAAATTGACTTTATTTAACTAGAATAATGACCATGTATACTCATTAAAAACTTAATATGCACGAAGTGTACAATAAAGGTCTTTAGCAAAAAAACACCATTACAATACAGCACCTAAGTAAAGGAATATGTATTTCAGAAGAATGTTTCATTAAATATAAATAATTCGATTATACCAACACATACAGGATCTGGAAACCTCCAAACCTTTTCAGAAACCGAATCGAACCGTCTAATACTTATTAATTAATATATCAGACCGTTTATTTAGATCTGATATTTTATAATTTTACTTATAAAATTAAATAAAACAATAGTTAGAAAACTATTTAAGAAATATTTTAAGACTGAAATACATAGATTATCACATGGCATGCAAGACATTCTTTATTTTTTTAATACTTAGAAAATGCGAAGGCATTTTTCTACAAATAAAATTTATCGGCTCTTAAAAATTAATTCGTTAATATTATACAAGCGAAATATTGCAAGAAAATATTTCATTGTATTTACTAAGAAACTAACGTAATTCAATAAGAATCTATTGCTTTAATATGTTAGGCAATTTAACTAGTCTGGAAAATAATTGAGAGATAATAAATATCATATACTGTTGAATTTCAGAGAGATTTAAAATTTTACAAATACAACATGGACTTGTCACATCGAAATTTATAAAGTAACCTCTATATTTCCTAATGCAATTAACATTATCAAGCTTGCTTGTACAAATAGTGCAAACACGTTTTTTTTTATCAAATTAAATTACTAAAAACTAAAATGACATCTTATTACTATTTGTACACCTAATCGACTATTTTCAAATACTAAATTACTCAGTTAATATACTTGAATTGTGATATTTTTTACTGATATATATCGAGATTAATTTTAAGTACTGGAATTTTTATATCGAATGAATTTTACTTCGCAGCATTTATCATATTTGATGTTGAATAAGACGATTAAATATACTATATTACAATATTATAATCCATTAATATGTTATAGTAAATCGCGCCAAATCTAAAAAGTAAATTAAATTGTCCTTTCATATTCAAATTGCATACTAAATACGGGTCTAAATTCAACAAGAAACCTTGCAAATTCGTTTTTAATGTCACTCACATGTACATAACAACAGTATTTTAATTTGTTGAAAGGAAAAAATATAAAGAAAAAAATTGAGGTTAGTTCATTTACGTAACCACGTGTTAGAATCAGAGCAACCGGCTGTTTTAAAATTTCAGTATGTATTAAAAACGTACCTTCTTTTTGCACCTTGGTTTCCTCCCGTATACCTGGTTGATCATACACATTCACGTACCCGTTTCTACTTCTATCTTGACCGTTTGTTGTTTGTGTGTTTGAATGGCTCATCTTTTTCTTTTTTAATTTGAATTCACGAAAATTTGCAGCAACTTCGACTTGTCCAATCACACGAAATATCACGTCTGCGATAATTTGAACTTCATATTGGCTTTATAAATTCTAACAGGTGCGTAAAAGTCTTTTAAAGTTTTTAAATTTTTCCCAAATATGGTAACGCTGTACTAAATTGAACTATAAATACAAACTAATGTACAATAGATTAAGTGCAGATTATTTTCTTAACTGACGCTCTTCATAGCCGCCGATAATAATTATATAGTACCTACTTGATAAGCGGACAGACTACGTATAAAAAAAATTATATATGTATCTCCCCCGAGAGTTTTCAATTCAAAACGCGTTGACTATTTCACTCTGTTTATTATCACTATTTCAATATCACTCTCGCGTTAATAAAGGTACATCGTTTCGAGTATAATGAGATCATGAGATGCTGGGCAATATATGACATATTTTTAAACGATTCACGTGAACCGAACAAGTACCACGTGCCACACACAGACAAAATGCTGATATTGACTGTAGTGTAAGTACCCGCCAGATTTTTCGGTGACTACTGCACATGTCAACTTCACGCTTAATCTGACGGATATGCGGTTTTAAATATGGAACTAAAAATTTACGTAGCTAAAAAAATAATTAACCGGGCACATCATATTTTATTAGTAGCACTAATTTTGATGAGTCAGTACTCTGAACTTGCTAAATCATCATACGTGAGCAAAAAATCAATCATTAATCAATATAATCTACCAACATGTTTTTCTATACTGCGGTGCAAGAGTGGTTGCATATACTTCTTGTTTCCATGGTTGAAGTTGATGTTTGTAAAGAAACAAGGACGAAATAATTAAAAAGAACGATATGGTATTTATTTTTTTGCCAGTTGTTCAACGATGTATGAACGCATTTGCATTTTAAATGACGAATCGCAGACGTGCAGTAATAATTCAGTTTCGCATAGTAAACTTAAAATAATACTAATTGTTAATAATGATCTTGATGACGAACTATACCTACATATGTACTTTATACCGAAATGTTTGGTTTGTGTTATAATTTTTAAGAATTAGTTACGATGTATTTTTAATCTAATTTTATATGTCAATACTAAAAGTTAAACCTTCTTCCTCTATTAATTTATTCATAACTTCTATTTTTTATATTTCGCGAAATCATATTAATTATGCATATATTTAGCCCTCTTCTTACCTCATGTGATAATATTTAAGAGAATATGTTATATTATTTTAAACAGTGAGTTGCAAAACTTAGCAATATTTGTCAATTCGAAAAGAGTTACAATATATTTTAATTTATTAGCATATCTGCGTGCGCATGTAATTATTCAGAGGTGGATAAGCTTAAAAAATTAGATTTCAAATGTAGGTATCATATTTTATCATTTATTGCGTACCTGTCGCGGTATCTGAAAGGATTTAAAAACACCCTCATTTATATATAATAACCGATAAAATAACTCGAAATAAAACAAAAGCTGGTTCTTTACATTTTATACAACAACGTGATCACTTTTATTGTATAATTTAAGCAGAATTTAGTTATTAATGATATGCTTATGAAATATTATGAAATTGAAAATAATCTATTTGTGTCAAAAAATTATGACAAGATTTTCCATTTTAATTTATCATTTAGGACACTAAGTTAGGGAAGTGCTTATAAATCCTATCACAATAACTCTTCATTTGAATAGACGTTACTATTTCGTTTAATAATTATCCATGATTTTATCAATTTCTTATTTCAATGGATATAGACACCAATAATTTGTGAAATAAATATAAATTAGTTGCTAATAATAGCACAATTATTCAAAATAAAAGTATTTAGCTTCTGGAATTATATAACCAGTAAAAAGTCTATTTGTTTAATATAAGATAAAGAAAATAAAATATAATCCTTTTCAAACATTTTTTCAGATGTAATATCCATTCATTAAAAAAATTGTTCTTTACAAAAGTATGTACATATGATTTTTTTGTCTTTAGGCAGATTTATTGTACATCAAATCTAAAAATAATCATATTCGTTCCATTCATAATAACTTAAACCCATACCGAACATTGATCAAATGGGTCAGATTTAGTCCTTCAAACAATAAAAAATGTAAACATTAAAATCGTGAGTAAACGTATTTTGCCACTGTCATATTGTACATAACGCATTACATATCTCCATATCTGAGTGTGCTCTTCTTAATTGTATTTGAGTATTTTACAGAAAACGTGAACAGCTAGTGTTTATTTATGCATGTACTGTACGTGATAAATAACAATTTTGAATTGCAAACAATACTTGCACTTAATTGCGCAATTATTATCGTTAATTAGATTAATTTTATAATAATTCAATCAAACTCGTATTTACTATAATGAGTTTATGGAATATAAATAAGCATATACTAAATTTATATTATTAAAAATGCAACTTCTATGATTCTAGACTTTTAATATTCTTTCAGTTAATAAATACACAGAATGTTATAATTTTCATTAATTTTAGTTAATGTATAACGTAACAATTATTTCGTAACACAGTGGCTTCTTCAGATGTTTAAAGTAGACTAAATTCTAATATACAGAAATTCTAAAGTAATGATATTTTTTTATAATAAAGGGTGTTTTTTTTAGAGGTATAGAACTTTAAGTTGGCAACACTTTTTTAACTGGCGGCCATTTTGTCAGCTGTTAAGTGATTTATATTTAGTTTGGTTTGTCATTTCAACATGAATAGACTGACGCCTGAACAACGCTTGCAAATTATGGAAATTTGTTTTGAAAATCATGGTTCTGTTCGAAATACGTATCGCGCACTACGTCAATATTACGGTCAACATAATCGTCCATCAGAGCAATTAATTCTATTAACTATGGAACGTTTTCGCACCACGTATACTCTAAATGATAACACGCATCCAGAGAGACGTCCTACAGTGCGTACAGAAGAAGTGATTGTTGCTGTAGAGCGTAGCGTAGAGGAAGACCCGAATCAGTCTATCCGCCATCGTGCACAGGAATTGGATATGTGTCCATCCACTTTATGGAAGATTTTGCGGAAAGATCTAGGTTTGCGTGCTTACAAAATCCAACTCGTGCAAGAATTGAAGCCACACGATCACCTAGCAAGGCGTAGATTCGGTGAATGGGCCCAAAACAAGATTGCCGTTGATCCCGATTTTCATAATCGAATTTTGTTTAGCGATGAAGCTCACTTTCGGTTGAATGGATACGTCAATAAACAAAACTGCCGTATTTGGAGTGATGATAATCCTCAAGTGTATGTTGAGACACCGTTATATCCAGAAAAACTGACTGTTTGGTGTGCTTTATGGGCTGGTGGAATAATTGGTCCGTACTTCTTTAAAAACGAAGCTGGCCAGAACGTTACAGTCAATGGTAACCGCTATAGAGCCATGATTACTGACTTTTTCGTTCTTCAATTGAACAATCATGATGTGCAGGAGTTGTGGTTTCAACAAGACGGCGCAACATGTCACACAGCTCGTGCCACAATTGATTTATTGAAGGAAACGTTTGGTAACCGCATAGTTTCACGTTTCGGACCCGTGAATTGGCCTCCAAGATCGTGCGATTTAACGCCGCTTGACTATTTTCTGTGGGGATATGTGAAGTCGCTAGTCTACGCCGATAAGCCCGAAACGATTGACCACTTGGAGGACAACATTCGCCGCGTTATTGCCGATATACGGCCATAAATGTTGGAAAAAGTCATTGAAAATTGGCCCTCCAAATTAGACTACGTCCGAGCCAGCCGTGGCGGTTATATGCCAGAAGTCATATTTAAATTATAATGCCAGAAGATTATCTTTCGAATAAAGTAAATTTCATGTCAATTTAAAAAAATCATATTTGTTTTATTCCATTTCAAAGTTCTATACCTCTAAAAAAACACCCGTTACGAGCGTGGATCCCTTTGCTCCAACCCTGACTCACTCACAATAAAAAGTTTGCAAATATTTTACTTTTATTTTTCTGCACAGTCTCCATTAAGGTTAACATATTTTTCCCATTGATGTTCTAGCATTTCTGATGCTTTCCAGAACAAAAATTTTGCTTAACCTCTGCAAATCACTGATTTACTACTCATATCACATTATTATTTGATGAGAATTATTTACCATACAAGTGTTCTTTAGGTTTTGGAAGCAGTTGGTAATTAATTTGGGAATTAAGTTGGTATAATAGGCACCTGTAATTGTTGACCCCTTCTGTAGGAAATCTACTAAAATTACGCCTCCAGCATTCCAAAATAGGGATAGCATGACCTTCCCTGCTTCTTGAAATTTCGGTGGTGAACCTCAATGTGTTCACTCCTTGCTCTGTATTTTGGTCTCTACATCACAATGATGAATCCAGGATTCATCCATTGTCACAAATTCTGCATGAAAATATTCTGTCTTGTCTATGCCTGCAAGTGTATTTTCGAGTTTCTTTGTGTGCATCTGTTAATATTCGTGGTATTCATCTTGTAGACAATTTCTTTATGTTTATTTCGGCAGTAATTATATTACATATCACATGGTATGAAACCAGTATCGTCAAGTAGTTGTTTGATAGTCACGCGTTGATCTTGCAGCACGAGATCATAGACCTTTTTAACATTTTTTTGGATAGTAATGGTTATGGGCGCTCTACCTGCAAGTTAGTCTACACAAGACTGTCTACCACATTTAAACTCACGACACCACCTTTTAACTATGTCATATGATACTGCATATTCCCCTAATGTATTTACCAAATCTTGATGAATTTGAGTTGGGGGTCACCCTTTTTAAACACAAGTATTTAATCACCGCTCGTTGCTCGACATGATCCATATTGATACTGATATGTGACTCTCTTGTACTCTCATGTACCACATATTAACTTCTTTGTTATTTTTGTGGTGTTTTTGCAAGATAATTATTAGTTTTGAATGCTACTTAGCGAATTAGTGATCACTGTATATTTACTAATTTAGCTATGAATTTTCTTCAAAGAAAGGTCGAATCAAACCAATATTGTTTGCGTTATTGATTGGTTATCTACGTCTTCTATATCTACCACTAGTATTTGATTGTTTTTATGTATCGATTTTCTTAATTTGCATAATTTTTTTATATAATAACACCCGACCACATACAAAGCATAATGTAATAATTTTTAATCTTAATTTTATTAGATTCTCACTTGCTGTCTTTTAACGCAACATTTGCATACGTATTAAAGAATAATGAAGAGAAATTTGTACCCTCGATTAAGTAAACAAACACACAAAATGCCGACAAGAAAGGAATTGAATGCAGAAATTCGTAATGCTATAATAACATTACACAAGAGGTACATATCAACGGGTGCAGTGCAACCAAAGAAAACGTGTTGGAAGACCAAGAATGACCACTAAACAAGATTTGCGGCTGGAACTGTTATCTAAACGGAATAGACGATTAACAGAATTAAATAAAAATCGTGAAAATCCGTTGTAGCTGAATAGCGTAAAAAACGTTTATCAAAGGCGGGACTAAAAGGGCGATTTGCTCTTCGTAAACCATTGATACGACTACAAAATCGTAGAAAACGATTACAATGGGAGCAGGAGCACTAACAATGGGATGTGGAAATGTGGAAAGTTCTGTGGACGGACGAATTCAAGTTCCAAGTGTTTAGAAGTAATCGGCGCGCTTTTGTTCGCGAACGAGTTGGCGAAAGGAGCATACAAGAATGTGTTGTGCCAACAGTTAAACACAGTGGAGGTTCTGTTTTTGTTTGGGGATTATTTTCTTGTAATAGTGTTAGGAATTTACATAGAATTGATGATTAATTTTAAGAAAAGAAGGATATTTAAAACTTTTAAAGGAACACGCAGTTCCATCAGGGATTAAATTGATAGGACAAGGTTTTATTTCCAACAAGATAATGACCCCAAATATAGTGTTAAACTTTGTAAGGACTATGTGGAACAAAAAGAAGATGAAGGACTTCTTGTAAATATGGTTTGGCCCGCTCAATCGCACGATATGAATCCTATCGAGTTGCTGTGGGATGAGCTTGACAGAAAAGTGTGAGATCACTCTCCAAAAGTCACAACAATAGCTGCGGGAACACCTTACAAATGCTTAGAACAATATTCCAGTTGAACTATTCAAAAATTTGTGTTGAGACTACCCAAAATTTGTAAAGAAGTTATTAAATGTAAGATGGATATTTTGATTAAAGTCGCTTAAAATAAAAAGTGCCTATTTTTCTTCATAGAACTAATGATATTATTTTGCTTTATAAGGATATATAGTTTATTTTTATCGTAATTACATTTTTATTCGTATATACATATATTGTTTTACTAAGTGTACCATTTTTTTGTATTTTACCCATAGTGATCCCTCATCTGTAGCCGATAGTGTAAATTAATAATTAAAATTTTGTATTTTATGTATGCTTTAACTTATAATTTCTACACGTACATACTATATAAAATAGAAATATTTTCAGTTGTGAGTTATATTTTATATCCAAGTTTTATTTCTTTTTCATTGTTCAAAGGTCATTTACATAATAAAATATATCACTTGCAAATACATACAAATCTAACATTAAACTAAATCAAGCCGACTCTTTCATGATTTAGCAGTTTTTCGACACTAACTACTGAGTACAGTTTCATCATTCATTCACTTTGTAATTACCTTGGAATTTCAATTACATAATAGACAATACGTAACGATAATTATGAAGTTAAATCCGCAACTCTTTTGAAATTTATTTAAAAAAAAGCTTAATTGTTGAAATTTATCAACGAAAATCTAAAGAATGTAACTTAGCTAATGAATATACAGTATTGCGAAATTATGTTTGAAATCTAGAGTCTAAATAACTATAAATTAAATGACAAAGGATCTTAAGTCACAGACATTGATAAATATTTGTCATTTCTTAACAAAAATATGCAATTCATTTATTAATAAAACTAAAATTTTGTCAAACAATTAAAAACCGAACTGTATAGCAGAGAGCTTATAATTATTTTAAAACAAATGAGTTAATTATATGTTATACATCTTAAAAACTGTAATGCGTTATAATAATATATTTAAAAGTGAGGTTAATGAAATTGCATTTAAACATTGTTTCATCCCTCGTATATTTACTTATGCAGTTCTTTAGATTTCTGTAATTTCTAGTTAAATAAGATTGTTAATTGTCGAAGTAAATACATATATTCAAACAGATGAAAATTATTTTTATTGATCAAATTAAATCCTTTAAAATTTTACTCATTAAACCTAATTTTTCACATACACTAACCTAATACATATTTTGCAAAGAATGGTAAATGAATTTTACATTAAATATATGTATTGCTGAAATCAGGAATGTTTTCCGATCACGTGATGACTGTCGTATGAAATAAGATGTCGACAGGAAGTTAGGATGTCAAGTTGAATACTAAATATAGCTGTCAAATGCGATAATGTTAGTTACGATTAGTATAACCTGAGACGTTTGTAAATATAGATTACGTTAAATGTCATCAATATTGCTAAAATAAGTACACATTTTTATTAACATTTAGGAAGCATCAATTTATTGGAAAAGAGATTTTATTAATAAATCATTGAAACACCTTAAAAAGTACAAAAATCGTAAAAAAGACACACTTCACAAGTAAAACGAACAACACTATTTTATCTGTATTATACGTGGAACATGTTCATGTTCGTAGTTTGCAGCGTTATTGATACATCGGCAAACTTTCGTGGTTGCACAATAATAAGAATTATCCATAAGATTGCTATTTGATATTCTCATCATAAGAAATATAATGTAAAGGTATATTTCGTGTCTATTCATTGTTGATATGATTTTCTAATAACAAATGTCTAGAAATAAATGCTAAGACAAAATTAGTGAATATCTCATACATGAGAAAATGAACAAAGGGATCGGAAATTGTCAGTAAAGTATATATAAGTACCTATGTTTAAAGCACTTTAGAAATGCTACCCAAACTTCTTAGAAATATGAAAATCTAACAAATAAAAAAAGTATATTTGAAGGTAACAAGTCGAGAACTAAGTTGGAAGTTACAGATAGAAATGCTGAATATTTCTACCGTATTAAGAAAAAAACAGGCGGTTGTAATAAATCGTTATTAGCTGAAGAAATTTTTTAATTACAAATAACAGACGGGAACATTAATTAGTAATTGTGAAACAACAAAACTTCCACTTGGTTATAGTTTCTTACATTGAATTTGCAGATTATGTAGCGAAGATGGTGACATTTGACATTTGATATTAGTTCTGAATATAAAATACCAAAATTTTAAAATACGTTTGCTGATATAATTAGGGGTATTAATTGGGAGGTAGATTTAAGAAATAATTGAATTAAGTTTACGGTTGAAGTCGATTTTTATGTTTCTTTCGGAACGTACAGAGAGAACTTTTGAAAGTTGGCGACAGAAAGCCTCAAAAAAAGAACTACACACAACCAAGCCACACCAATTTTTCAACCTAAAAAAATTAAACCTATATATTTCTCAGAATCACATAATCTACAAGCTAGAGACAAAAATTTTTTTCTGAATTCCAGTGAGCGCTATGTAATTTTTACCGATTACGATTTTAGAAAATGTAAGTAATCTAATAATCCGCTTTTTATACTTGATTTCAATTTTCCGCGCAAACTTAGTCAAATAGTTTTCTGGAATTACAGACCTACTGACTTTTGCATTCAAGTACTGAATTTGCTAAATTAAAAACTATAAACAATCAAATTTCACTATAACGGTTTAACAATCTTCCTAGGAACAATCAGCTACATACGACAATGGAGAGATAGATATTTTAAAGTTAATACAAAGAAGTGAATATGTCTACCTAATATCTGCTTCTGGGCTTCCGGGCTGAATCTTGTCACTTGTATATCTGCCGACGTTTCGTACCCATTTGTATGGGACATCTTCAGGGCTGAACTCCTGCACTGAAACTGCAGTGCAGTAGTTCAGCCCTGAAACCCAGAAGCAGATAGCATGGACCACGACCGCGGAAGTCTACGTACCAAATATCTACCTGAATCAATTTTTGGGCCGTTCAAAATAGGAATGAATGTTTTTTGAATGACAGTCATTGGAGGAATTGTTAAGTTTTAGTATAAATAATTATTATGTACATATATGTATACTTACGCCGCTACTGACACAAAATACGTTAACAGCTGAATATAATTGTTAGCAGATTTGGGCAACTATCAAGAGATCCACATACATAATTTAATAAGTCTATCAAAAACGCAAGAAGTAATTAGATAATATAGCAAAATTTAATTTAATGCAGTAAATGGAATCTGATAGAATCTCCTCATTGCCCCTCCCCCCGCCTACCGCCAAGTTTTTTTTTAAATATCATCTTGAAACGCAATAAGGCACCATTTATGTGCACCATGCGTGCAGCACGCGGCAATTCGCCAACATTTGAACAAGGTATTGTCCTTTTTTACTATCGTATCGGACATTTGACATACAATTTATTATTAGATGGTTATCTTAGGAATATGCGGACTGAGTAATTAGATATAATTGATATAAAGATACTATCGATGAATTGACGCGTGGAGGCATACATTTTATAAAAGTATGACAATTTATCCGTTATCAAGTTCAAGTGGTCACAAAAAGTTGATGTAGGCCTTAAAAAGATTAAAAAAATGATTAATTAGTATTAATATTAAATGTTCAGGAAAAATTACATTCTTAATTGTGAGTGCGTCGATAAATTTTTTATACATTTCTCAAAAACTCTATACTAAAAACAAACTGTAAATTTTATTCAGTGAAGAGAGAAGTATTTACTTTTAGTATATCTTTTGAAACATTGCATAATAGAAGTGAATAACTTCAACAGAATAAAATAAAAACGGAAAGCTTTTACAGCAACAATCACATGTTGAAGAATTAGAAAGCAATTTAAAAATCTGTCTGCATACATTCTCCCTCTTTATGTTAAACACGTTAACTATTGACAATGACAAAATTGAGAACAGCGACATCGAATCTTTCAATACTTTGCCTTCTTTGACAACGTGGATACTACTGTTAGTTTGTTGAATATGTGATAGGTACATATTTTAGAATATTATGAAAACTAATTAACCGTATACCAGCATAAATTTAATCTAAAAGATTATATTTATTAATAAGACTAAACATGAATAAATTTCATTGGCATCAGGGTTAGAAACTATTCCACTTATAAGGTAATTTTATTATTTTTTAAATTAAAGCGATATGGATAAAAACGAGTTGAATCTTTTAGAAGTATTTATCTGCTAATTTTGCTGTTTAACAACCGATACAGATACTTGTAGTAGTAATTTAGTTCATTTTTTTTTGTTGATATGTTATTTTGTTGATTATACTTTTGTAACGAGTTTTAAAACATATAAAGTGACAAATATAAGATGTAAATGAGTAAAGATTCATTTGCTACGTTCTTAAGTTTTAGCCAGACGAGGGAAAGAAGCGAGTACATAAAATTAATTATTTACAAAGTATTTCTAGGTACTTTATTGAAAAAAAAATTTATTTATATTCTATACATTTTTTGATTCATAGTAAACTCAGGTAAATAAAATTTAAATTTGTAACACAGTTGTAATGTAAGTGTGATTACCCCATATAACCTCTGTAATACGCGTTATCGATTTCAGATTAGTTGGCTTTGTGTATTAGCATTTGGAGCATATATGGGCAACCACCACCCGCTGTAAGATTTAATCCGGCCCGCGAGACATTGTCGTATTATTTCATGTCTGATCTATCGCTAAAAATTATGAATACTACTTTAAAACACTACTTTAAAACGCATTACCTTTAAACGCTGCCCGCGAACGTATTTGCATATTAAAGTTTGGCCCACAACATGTCAAAGATTGCCCGTACCTGATTTAGAGCATATGTGGGCTACAACCGGTCCGCGGGTCGAATCCGGTCCGCGGGTCGAATCCGGTCCGCGGGTCGAATCCGGTCCGCGGGTCGAATCCGGCCCGCGAGACATTGTCGTATTATTTCATGTCAGATATCTATCGCTAAAAATTACGAACACTACTTTAAAATCCATTACTTTTACGCGGCCCGCGAACGTATTTGCACATTAAAGTTTGCCCCACAACATGTCAAAGGTTGCCCATACCTGATTTAGAGAATGGTTTATAAAATTAATGAAAAATATTTAGAACGATTTAAAGAGATGAGATCATTGAAAATACGGAATATTGTCACTGTAAAATGCAACAAGCTAGTTGAAATAGGTAGAGGGGATTATAAGAAAATGAGAAAATTCCATAAAATGCCCAAATTCTATATTAAAATAAACTAACCTCAATATCATAAATATAACATTGGTCATTGTATGGTTATTCATGGTTCACGTAAGCAATGACGACTAGGTTGCCAAATATAGAACTTTAATGTATAGGTTACATATCATCTGATTGAAAGAGACTAAATAATGAAGAAGGCGGTATATTGACGTTAAAATTAATACCACATAAGTTATTTTCAATGCTTTAATAGTATAAATACTAACTACTGTATTTGGTAAAGAATATTAAGAATGATATTTCTCATTCTGAAAGTTCTTGATTCTATAAAGCTGATATAATTTGGTGAAATGTGCTAGCAGTATGGCTTCTCGACAAAACCAGAAAGAATAGTTACACCAACTTGAGTGCATAGAGATTTAAATTACAGTTGAGACAATGTTATCTTCACTGACATATCTTCTTTTTGGAAATTTACTTCCCAGTTTAATGATAATGAACGTGTGGCAAAACGATGATTGAAAGGTTTGTTAAATATCCTTCAAAAGTCTCTTTGTAAATATGACTCATTTCGATTATTTTGAAAAGTTGCATATTTTCACTGAAAATTTAGACGATGAAATTGTTAAAAACTGTGTAATACCATTAGTACAACAATGGTTAGAAACGATGGATTGCATTGTATTGAATGAGAGGATAATTATCATAAGCATCGTATCGTAGTCGGAATTTTGTTTCCGGGCGGGTTCAGTGTAGCTGTTAGAGTGGTTTTTAATTACAAAAAGCCAACTAAGAAAAATGAATTTGCTCTCTGAAAAGAAAGTATGATGCAATTAGAGATTTTATTTGATAATACGATGACATTTATAATTGGAGTCAAATATAAATTAAATATTACTTAAAGTAGGCAACCTAATTTACAGACAAAAAAATTATGCAATGGAAGCACATTTCCTTGAGTGTATAGTCAAATTAATGCTAAATATTCATTGTTGTTTTATTAGCATCAGTTCTATAACAAATTATGTATAAATTAATATCATGACATGGCTTTTTAGGTTTTTTTTTATTGTGGTAACACATATTAACTATATAATAATTGAAATGCCCAACATTCCTGGATGATAACCAAGGTCATAATACAATATTACTCTAACAATTCCGTATTTAATTCAGCAAATCTATTCACTATAAATAATATTATAAATATACAACATATTTATTGAAAATTAGTAATATATAAATATTTAACGAGCGTGCGAAAAATATGGGATTGCACATTTGTCATTTATTGAATTATTTGTAAATTACTCTTACTTTTTATATCTAATTGTTATAATTTTAATATCAATACAAGAATTATAATAAACTTCTAAATTTAAAAAATAGTGTGGATGAGATATAATAACAGATCTGAATAAAACGAATACAAGTTAATTCTGAATAATATATAATAATTATTGAAAATTGTGGAGTTATATACAATAATTATGTATTTTAATAGAATATCATATACGCACGTAAGTACATCCTGTCATGTATAAAAGAAATGTGACATTACATATTTATAAGATTAGTTAGCGGGACAGTGCTAAGTTTTCATGTTATTAAATTAATATTTATATAATATTGCAACCGTATATTACATAATTAATAAATATTTAAATACTTAATTGCTATATAAATAAATGTACGAAAAGCTATTAATCATCAAGAAAAGTTTGGTAGAATTTGTTATAACTAAATTTGTACATAGCATTAATAAAAAGGGTGTGTAGCATGCGGAGACTGATGAAGGCTACCATTTTTAAAAATTATGATTGATGTGTTCGCATTATCGTGCATCGTAGTTTTTTTTTTGAAACTACAAGAAATATAGGTAATTTACAAATTTTATAAAGTTACATAAAGGCTGTTTGAAATTGGGCGGTTGTTTTTAAGAGTTAATAAAATACAGATGGCGCACTGAATTTGTCTGGGTATGTGGGCATTTAAAAAGTGTGATGTAATACAAAAATGGCTTCGTACACGGTAGAACAACGCGTTCAAATTATTGAATTATTTTATGAAAATCAGCGTTTTATGGTTTACTTAAGCGTCCATCTGAAAGCACTACTGGCCGAATTATTAAAAATTTCAAGAGACCGGTTCCGTGGAAGATCAAAAAATTAAAAAATACAGTCGTAGTGATCGTCCACAAGAAAATATTGGTTTGGTTCGTGAAAGTGTTGCTGAAGATCCTGAAATGTCCATTAGACGACGTTCACAACAACTTGGACTTAGTGGATCAACAACATGGCGTATTTTACACAAGGATTTAGCTCTGAATGCATATAAGGTTCAAATAACATAGGAACTGAGGACATTAGATCATTTAAAACGTCGTTCATTTGTCAATTTCATCAATGAACAACTAGCTGATTTTTCTCAAAAAATAATGTTTTCCGATGAGGCATGAGAAACCTATGCATCCTAAACGAGTTACTGTTTGGTGTGCGTTATGGTCAGGTGGTGTAATTGGACCTTACTTCTTTGAAAATGCTGCTGGCGAAGCTGGTGATCGATATCGTCGGATGATAACCGAATTTTTGTGGCCTGAATTAATGAATATTGATCTAGAGGATATGTGGTTTCAACAGGATGGTGCTATACCTCACTTTGCACACGAATCGATTAATTTATTGAGAGAAAAATTTCCTGGAGGTGTAATCTCAAGAAACGGCGATGTTAATTGGCCATCAAGATCATGTGATTTGGCACCGTTAGACTATTTTCTTTGGAGTTATGTGAAAACTCAGGTTTATAAAAACAATCCACAATCAATTCCTGCTTTGAAAGATGAAATTATTCGTGTCATTGGTGAGATAGAGCCTCAATTATGTCAAAATGTCATTGAAAATTTTAACAAAAGAGTGGATGTCTATGGAGCTGCAAGAGGAGGCCCTTTGGCAGATATTATTTTTCGCATTTAAATGTCATAACAGATACTTCAATTACCAATAAAAAGTTTTTGAAAGTGAATGCGAATTATGTGTTTTATTTACTCTTTAAAACACCCGCGAAATTTGAAACACTCTCTATAGTCGACAAAGTATAGTTACAATACTATACGAACGAAAGGAACAATATCTATAAGGCAATAAATATTTTGTTGTAGTCCAATGATTTATGTATATGAAATTATAATGTAAAATTTAGCTAGGTTAGTTGCACAAGTTCGAAACATTCTTCACGTTAATGCTATGGTAAATCTTAGTGCAGTGACGACACTTTGTCTAGATATTACCGTAGCACTATAGCAAATTAAAGTTTGAATATAGTCAATACACGGTACATGTTCACCGATTGGTGTACTACAATCTCCAAAATGCAGTTGCGGCTGTGAAAATTCGAATATCAACCAATACTCTTTTCATGTAATTTATATAAATCTATCATGGATCAGTTTCTAATACAATTGACTAAAGAATTTGTTCCCTTATTTATAAATATTATTTTACTGTTCTTTGTTATAAAGAAACACTGGGACATACTGGTAAATTCATTAAGGAAAACGAAAATTAAAGTTTGAAATTAGAATGTAGCAATATCCGTCCTTTCCTATTTCTTACTCTGTAGTTTAACACTTTTATTGATGGTTGAATTCATGTTTTTTGCACTGTTTTGGTCATTTCGGCAGGCGTCAGTATGTCCGCATACTTTTCTAGTATGTTACCTGTTAGTTCGTCAATGTAATTATATCGTTGACTCAGGCATATAGGCTAGGATCACCAAGGCCAACATAATTACTAAATAGGAAATTTAACTAGCAAAAGATTTATAAAAAGAAGGACTGCGTTTGTTTTTTTTATTTCGTTCTTATAACAGATGAAGTTGATTTACTTTCTTCAAGAGATGGCTCCAGTAGTAAGTGCTGGTCGATTATGACATAACCAAAACGTCATGAACCAAGCTTAGACATATGGTAAACAAACCACTTTGACACATTAGTGATTTTGTTTTTGCCTCATATACTTTTGGTTTTGTGAAAATGTCTGATTTTGTGCCAAATAATCGTCATTTGCGGGAAGCGTTGTTTTTCTTCTTTCATTTGAAGAAAACGGCGGCTGAAGCGCATAGAGAACTCCAAAAAGTTTACGGAGATGCTGCTCTAAGCGAAACAACGTGCCGTGATTGGTTCCGTCGCTTCAAAGACGGTGATTTCGATGTTGACGACCGTTCGCGTGAAGGAAGACCAAAAACCTTCGAAGATGCTGAATTGGAGGCATTGCTCGATGAGGATCCGTGTCAAACGCAAAAAGAGCTTGCTTCAGCATTAGGAGTTACCCGCCAAGCCATTTCCTAGCGATTGCATGCGTTGGGAATGATTCAAAAACAAGGAACTTGGGTTCCTTATGATTTGAAGCCAAGAGACATTGAGCGTCGTTTTTTCGCCTGTGAACAACTGCTCCAGCGGCAAAAAAGGAAGGGTTTTCTTCATCGCATCGTTACGGGTGATGAAAAATGGATTCATTACAGCAACCCAAAGAGAACAAAATCATGGGGACTGCCCGGTCATGCTTCTATGTCGTCTGTTCGGCCGAATGTTCACGCTGCGAAGGTTTTGCTGTGTATTTGGTGGGACCAGGGCGGTGTTATTTATTATAAGCTGTTGAAACCGAACGAAATCATCACTGGAGAACGGTATCGAACTTAATTGATGCGATTGAGCCGAGCACTGCGCGAAAAGCGGCCACAATACGAGCAGAAGCACGAAAAAGTGATTGTACAGCATGATAACGCTCGGCCTCACGTTGTGAAACCCGTTAAAACCTTCTTAGAAACGCTCAAATGGGAGGTCCTATCCCACCCGCCATATTCCCCAGATATTGCGCCGTCCAATTATTACTTGTTCCATTCGATGGCACATGGTCTGGCTAATCAGCGGTTCCGCTCATATGAAGACATCTCGAAATGGCTTGATTCGTGGATAGCCTCAAAAGACGAACACTTCTACCGTGACGGTATTCGAGCTCTGTCAGAGAGATGGAAAAAAGTTGTCGATAGCGATGGGCAATATTTTGAATGATTCATGTGTAAACATTTTTTCACAATAAAGTTGCATTTTCATCAAAAAAAAAACAGCGAGAACTTAGTTGCGCACCTAATTTTTTTTTGCATCTCAGTTATTTCTTCGCATCTATTTATTTACTATGAAAATTTATAAATAATTACATATTTCCACTTTTTCAAAGTTATAAAGCGCTCCATCATTTACCACTCATTTCAATTTTGTATTTGCAAATTTTCCTAATTCTTCTTTCAGTATTGTGTATTCTGCTTTCTTTTTATTTGTAAATAACAAGTTTAATCCAAAATATTAGGAATGCTAAACATAATAGAATTTGGCTTACAATATGTTACAATAGTTATTGCGCAATAGTTTTATATTAAAGAAAAATTCTGATGATGATGCTAATAAAAAATTATATAATTGTATTGAAACATAAAAAAAATAAATGTTTTATCACATTTCTTTTTTCCAAGATAAATGAATAGATGTTTCACAAATGAATTTTTAAAAAAAATTAAAAATTGGGAAAGAATGTTTAAGAAGCAAGTAATAAAGTAATTTTTCAATAACTAGTTTTACCTTAACTTAACGAATAATCACAATTCTATAAGACATTGATAAGCGAGACAAACTTTTACAAATTCTTTTAAATACCACACAAACACTGTATAAATGATATGTAAACGGATAAATCAAATTAATGTAATATTTACTCTAACAAATAAAATAATAAAAATGAGTATTTTTTTCATGATGAACGAGATTTCTTCGTTATCAAAATAAAACAAAATGGTGAATTATGAAATTTGAAAACATTCTTTAAGAATTAATTGAATAAAAACCACAAACCACCATGAAATTGTAAAACTGTAATAAAATTCATTTTACTATTCTTCTGATTGCAGCATAATAATTATAAAGTAAATATAAAAATTCGAATTAATATGTACAAAATATTAAACAATAAGTCTGGAAATAGTACTCGCCATAAATGGATACATTAAATGATAAAATCGATATTAATAATTCTGTAATATAAGCTTATCATTTACAAAACTCAACGCATTGGAATGTCAAAATTAATGCGAAGTTTCTATTTCCTTGAGTTTAAATAATTTATGTTTTTAATCAATATAATAAATGCAATATCTTGGTTGCCTCTATACAAGGTTGTTAGTTAACCGAGTTTTAATATGAATAAAGAATAAAGTAATTAGATTGATTGTAATTCTATACACAAATAAACTTTAAATATATTGTCTACGTTTAAGTTAAATTCTTTAAACAATATGGTAAACATATATGTAGAGATGTATTGGTTGGCTTTACGTTATAATTAAGAATTCATTTATACGTTTTAGGCAACCCAAATTACTGCACAATAGGTTCTCTATATGTCGAACTTCTACCGAGAATTTATTTTTTTGCGATACGGTTTTGTTTTTAGTGCTAGCTTGGTTGCCTAATACGTGACCGGATATTTTATATTTACACATACAAAGGTGTATACAAGGTTGTCAACTTTACAGATACGAAACAAAAGTAATTAGTTTTTGCACAAATTCAAAGCATAATTTTAAAATTCTTCTAGTGTATTTAATTCTAATTATACACTTTGTTGGTACTTTCACTTTAAAAAAGGATCGTTTCCTTTGAAATATGTTTTATTGTCGACAATAACTTTTATAAAAAAAATACTGCTCCATTTAATGATTTAAGTAGAATAAACTCCTATAACGAAGCCTTATTAAAGGATGTGCACTCATAATTTAATTACAGAATCTGACACCGACTAACTCATTAAAATCAAATTACTTAATCAAACAATTTATTACTTGAAACTAAGCAACTATGACCCTGTGTGCATTACTAAATGTAAGCGTATTATAAGACGGTCTGATTTAGAAAATTGTAATATGTTTAGTAGATATAAAAAATTATATTGAAATGAACGAAACCCTTATCATAAATTTTTGATATTTCTCGATATTTTTATATGGGCATTTGAATAAATACGTGAAACTGAAAGTATATATTATGGACAAAAAGACAAAATTCCTTTTGTTTCATATTTTTGCAAAAGAGGTTATTTAACACTGAACTAACAATGAATAATTCAGTGCAAAGAATAAGGAGATTTAAAACATGAAAAGAAAGTATATACAGACTTGTTCATTCTAGAATTAGATATGCGCTGTCCACAAGTGGAAAGAGTGCAGTTAGGTTAAAGCGCGCGAGAAAGGAGGATAGAATATCTCTCACTGGCAGTTTCGTTTTCTCCCACTTTTGTATTGCAAACAACTTCCCCTACTTTCTCGCGTGTTACGCGTGAGAATGTCTGAAATCAGTCTTCACCAGCGACATGATGTGTGTAGGTCGGGGCTGTAAATCATTATGCATTGACAATACGTACCTACATTTTTGAATTGTATAAATTATTTGATGCATTTTATTTGAATCTTTTAATAAAATGCAACATGGCTATTTTCTTGAAATGTTTTGCCGTTTGGCGTGAAATTAATAAAATATTCTTGAAATAAATGAAATAGAAAATTCTAAAAATTAAAAAGATTTTCAAACATGGCTATTTTCTTGAAATGTTTTGCCGTTTGGCGTGAAATTAATAAAATATTCTTGAAATAAATGAAATAGAAAATTCTAAAAATTAAAAAGATTTTCAAACATGGCTATTTTCTTGAAATGTTTTGCCGTTTGGCGTGAAACTAATAAAATATTCTTGAAATAAATGAAATAGAAAATTCTAAAAATTAAAAAGATTTTCAAACATGGCTATTTTCTTGAAATGTTTTGCCGTTTGGCGTGAAACTAATAAAATATTCTTGAAATAAATGAAATAGAAAATTCTAAAAATTAAAAAGATTTTCAAACATGGCTATTTTCTTGAAATGTTTTGCCGTTTGGCGTGAAACTAATAAAATATTCTTGAAATAAACGCGAGAAAGTAGGGGAAGTTGTTTGCAATACAAAAGTGGGAGAAAACGAAACTGCCAGTGAGAGATATTCTATCCTCCTTTCTCGCGCGCTTTAACCTAACTGCACTCTTTCCACTTGTGGACAGCGCATATCTAATTCTAGAATGAACAAGTCTGTATAATCATTTGAAGTTGAATTTGAATTAGTAGTAGTTAATCATTTGATATATTTAGTATGAATCAATTAGTGTCAAAAAAGCATATTTTGAAACTAAAACATGAAAATCTAAAATGGATTGTCTGGCATTCTTTGGGACATATGTGTCCCTATCGTCGTAAAGAGTAAATTTTTTTTATGTTATTGACTATTTATCAATATATTAAGCAAAGCTAATAATTTTATAACTATGTATAACAATAATGCACTTACCAGGCTAGTTTGACAAGTAGTGAGAATGACACATAGCTTTACACACGCTTTAATTGGTAAACCAAATGCACTGTAGTTTAGGTTGCCTATTTATATGTTTACATTCCGATATTTAGATAAATCGGTTGATTAGTTTATTTTTGATAGCTGATTGAAAAAGAAGCAACACATCGTTTTGTTAAAATGGAAAAAGCAGAGTATCGTGCGGTGATTAAATACTTCGTAATTAAGGGTATGAAAGCTACCGAAATAAGAGATGAGTTATGGGAAAGATTAGGTGAATCTGCTCCAACATCCGCCACAATAAGTAGATGGGTAAATGAATTTAAACGTGGTAGATCAAACTGTGTTGATGAAGCGCGCCCTAGAGCACTCAAAATCGTGACTTCTAAGGAAATGATTATAAAAATCCATAATATTATTATGCAAAATTGACGACTCAAAGTGAGAGAGATAGCAGACATGGTAAACATTTCAACAGAACGCGTACACCACATTCTAACGAAAGAATTGGGCCTTTCCAAGCTTTCGGCAAGATGGGTGCCGCGATTGCTTACCACTGATCAAAAGTTCACTAGTTTGCGCATTTCCAATGAGCGTTTGGACCTTTATAAGCGGAATCCGGTTGATTTTTGTAGGCGATTTGTTACTTGCGATGAAACTTGGATACACTACAGTACAACCGACACTAAACAACAGTCGAAACAATGGTTAGAATGTGGTTCTGCACCTCCAAAGAAAGCGAAAACCACTTTATCGGCAAACAAGGCGATGGCATCAATTTTTTGGGACTCAAAGGGCATTTTGCTCATTGATTACCTTGATAAAGGTGCCACAATAAACGGACAATATTATATAATATATTATATTATGCAGAACTTCTGTAAAAATTAAAAAAAAGAAAAAGATTATATTTCACCAAGACAATGCTCCCTCGCATACCAGCACAGTTGCGATGTCCAAAATCCACGAGTTGCATTTCTAATTAGTACCGCATGCGCCTTATTCGCCGGATCTAGCCCCTACCGACTTCCACCTTTTTCCAAAATTGAAAACGGCACTAGGTGGAAAGAAATTTTCGTCTGACAACGTACTTATCATCTTCGTAAATGAGTATTTTGCAAGCTTTCCGGAAGCGCATTTTAGAGATGGCATAAGGGCATTGGAGCACCGTTGGAATAAATGTATTGCTCTTTTAGGAGAATATATTGAAAAATAAAAATTATTTTGTATTTAAAAAATTCGTTTTTCTTTTCCATTCTCACTACTTGTCAAACTACCCTTGTAAAGTGTTTGCGGTGGTGTGTACCGAACCTAATTAAGTAGTATCAACTGACTGGTTCATATTCAAATTTGACTATACTCGGACAGAAACGCAAAATAACAGTTTGCGAAAGTGGATTATATAAGCAGATTACATTGGAAGATAAACGAAAGAAAAAACAACAAAATCTATTTCCTCTAAATTACAGGTGTTACAGAACGTCGCCGTTGTAATAAATACCGCTACGGCAGGTAACTGCTGAGATTGACTGTATCAGTCACTGGTTCTCACGCCAATAGAGGGCTTGTGAAATATTTTATAAGTATGGAATAAGCGCTACATTATGAAATAAGCTATTAAATGAAATACTATTATTATTACATGTAGTCAGAAGTGTATACATTGTGAATTGGCAATTTTTCTAGATGTTTGTACAAAACTTTTAGCCATTATGCCTGATAGAAGGTAATTTCGATGGAGCCTATGGTTGATTAACTTAATCACTGAAGGTTGATATATAACCTCTCAGTGTGCGTTTTGGCTTTCAACGGTGCGAAATTTGTTTTCGTACGGGTATTTTTGCCGTAGTTTTCCAGGTGCGACACTGTTTAATTGTCTGCCGATGACGACAACTTATTTGTCGAAAGACGTATACAGACTACGAAAATTATTGTGGAAAGGGGTTATATATCAGCCTTCAGTGATTATGTGTGATAGAATTTGTACATCCATTCACCTCAAATGAAACAGCATGAAATATTAATGATCCTTAATAAAATAACTTTATCATCACCCTTGTAAAAATAATGCATCCAGGCAATGCAAAATGCTTTCATGCAACACTTTATTTATACATATTTATATCTTCAATAAAAGCAGCTTGGTTTTTAATATGAAATTATAACTTGTTAGTACAAAATCTTTTTTGATACAAGGCCAGTAGCAATGAATATATGGCATAAATTAAAATATACATTGTTTTCGATGTTTTTCTAGAAATATATGTAAATGTTATAGCCTAAATACTAGACATTAAGATAGATGAAAAAATTATGCCACAATAATTGCTAGTTAAATTTGTGTCTTTATTTAATTTATTACAGTTACTATGATCAGTAAGATTTTCATTTTTTAATTATCATTGATAAAATATAAATAGAAATCTCTATAATTGTTTATAGATAATATAATGACAAAAAGTAAAAAGACAGTTGTCATTTTAGATCATTTATATTGATATGTAAATTTCGGTCATGACATTTTTCATTTCGTAATGGATTCATTACAAATTAACTTATACCAACAGATCGAAATCTTTCATACTTTAGAAAGCTGTAATTTTTTTTCTTCAATCTTAAGTTGGCAACACAAGTAAAGATATTGTTAACAAGTTCGGAAGTTTTGACAAATAATTGCACACACGTTCCAGTTGGAAAAATAAAAAGTTCAATAATAGAAAACAACTACAATTAATGCATAAATATTCAAAGTGAGTTGTTTTATCTTCGATGCATAACGCGATTTTTCACTTCATGTTTTGAAAGAATACAAATTAAACTTCGTGATTTAGTACAAATATTTTTAAAGTGTCAACATACAAACATAATACACATAATAACAGTTGCACTATATTTTTCAAGAAATAATCTCATAGTTTTAACACAAGAAATAGAAAACATTTCACGCTATTAGAGAATGAAACAATTTTTAAAATTACCGCACAGATTTTCTATACGTCTTTCTACATGTCTGGTTGTATGCCGAAGTTATTTCTTTGTTCTTAGACGACAGGAAGAATCTGCTCGCAAGCACAATTTTATTTAATTCGTTCGTTTTAAAATTTGTGCTCGCGAGTTTTATCATTAAAATCACGAGCACAAACTCAACTTGTGAGCAGAGTAGGAAAAAATTCTGCTCGCGAGCACAATTTTATTTAATCCGTTCGTTTTAAAATTTGTGCTCGCGAGTTTTATTATTTAACTCGCGAGCACAAACACGACTCCTAAGAATAGTTCTTTTTAATATAGAAAATATAACTCGCTCGAATTGAATTCGTTCGCGAGCGAGTTTAATTCGAGCACTCTCCTTACTCTGATTACATGTTATGTCGATGTGGTTCGCCATTAATAAATTAAGCTTGTTTGCAGAAAACTGACTGTGATATTTCATACCAGACAGAGGCACGTTAAAGTTTTATAAATGAATTGAGCGTGTTATACTAACATGTTGCAACAAGTTTGAAAACCATCCAGCTTAAAGCTTTTTAAGACGTTGATTATGAATTTTACGTGGCAAATTTTCCAAATCGTTTTGTGACAATCAGACTAACTGTTTAGTTTGACTGTTTCTGTCACTGGTTCTCTCCTCTCGTCAATAGAGGGCTTTTGTGACAATCAGGCTAACTGTTTAGTTCGACTGTTTCTGTCACTAGTTCTCTCCTCTCGTCAATAGAGGCCTTACATGTTTTGTAAGCATGAAATGAGCGCTACATTATGAAAGAGGCTATTAAACAAGCTTTATATAAATTATTATTACTCTGGTATAAATAATGCATTTAGTCAATGCAAAATGCATTCATTCAACTACTATTTTTAGTCATCCTTTAGCAATGGATCGAGCATCTTTACCAAATATTCAAAAAAATATTAAAGTAAAGACTGCCTTAGCAACTAATAGTTTTGCTTCTAACAGAAAAATATTTTAAATAAACACTTTCTTATTTCTACATATTTATATCTTGAATAAAAGCAGTTTAGTGTTTCATATGAAATTATAACTTGTCAGTTTTCTTTGAGTGAGTCTTCTTTGGTACAAGGGCAGTTGCAATGAATATCCCAAGGAACAATTTTTAAATTTCGCGGAAGTTTTGAGTTGGTAGTAGTAAAAATAAAGGTTAGCTATGATTTCAATTCATTCAAGAAATTAGGAAATAACATGTTTTTAATGGGTACAGTTTTCGTTTTAATTTTGATTTTGAAATATACACCTTAATTATTAATATTCATGCTGTAATAAAATAAAATATAATTTTAGATGTAGTTATTTTTTCCTTCGGCAACTTAAAACACCCGCGAAATTTAAAAATTGTTCCTTGGGATATGGCATAAATTAAAAAATAAATTGTTTTCGGAGTTTTTCTAGAAATCTAAATGTTTTAACCTAAATACAAGAAATTAAGATGATGAAAAAAATGCGATAATAATGTGTCTTTATTTAATTTATTGCTGTTACTATGACTAGTAAAGTGTTTTTATTTTCAACTTATCATTGATAAAATATAAATTGAAATCTCTATAATTGTTTATAGATAATATAACGAGAGAAAGTAAAAAGACCATTGTCATTGCAGATCATTTACACAGATATGTAAATTTCGACCCTGACATTTAGTAGTCGATTTATTAAAAATTTTCAAAAAGTATTACTTATACCAACTGATCAAAATCTTTTATATTCTAAAAAGCTGTGAATTTCCTATGCAATCTTAAGCTGGCAATAAAAATTAGTGAAGTTACTGTTAATAAGTTAGATTGTTGTGACAGATACTGGGTGAGCAAACTCAAGTGAAGTGTGGTGGTATCATAAAGGTCCCTAGTTTCATCTTTTTTAGTTTTCGTAAGTTGTCCATAAGAATTTCTGAGTATTACCGATACGCTGTTTTTACTTACTTACGTATTTTTGGTTAAATTATTTAGTTCGTTTTTTATTTAGTTTTGTCTTCCCTCGTATTTTGACTAATTTTCTGGCTATTGTAAGTACATTTGCAAATTTCTCATCTGTCAAATGTCAAGAACCGTGTGAAAATAATTTGCTATAAAATTATTTAGCCAACATTTGAAATTGAACTAGGGACCTTTATGATACCATCACACTTCACTTGAGTTTGTTCACCCAATAGCTACACGGATTCTTGTTGAAAAAATAAAAAGTTTAATAATAAAAAAACAATTACATCAAAGGAGTCCTTTCATCTTCGATACGTAACGCGATTCTTCGCTTCATGTTGTGAAAGAATACAAATAATCGAACTTTGCGATTTAGTATAAACATTTTAAAGTACTAATATATAAACATAATAGACATAATAACAGCTGCACTTTATTTGTCACTGCCAAAACAATAGGTTAGAAGAAATAATCTCATTGCATTCTAGACATAATAACAGTATTTTATTATATGATACAAATACGTACTCTCTAATTTTAAACACAAGAAATGGAAAATATTTCAGGCTATTAACGAATGAAACAATAATTTACTGTGCTTGTTTCGTAAAGCACAGACTTTCTGACGAAAAATGTGCCTAGGCCTATTAGTTTTAAATACGTAAATAAATACTACCATTTTGAGGTCTTGCGAATCAATGCGTTTTCTTGGTGTACATCTGCAAAGCATTTTATTATGGAAGGAATATCGTGGCGCCTTATCAGTCTTATCACGTGTCAGCAAAAAAAGCTTTTCTATTTCGTCGATTGAGAGTCCAACTGTCTTTACCAACATTAAAGCTATGCAGTGTAATATTATGAGGTACCTCTATGGCCCGCGTATGGGGGTATTTTTAACACAAAAAATATTATTTTACAAAGTATGATGAGAGTTCACTTTACCGACTCAGGTAGGCCTATTTTTTAAAAATTTAATTTACTTCGCCTACCATGCGTAATGTATACACATGGTAGAGAGAATTACCTACATTTTCTTGAATAAGGAAAGTTTTAAACAAAATAAAACGGCATGAATATTGCACCCGAAGATCTACACATGTCAGAATATACACTTAAGAATTTATAGCTAATTCAGTACATAAAGTCGTGTAAAATATATAGTAACTTTAAAAATCTTATAACGAAATATCTTAATAATATATTTCACTCCGCATTCCAACCAAAAAACTTTAATTAGTTTATATTCTTATGTATTTATGTACATAAATATGTATATGTGTACATTTGTCACATTTCTGTTGCTTTTGTGTTTAGTAGTTAAAAAGACGTTATTATTATTATACAGTATTCGGTAATTAAATTATCCCATGTCTTAGTTATAAAGAATACACATGCTCTTAGCCTGCAATATACATACATTTATTTATTTCATTCATATCATTAAGTTTTGAGGTCGTTAGTCGCATATCGAACTCATAATCTTTATCTGGGTTCACTAAAATCTAGGAAGGCGAATGGGTGATATAATGCGCTTATAAAAGTAAAATTTATTCAGAATTGTTAGAATCCTCGGAGAGAGCGTTCGTGATAACGTATTTACTGTTTCTTGCTTAGTGTCATAGCTAAATTAGCGGTGCGCTATTTTTATACTTTATATTCCCCAAATCCCAATTTAAGCGTTTTAAAAGAAAATACCATGAAAGAAATATATATTCCATGATATAAAGCAGAGAAAGTGGTCTCACGCTATTACTTCTAAAAAGTTCTTAAATCTCAAAAGAGCGGCTTCGATTCTGTCAAGAAGATGAAGTATAGAAGACCGTCGAGGTCATGAATGCGCACAGTCTCAGAGATAAGGAAAATGAAAAATGATAAAACTAATTTCAGCCAGGTAATTTTGACGGAGCCTGTGGTTGGTTAACTTAAATAAGGTTGATATATAACACTGATGGAGCCTGTGGTTGATTAACTTAATCACTGAAGGTTGATATATAAGCCCTCTCCACATTAATTTTCGCACACTGTGTGCGTTTTGGCTTTCAACGGTACATACAGGGTGCGTTTTGGCTTTCAACGATACAGATCGTGTGCGGAATTTATTTTTGTACGGGTATTTTCCCGTCGGTTTCCAAGTGCGACACTGTTTAATTATCTGCTGATGATGACAACTAAGTTGTCGAAATACGTATACAGAATACAAAAAATAATGTGAAAAGGGTTACATATTAACCTTCAATGATTAATTTCAGGTACAAAATATCCAAAACAAAATGTGTACCGCAAATATGGCAAATTGAAAGCAAAACAACAAATACATGAAATGTAAATGAAATAGTTTATTTTTGCGTGTTGGGTTTGGCATTTTATATTCAGCCACAGAGTGTAAGTCTGTGGGGAGAATCGTAGGAATTACACCTTTACTATGTAAAGTTTATTTAATATAAAATCGTACGGAAATATGGTATAAGTAAAGTTGTTGAACAATTGCTCTTGTTTGCACGTAACTAAGAACTCACGATTTGTATGCCACCTTCTTAGTAGCTAAACTGGACTAAGGGTGGGCAGATTCTTAGATTTGATAATTATAGACATTATAGATATATGTGACGAAGTAGTTCGAGAGAAGAGGAAATGAAATTTTTATAAGTAAAAGATATCTTAATGGTTAATAAAATACTTTAAGACTTAAGAGGCAAATAACCGGATGGTATTAGCACATTAATTACTTCTATGGAAAATCCAATATAATAACTAAATATAAATGTTTGGAAAGTACAACAGTATGCAGATTTCTTATTGAAATTTGAACATCGTATAATAATAATTATAATAATCTAATAAACAGTAAATATATAATTTTTACATAAAAATACCGTTCTAACTTCATTTTTTCATTATTACACCCTTATAATGTTCATTGATGATCACAAACTAGTTGCTGAAATGTGCGTTAAGGACTTTAAACCATATTATGATAAGGGTATTTGAACTGTTACATACATAGTATCAAGTGAATTATATTGGCTCCATTATTTATTAGACTTTAACGCAGATTAAATCGTTACCAAGTTAGTTGCGTAATTCTATATTTGGAAGAAAGACGAAACTAAAGTAATTTCATATAATCGTAAACCTGTTCAATAAGTTATCGACTGGAGATAAACAATATAGTTAGCGTAATGGACAAATGGTCATTTACCTGAATAGTTCGTTTACACAGGGTCCCTAATAATATCTGCGTGAGTCTAGCACGTGTAGTTAACTTTTCTTTCTCATTTTAAAGATTTTCCGTCCTTGCTATAATTAATATTTACGTTATATCGTACGGAAATGATTTAAATCACATACGTACATATATGAAATGTAACATGTAACAAAATGTGAACTATCTTGTTACTTTATTTTCTATCAAATTAAAACACACGAGATTTATTATACACACTGTGTAAATTACTAAGTCCTTCGCTTATTTACATTTTAATTTAGCCATTTGTAGACTTTCACTACTTCCACAACATCAGGAGAGAGTCAATTTATGCTCACACATTCTAATTACACAAACATCCTGTTTACAATTTGCAATGAGCAACTGTATTGAGCGATTTAATTTAGCCTTCGATTAATTTACTTCAAAAATTTAGAAAAACCGTACCCTTTTTTTCATTTTACTTCAGCTTAGTTGGTCTACCGACCGTTAAATTATTTGAAATTAATAATGAATTTAATTAATTGAGTTAAACAAATTAAATGAAAATATTTAATTTTATTTAAAAAGCAGAATTTACCACGGTCGTTCATTATTTCGAAATATATAAAATTCAAAACTGTAGTTGCGTATTTCAGAATCTGGATAATTCAAAGATTAGCTACATCTTATTTATTTTGCATTTAAGCGATATGTGGAATGAATCTTTGTACTTATTAAGCAATAGTTTCTAATTTCGTGGAGTTATAAAATGAAAATACATATATACAATTTAATAAATGAATATTAAAACGATTGCACAAAGTAATGAGAGAGAAGTATAAATCTATTTATCGAATAATAGTGAAAGCACTTACATCATTTTGATTGGAACCGAATAGCACATGTTACCATTTTAAATACGTTGTAAAATGAATATTATTTTTATAAATTAATAGTTACATTCTCTAGACGCTACTGTTATGGAGCAATTAAAAAGCATTGCGCTATATTTTCCTAAATAAATAAATAATTTACTTCTGAAAATTAATGGTGTTGGATGCTTGTGCTATCTTTTGCTACATGGGATGTTAATTATTTCAATGAGTGACATTTTCAATGCGTTGTTCTCTTTGTTAAAATTCGTAACGCGTTAAGCAATGTGATACTTTAGAAGAATTATATATTATAATAATTTAGCTACAGTTGTTGTTAGGAATCAAGACTATCATAAAATAATTTCTCTGTATGTTAAAATTGCATGAGCAATAGTAAGTACAAGTCACATCCTACAGTTAAAATGGCCAAGAGCAGTCAATATAAAATTTTCTTTGGATAATACTATGAAGTACATACAATACAAGTCATGCCATTCTATTAATAACCTGTGAAAATATTTGCAAAACAAGCACTAACCATGTTTCGAATTAAAACTATTACGCTTTTAATAATTCATCTACTCAAGTGTTGTTTCGAAATATTTCAATATAAGTACATATGTTGTACGTGACGTCAAAAACATTTTTTCTAACTTTAAATGTCACATACTTTAACAATTATCAAGGAAATGAGGTTGGATATTGCAATTATTGTATTAGTTAATGTGTATTTTAAAGCAAAATACGATTTGGGAATGTGACATAGGAATCACTAATAAGAAAAATAACAAATAATATTGGGAATATTTTTTTTGAAATTGTAATTACAAAATGAAATTTAAAATGAAAATAGGTTTTTATACGACTTCTTACAAATTATGAGAAATTATCTAAAAAAGGGACAAATATTTTCTGAACAGTGACTCATCAAAGATTGGGGATTACTTAGGGAATAAGCGCAAGATCTTAATAGTAATTGAAAAATTATGTTATTATTTATACTTTCATATACTACTTCCTTTGTTTCATAATAATTGTTAGGTTTCATTTTAATTTTTGCTACAGCTAATAGAATATTGTTAATGATCATATTTCTAGTTTCTTCTTTGTTAATCACTTCGACAGCTTAATTTTCAGTTTTCCTTTGCAAGAGAAGTAGTAACGAATGACCAATTCTTAATTTGTTATTAGTCATCTTTTCTCTAGAGTCACAATCGAGCGACAATTGCTAGAAATATTATCTTTGTTATGAGTCTTTTACTTTTACAGGATCCGTATGGAATTTCCTCTTCTGAAAACTTCTCTTAATTCTAGTTAGGTAAAACTACTTTTCGTCAATGTAGTTGTATAAACGTATGCAGTTGAATAAGTCTTTAAAATAACTAGACAGTAATACTAAATTCAAACAAAATTCAACCATTTTCCATTTATTTTCTTCGCTTGTTAAGGGTTTCAATAAACTTGTGACGTTCAATTCCCCTTTCTTTCTTTAATCTTCTGCGTAGGATACTTTTCGAAATATCACATGAAAGAGTTAGTAATCTTAAAGTACTTTTATATTGGACAAGAGTTGTGAAAATTTGTTCAATTACTATGCCATAATCTTTTGTTTTACGATATTTTGTTTTCCGAAATTTAACATTCATATATGAACAGTTTATTTTAGATTTAGATCTTGTCTCTATAGCTTAGAAATTGTACAAACCAGTGAAATTTTTGACTTACGACATTTATGGGGCCCCATTTGAGAAACTCGAATTTAAAGAAAATGTAAAATTTACATTACACTACATTATGTCTATGCTTTAGTTTTTTTGTTTACGAATTATTACCACACTAGTGTGTATATTTCTGTCTATAATTCGACAATAGCGCGTACCTTTCTGACAAAACATAATTTGAAGTTTGACAAACGGTTTTTAAAAACAAAAAAGAGAAATACTTAAGGAAATTTTGATAAAAGCATACTTTGATTTTAGTTCATTTTAATGTAAGTTAATAAAATCATTGCAACGATTAGAATATTATTGTATGAAACGTACCGATTATTATGGGACAGAGGAAGTGATTTTTAAATGTGAATAAAATTATAAAATACAAAATCGTAAACCTAAGCTTCAAGTTTTTGTATTATTTACAAAACAGTTGATAAAAGGTATTTTGTCAAAATCATTGACATTTGATAAAATGTATTAAGAGATACAAGATATTCGAAACCACTTCTGACTTAATTGGTCCTCCACAATCGATTATAATAAAATATGTAAAATGTGTGTATTTACTTTTTCTTTTCAAAACGGTTAAGAGTGTGTTTATAATTATTTGTTGTTTGTCTGGCCTGCTATATAAATATGCAATATATACTTGTTTGCTTTAGATTTTATGTTTTTTAAACTATGTATTTATAGATACATAGATTACTGCACAATCTAAATTAATATTTCACTACAAATGAAATACATTTATAGTCCTACATTTAATTTTCAATTTATCTGACTGACTTAATGATATAATACTGTTCCACAAGGTTTCAATTTAAATACCAGACGGTAGGAAAAAAAATAATGAATAATATTAATGTGACAATACGAAATTCCAATAAAATTAATTATGAGAAGAATTTCCTTTAGGAAGCAGGGTTAAAATGCCAACAACCCTTTGTTAGACTTCGAAAACTTATATTGCAAAATCAGTGGAAACGTTATAACAACATAATTATAAATACATAAAAACGATTTGGTTTACGAGGATTGTTCGATAACTACATGGCTTAACGCATTGATAGGGCGAATTCGGCAGAATCTTCTCGATCATTCTGTGGAATCATTCTTTATTAGATGAAATGTGACAGTACACATTGATCTAACAATTAATAATAATAATAATAATAATAATTTATTGATATATATGTACATATACACGTCATGGAACAATCATGGATAAATAAAAACACTATTAATGCGCTCACAACACGTTAAAAACCGCTAGACCTATACAAAACAATACACCAGAGTACCAATTAAAATATAAAAAAATATAAAAATATAAAAATATAAAAACACAAAAAGGGCAATGTCAAAATTTATGCCTCAGGTAGTCATTTACCGAATAAAAAACGTTCTCCATCAGCACCTTTTTTATTAATATTTTGAGATTAATCCATGGTAGGTTCCTAAACCTATAAGGCAAAGCATTGTATATCTTCACGGCCACGTAATTCGAACTTAGCTGACTTTTCCTAATGCGATGATACGGTATCACTAAACCGCTCTGGTTTCGTGTTTCATATTTGTGAAAATCACCATTTTTGCAGAACTTATCCGGCGACTTATGAACAAATTCCAGCAAGCAAGTATATACAAGGATGGGAGGGTCAGTATTTTGTGTTTTCTGAATAAGTTTACACAACTCGTGGTACTGGATACACCACTAAGGGCTCTGACTGCACTCTTTTGCATCCTGAAAACCGCCTCAGCCGCGCCAGACGCTCCCCACATCAATAGGCCATACAAAATCCTGTCCTGAAAATTTGCACAGTACACAGTCCTAGCCGCCTCGGGTGTAGCCACCAGTTTCACTCTTCGTATTGAGTATATTGCTGATGCCAAATTGCGACACAAGTTATCAATGTGGCACTCCCAAGTCAGGTTGCTCGCAATCAGCAGGCTCAGAAACTTGATATTCACTTTGGTCTATGTTTCGCTGTACGCCAAAGAGAACGTTGCGATTATAAACAATGGAAAAAACTGAGTTGCCAATAGTGACAAAAGTAGCAAATATTTTCCCTATCGCCCTTTGTTTTCAATGGTTAAAAACTGGGTTTTCGAATTTAAATGTGGTCGTGTGAGTACACAGCATGAACTCAGCAGTGGATGCCCAAAACCGGCTTCTGCCTCGGATATGAGCGAAAAAGTCAACTGTATCGTATTGGTCAATCATCAAGAAAAATTACATAAGATAGCAGACATAGAAAGTATCTCAAATGACTGAAGAATTGGAAATGAAATAATTGCGAATGGTTACTGTGGAGCAAAAACTCAATCGGTTGAGTGACTGTCGCGGATTTTTGCGGCGTTCTATTAACGTCGATAAAATCTAGGTTCACCATTATATACCTGAAAAAAACAATGGACACAAAGGTCCTCCGCCAGCGAAGACGGTAAGAACGGTTTTGCAGGAAAGATTATGAAAGCCGCGTTTTGGGATTCTTATGTAAGGGGGAAACAATAAATGGCGAGTATTATTCGAATTTGTTGCAAAATCAAAGAGAAACGGGTTTAGTTGGCAAAGGGTAATTGAAAGAAGAATTTCTGGTCTACGACCACATGGCCAAAATTAATGAATGGGCATTTTAATTACAAAGATAGTTAGGCAGAAAGAGATTTTTGTCCAATTACCAGATATTCGCTTTTGTAAAGGATTTAGATTCGTAGACGTACAATGAAGGCATCGCTAATTTCGAGAATCATTGGAATAAGTATGTTGAGCGAGCAAGAGGTTATATCGAAATTCTTTTCTAAAAAGCTTCTTGTTATTAGACGATGTAATTATCGAACCATCCCCGTATATGGAGTTAATTTAGTTAATTTATTTTATTTAGTATGAAAATAAATTTGTAATTTTTAACTGCTATTCTAATAAATAGCAAATATGTTTACACTCATCGATCAGGTGTTTACGTCATAGAAACAATAAATTTATTAAATAATAATCTCATTTACATGTATTAACATTTATATGTATTACATAATGTTATTTATTTAGTATAGGTAATTTTCTGCGTGTTGATGGTTGTATATTTCCCTAATTACATTGTGGTTTTATATTTTTACCTCGTCACGTATTTATAAAATTATTTTTATTGGTTACGCACACACAAAAATGTTGGAGTCATGCGATTGTTTTCAACACTAAAATAATATATTTGGAAATATTATTAAAATTATTACATTAAATAATATTTATATGCATTGGGTTGTCGGAAGAATCATGAAGCATTTTTCCAACAGATGGTCCTAATTTATTTTTCTAGGGCTAATTATTCGCATATATCTGTATGCTATGCCAAATGACAACTGACAGATCTAACAACTTTATTTTGTGGGCGAAATTTTATAAAACGTTGAAAGTGGAAGACTAAAGTCTACATTTTCGTCATACTTTCGTAAAGTGTAAAATGCGCATCAAGTTTTTCTAAAGTTATGTAAAGTTTATGGTGACAGTGCTCTACAAAAACGTCAATAACAATGATGGTGCACGAAATTCTGTGCTAAAAATTTTAATCTTAACAACCTTCCTCGTTCACCGAGATTGATGACGACAAAATAAAGACGTTTATCGAATCGAACTCACGGCGCACCGCATCATTCAAGTGTTCGCAACAGAAAAGATTAGGACATATCAGTAAAGTTGAGTTCCTCGTGAACTCAAAAAACATCTGCGCCATGCTCCTTAAACGTGAAGAAAACAAATCTTTATCGACGCGATTGGGAACTGTCGATGAGAAAGGGATAGTTTTCAACTATGGTATGGGAACGGTTTTGGTCCCGACCAGAAGATTCGCCGAAACGCATCCAAAGTAGGCATTTATTATGCCCTCAATGTTGTGGAGCCTTAAAAATGTCGTGTTTGAAGAGCTCCTTCAAGTACGTACTATTGGTATTTTGATTATTTCAATTAATTCACATTTAGAAACACACAAAGCTTGTTAATCGTAAAGGTGTGGTATTTCGTCACGACGATGCGAGATCACATACAAACGGCCATCAAAAATTATTGGATCATAAATGGGTTATGCTGCCACATTTACACCTTGTGCCATCACGCATTACTTGTTTCGTTCTCTGCGTGTTGTAAGGTTTCATTAAGATGAGGCTGTAAATCAGAACCTTGTAAATCTTGGCATTCTATGAATAAGGAACTACGAAGAAAGCGAGCAATATATCAAGAAATTTCTTCGTGGTTTTCAGAGATTACTATTACTTAATGTGAATAACACTCTTGGAAAATTTTTTTTTCATAATAGTCGACAAAGCAAAATTTAAATCATGCATTGAATCTACTATAGTTAGCAAGATTCGTAGTAATACATATATTCGTGCGACAGAAACATCAAGTGGCGGATCAAACTCAGCCTACCTTCAGGTAGCTATGCCAACAATTATTAGCAAGAATTATGTATCATTTTTTCCTTATTTAGAATTCAAATTATTATTACTAACCTTATCTATTTAAACACGTTTTCGTTGAAATACAAACGTATAAGTATAAGATCTTCACCTCCTTTGCAGCACTTGCGTCAGCTTCGTTTATTGTTCCGACTATTGCTTCATTTCTAGTGCATAATAGTGTATCTGGGTTTCCTCAATCGTCATTATTCGGCGCCAAAAGTTTTTCGGATCATGTCTTAATTTCGTTAAACTAAGGTCTGCAATATTCCCATTCATTTTGCATAGAATTTTCTATATTCAATTCATTTTATAAAATCGAAACCACTGATCCATATGAAATGTGTTGAGCCTCTGATACTTCGCGTAATTATATTCGCCTTTTTCTGTAATTTCAACACTTTTTTAGATGTCCACTGTGTTGTTCATTAAATATACTGGCCCGGCCACGTTTATACTCAGATGTCTATTGTTTTTTGTTTGCAATCGATCCCCGTAAATAGACTTCAGCCCAGCTTTGATTTCGTCAATTGTTTTGTTCTTTAAAACTAAGAATTTAGTCACTAATCAGCACTTCACTTTTTCCATCTTTCAAAACAAGCTAAAAATAGTTCACATTCTATTCAAATAACAGAGCCCTTACGTCTTATTTTTCTAGATTATTCTGTATATAATGAACTTCTAATAATATATTTACTGTTTCCATTGAATATAAAATAGTTCTTCTTTATATATGTTAACAAATTTTTTATATTTGCAACTGTATTATGTAACATAATATTTAAAAAGTGTTTAATTTAAATACAATATCTCGAACGAATTTTAATTATTGCATTTTTAATACTATACCGTATAAAAAAACCATGTCAAAATATAAAATTCCCTACTTATAATATTTGCAAATCCATCTTACAGGTACAATACAAACTTTTAAAGTTGTTTTTCTTCATTAACAAGTTGAAATTTAGGCAAGGAATATTTAGCGTGTAAATAAACATTAGGAAAATCCAGTCTTTGCACATTAAGAGCAACATGGTTAAAATCGTGTCAAGATTTTTGTAAACACAGCGATAAGATGAAATTTATTCGTTTCGATTAGCAATAAGATAAAAATACGAGTGTTTTGAATATAGAATATCCTTCCTAGAAGTTCTACTATTGTGGCCCTGAAATTTCATTAAGTATATTAATGCCATGGATCACTTGTTGTTTCCAAGGCATTGTAGTTAGTCAAATCCAGAGGTCAAATCTAATGTTAATTCAATTTAAAACATTAGGTAGTGCGTAATTTATATTTACCAAATTCTTGTAAGAAAAAACACAAAATAATCACATTGTTTTCCAATAAAGTTTTTCTTTTTCCTCATTTCTTCTTTTTGACATTGTGTGTACAATTTACTTACTGCTCACTGTCACTATGCAGTAAATAAGTATTTCTAATTTAATAGGTTTGGGCTATTATCATTTGTGCAAAGTAACTGCTTGGGCATTTATCACATTTATAACACAATAGTTCTTTAATACCTTTTACTCGTTGTAAATACAAATCTATTTATTGTATTTAATAAAAAATTAATATTACAATAAAGCTGCATATATTTACGCAGAATCGAATCGGATACATTTTGAATATGTTTATGAACACTTCTTTACTTTTGTAGGTTATATATCATACTTAACATTTTAAAGTTTATTGGTTTTTTTGTATGTGGTTTTATTATGAAGTTTGAATATGTTTTTCTTATTTCGTAAACGGTAAATAGATAGAAGTAACAGAGTATTAAGAAGGAAAAGCTTGTCAATTCTTCTAATAAATTAATAATAGTAATAAAAACTGCGAAAAATTACACCACGATAATGTGTTGTTTCTTCTTATGGTACATGGATTGTCTTTTAAGCTTTGCATATAAAACTGGAGTAAAACAATAGATAACTTTTAAAGACTTCATTGTTTTTCGAAGAATTCTCCACGAAGATTAATGCACTTTTGCATGCGCTCGAACCAACTCTGAAACCAGTTGTTCTACTCGTTTGGTGGTACAGTCAAAATTGATGCATTGCGCGCACCGCTGATATTCGCATGAAATACTGCGTGTGAATATATTTTCTTTCTTTGTATACGAAAATAGAAAACGGAGTTACCGAAGTAATCGTAAAATGCGGTCTAATTTGCAATACACGAAAATTTGATTTGCGTTTATAGTTCTGTTACAAGATGGAGTACAACTATGTCAACTGCCTGGTCCGCCATCTATCTGTTGATTCGATGGTTTGTAGTTAATATTTTCGTTTATTGATATTCAAAGGGAAAATCACGATGCCTAATGGATATATTGTAATGAGGCTTCGAATTCGGCCATGTCTCCTGCGCCCTTTTGAATGCTAACCATTCTCAAAAGAACGAACGTGGTCAATTTTCTTTAACTAATTTATTTTCGACTTAATCGTATGTACTAACAAACAACGAAACCGTAGAAAACGAATATGATAAGTTAGAATCTATAAAATCACAGAACGAATCCAGAAAACAGTCAGTTTGTTTACTCTTTCGTCTATATGATGTGCACATAGGACATATAAAGATTTATATTGAATTTGATGGAGCCTGTGGTTTATTGACTTGATCAATAAGGTTAATATATAACATCTTGGTTTTCAACGATGCGGATCGCGTACGGAGTATATTTTTCGTACAATTTTTTCGCCGTGTTTTACCAGGTGCGACACTTTGATTTTATCTGCTGATGATGACAACTTGGTTGTAAACGTATACAGAATTTACAAATAGTTAATTGTGGAAAGGGGTTATATATTAACCTTATTGATCAAATAAAGATTTATATTCAAAAAAAGACCGAGGTATATATGTATATCCAAATAGCGGTATTATAATATAATAATAATAATTCATGTCTTCACATCCGCCAACGTCAATTGTCGGTGGCTTTAGCAGGCCATGACTTATTATTACGTTCACGTTTGTGGTGCGACTTAGGATCTTTGTCTGTCAGCATTCGCTTAAACGGTAAAGAAAAACTACAAAAAACCTTGCAGGATAGTCCGAGATACTCAGCTTGATATGCCAGTGACTTACTATTGAGTTATCAGTCGGTTTTATTCGCAACGCCCCTCTCTTATGTGCGTGTCATGATATCTTGAGCTGTACTGAATATATTGAAAGTATTCTACAAATAGAAGAATTTTAATTTTAAATAAACCGATTCAATTCCTTAAATATATATTTCTAAAAAGGCTATTCTTCTAACAATGACTTTAAGGCCTCAGAACAAACATTAAAAGTACCACCGATTTTGTGCATATAGTTATCTTGGATATGATATTTTGAGTATGTAGAAGTAAGGAATGTAGAAAGAAAAGACTATGTATTTAACTAATATTGAATAAAATTATAATTTTATTAATTGTAGCATATTTATGTCAATTATATTAAACGAAAGAATAGATTACCTAGAAAAATATATTGTTAGAATGGATTTTTGTGCAGATTAATAATTTTTGATTTAAAATTATATATTTATTGAAATATGTATGTGTGTATATGTATTTAATAGATAATAAATATTTAATTTTCTAGAAAAAATGAAGTTCCAAAAGGTAAACTATGTATACTGTATGAATTTTGCCATTACCTTAAAATTTTTCATGTATATATCAAGCTAGTAATTATTATATAATATTATTATATAACAGTATTACGTAATAAACTCGTTCGTCAAGTGTAATCGCAAAATAAATACTATTCGAGAACATAAAGGAAGAGGACAAACCCACGTAGTGTAAATAAGTCAATATGTTCTGATTTTCTTATATTTATTGATGGGTAATTTATAAAATAATGTAATATGTATACTATTGGAGCCATTCTAATAAAGAAATCTAGCAGATAATTATTTTATGCATGGTTATGTGATTTATGGAACTATGAATAAATAGTAAGACAGAAATCAATAGTATGTCACTGTTCTAGATCTAAATATCTTATCGAGTATGTATGTATTAACTAATTGTGAAATAAAGTATTCAATAGATACAATTTGAATCAATTTTTAAGCAATAAAATATATATAAGAAAACATTTTTTTTTGGTAATAGTAAAGCGAAAATCGTCGAAATATTTGCATAAGTTCATATAAATGAAACTTTTCTAAAAATTGTTTAAATGAAATAATAGTTTATAGATCAGTACTAGATTGCTAACATTAAAATGCATATTTTTTTAGTCTTTTATTCTACCAAATTTCATTGTAAGTACAAAAAAATTTAAAATTGAAATATGTTTTCTTTAAAAAACTGCACTAAACCTAGAAATTGAATTGATTCTACTTCATTTGAAGTTAATTGTGTCACTAACCTGTAATTTATTTATTGTTATTCAATTATTCATACAAATATGTTAATATCACTGGGTATTCCTGCAGTTGACCTTACAACAACTTACCTTCTAAATAATATATACGTATGTCAGTATATAGTAGTGCTTCTAGAATAAAATAATTGTTTTTTTTAACTACAAATTCTGTGTACAACTAACCGTGACACATATACACTGTATGCAAGCGGAATAACCTGTAATGCACTTTTGATATTACAAACATGCTAGACATGTTTAAATTGTTCTAGATGATATCCAGAAATAATATTTAGTTATCGTGTAAAACTTTTATTTTAAAAACAAAACTCGTTGTTATATTATTTTTAGCAAATACGTACATATGCCAATATTTTAATAATTCTCTTTGAAATTTTTATATTTTCACACTACAGTGCTTAAATAGATTGATAAGTATGTAATAAATTAGCAAAAAACCTAAAAAATATAAAAGAAAAAAATAGTAATGTGAGGTTCGAATCCGTCCTACAAACGACTTCTTTATGATCCTTTTGAGTCCTAACTTTTTTGAAGTTCAAAAGATATATACTCTATTCTTTCTATTATTGAAGTATATAATTGTTAGATTTTAAACGTGCTCTTTCTTGAAAATTATTATGGGGTATTTCAATGTCACGCGGATATGTAAGCTGAACAACTTATTTGTAGGTGGTGTCAATTCGTTATTGACTATAAGGTTAAGGTGAACATACTTTTTGTTGTTGACAGCAGGTAAATAATAAAACAAATTTTGTGGAATGTAATGTGAATTTTAAGAGAAGAATCGGTGACAGAAAATGGAAATGTAAACAAAGTTATATTGTATTTGAATCAATTTTATTACTGTGCAAGCTGAAATGAACTTTGAGGCATTAAGTATTATTAGGTTAGTAGAAATGCACTTCAAGAGACATTGAATATTAGATTTCGCAGGAATTAAAAGAGGCGATAACGTAATAAAAGTACGATTCGATATAGGCCAAGTCTATATTGCATCGGTCGCCTGATTTTGAAGAAGTTGCTAAAGCTTATTGATTGTAAAGGGCAATACAAGAAAATGTTTAATTTAAAATACCGTTTTACTGTATCATTAACTCGGTATTGGGAGGATGTCGCTCGTTTATATGATATTGTTAACGCCATTAGATATGCTATTAAATATTATTTTATAATATATAGTCTTTTTATGGTGCATTAAAATAGAGTTACACACAACCTAACCATTAATGCCACATATATTGTCAACGTCAATCGTAAATTATAGCCTATCAATGTATTGTACCAAGAATTTAATTTTTTCAAATTTAGTAAATATGATTGTTTAATTATGATAAATATAAACAGAAATGCTTCGTATTTTATGTACAAATACTGTCAAGTTTTTACTTACAAATAGTTTCATTATTATGCTTCCTGTGAAATATCAGTGTGACAATACTTTTAAAACAGATAATAAGTAATTATACTACCTATCGACGTCGAATTCAAATTTCTTCTACCAAAATTTAAATCTATTTACACCAATATGTGAAATGAATATTGAATGCTACAAAGTAATTATTATTTATATTGTACACCTTAATCTATACATATTACGTCTTTAATAATTAATTAAATAATTGGCAGTAGATAAGCAACAAATAATTTTAAAAATTAGCAATATATTGAGTAATCCAATTTCTACAATAGAAAAAAATTAAACAAAATGAATTATAATTTTCTCATCAGTACATGACAGCTAATTTGAAAGTGTAATCTTTATAAATTACTCCCGACTAAAGGTTTATTGCTTTCTTGACAAATTAATTTATTTATCAAAGTTTCGGTAAATTTTGTTTTAAATCTGTTTGCTTTATTAATGTATATATCAGATCATCATCGTTAATTAATGTATCAATCAATTAATCTATTATTCTCTTATCTAAAATGGAATATTAAAGCGTACTAAAGTAATACAGGAGTTTTATTATTTAAATAGTCTAATTTTCTAACGCTTTTTGCATCACATATATTATATAATGCGAAAATTTTTGACAAAATTCCTGCTCTCCGCGCAGCACTCGAATACTGGATCTCATGCTAACTGAGCATGTGTCTTCACCCTTAGACCACGGAAAGGATGAATTCAAGTCTTACAACGTTCCATAAATTACATTTGGGAACATATTAAATGACATCCACGATAGGTTTTCGATTGCATATACATAAGTATGTACTTTTACGATGCGAAACTGGGAAATTCTAATTTTAAGCGCTCTTTTCATCGTATATATAACGCAAACGTTTTTGAAAAAATTCCTTCTGCCCGCGCGAGACTTGAACGTGTGGTGTAAAAAGTTAATAAAAAAAATGTTACGTTTTAGCATTTATTTATCTGTGAATATACAATAGTTTATTATAATTGATGATAAAGTAGAGATATCAATTTTAAACTTTTTAGGTCAGTGAAGACTAAGTTTTGAATATATTTTGATCATTTGCTGGAACTGGGAGTACACAATAAAAACCAAGCAATGACGAGTATAAATGTCATACGCAGGGCAAATGCTCCTATTACAAATTTAACTCCAAAAAGTAAAACATAATGAGAAACGATGACATTTTTTTTTGACACAAAATTAACAATCCTTTATTGAAGAAGATATTGTTATTAATTTTAATTTGATTAATAACAGTGTTTGTCTCCTTGTCTGTATGATCTTCGAGTAGAGTATTTTATGATTTATTCTGTGTAACTTTACCCCAGGTCTATGTGCGACACTGTATTTAATTTCTGATAAGGATGACAACCCAGTTTTCGAAACATGTGAGTATCCAAAATATAAATATTAATGTGGTAAGAGTTTTTTCCTTTTTGATTAGAATCTATGAAGTTTGGAAAAATAATCATAAAAGTAGTAGATACAAATATATACTAAAAACAAAGAGTGTCACAAGTATATTCATACGGTTATATATCGAGCGCCCATTTTTTATTTCGGTTATATGAGTAACTTTCTTAGAGTATTGAAGCTACAAGATCAGTTAAATTAGCAAAATTGTTTAGAATTCCGAAGAGTATTTGATAGCAGGTTAGTCATTTGTTACTTTTTGTTTATGTTTATTTCTTTTGTAATTTCATAGGTGTTAGATTAGTACGATTATCTTTTTTAGATTTTTTGTTAGGGGAATTTATAATCTAAATAGGACGGTCATCATGATGACTTCATGATGGACCAAAGTTAGTAAGTTTTTATTTACTCGATTTTTATTCTTATGGCAATATTTTACTAACACAATTTATTATAAAATGTTTTGTCACGAAACATTTAACGAGCACTGTACGCACTGACGCTGTATTGGATAATACCTGGAAGAGAAACTTGGAGAATGCGTTACGGAAAAAGAAAATTTTTGATTTCATAGACCTATAGTAGAGATGTATGAAGGTGGTCCCATAAGTACCCGACCTGACCTAGAGATGGCGGTAGTTTGAAAAATATCAGGTTATTAGAAAGTACACAATCTATAAAGCATATGTTTTTATAAAGCATATGTTTCAAGTTTGAAGACAGTATGTTGTTTAGTATTTGTTTGGCAGCCATTAATAGTGAACGTTATCAGTGAATTTGTAAAAATGGGGAAAATTGGTCATCGTTACGTAATACAATACTTTTATTTGAAAGGCCTCAGCCCAACCGATATAAAAGCTGAACTGGATTCTACTCTGGGTGAGTCTGCTCCTTCGTTTACAATAGTGAAATATTGGATAGCAGAGTTTAAATGAGGACGTACGAACTGCCAAGACGAGCATCGCAGTGGTCGACCAACTGAGGTGACGACTCCAGAAATGGTGAAGAAAATACACAAAGCGGTACAGAATGATCGTCGACTGAAACTGCTCGAGCTAGCAGATATAGTAGGCATTTCAAAAAGTACGGTACATCGCATATTATCTAAAAATTTAGACATGAGAAAGCTGTGTACAAGATGCGTGCCGCGTCTACTCACACTCAAGCAAAAACAGTGTCGTGAAGATTTTTCAACTGAGTGTTTAGCGAAGTTTCACAACAACAAAGCAGAATTTTTGGCGACATTTTATAACCATGGATGAAACATGGGTCCATCACTTAACACCCGAGACAAAAGAACAATCAAAACAATGGACTTAAAATGGAGAACTGGCTGCAAAGAAGGCGAAGGCCGTTTTATCTGCAGGCAAGGTCATGGCATTAGTCCCGTGGAATAATTTTCATTGACTATCTTGAAAAAGAAAAAACTATCAACGGCGAGTATTATGCGAACTTTGCAACGTTTGAGCGAAGAAATCAAGCAAAAAACGGTCGCATTTGGCTAAGAAGAAAGTGTTGTTTCATCAAGACAATGCACCAGCTCACAAATCCCTTATTGCAATGGCCAAAATTAATGAATTAAAGTTTGAATTGCTACCTCATGCACCCTATTCGCCAGATTTAGCCCCCTCGGCTTATTTTCTATTCCCAAACTTGAAAAAGTGGCGCAGTGGTCAAAGATTTTACAACGATGAAGAAGTGATGTCGGCAGTTAATGGCTATTTTGAGGAGCAAGACAGTTCTTATTATAAAAGGGGTATCGAACTTATTGAACATCGCTGGGAAAAGTGTATAGAGCTGAAAGGAGATTATATTGAAAAATAAATATAATTCTTTCCAAAATTTTTGTGTTGTCTTTTGTCGGGTCGGGTACTTCTGAGACCACTCTCGTACTTCATGATTACTACACAGACTGCCATTTTCCCGTAGAAATCGATATCAGAGTTATAAGTAGTGTTTTGATGTTTTTAATTAAATTATATGTAATTTATAAATAATAAATTCTAATATTTGCTGCTGCTAATTCATTGTTTTATTTTATTGCCACCCGACAAATACGTAGCAATATAATTGTTAACTAACTTACATGTCATTTGATTTTATGCTTTATGTTAATTAATAATTAAGTAGAATACACCTTGAAAGTATAGAATTAAAACTTTTAATATGCCATATATAAATTAAAAGCGTTTCAACTGTGCTATATACGTATTTAATTGCTTGCAATTTCATACATACAAATAGTATCATTACTTGAAAAGTTCATGCATAAACATTACTCGTGCATATTTATATATAAATCTTTCAAATTCAAATGTAGTTGATTAATAGCAAAAAAATGCTATTTAGATGTTTTTCATTTTAATTCTGTGATTAATTATGTAGGGATTGATATTGTTTTACAAATATACAATCAATAATAGTATGTCATTATTGGAATTTTTTTGTTTGCAATTCTTTTTTCATGACACTTGTTAACGCTGTTGAGATTATATATATGCATATGTATGTACGTATCACTAAAATGTTATCTATTAAGACTTGTATTCTTATAAATAACAAAGTTATACTAAATAACATGCACATATCAACAAATTAAATAAAGTATTAAGCGAACAAAAGCAATTTTTACTACAACTATAACCAAATTATTTATATTGGTTAAAATATGATATACACATCTTATAAATTCACAATTTTGAATTGAAATATTCACTTCCGCAGACTAGTGGCTTCTATAGAGAATACAAAACTGATCAAACATTAGCGAGAAGGTTATTGTGGATAGAACAAAGAGAATGGTATTTAAATGCCTGGACTTTTTGATAGCGAAGTCTAAAAACTAATGAATTATACACATTTCAAAAATGCAATGTTGTCATCAAAGAATAACGCTGGAATAGGGCATGCGATAAGAGCGCTGGATTTCAGAAATTTAACTATCTCTTCTGATGCTTTTCAGTGTTAAAGAGGAACAATCAAGTTGTTTTCTCTCTTATGGCGAGGAAGGGTTTGTAACAAAGCCATGGAACACTTGACACATGCAAAATACACAACACGCAAGTCGAAAAATTTATGACTAGAGTGGTCACATTTGTCAGTACGCCAGGTTCGTAGTAAACTAATGACCACGTGCCAAATATTTACGTTGACGCATAACTATTTGCATTAGTTCCTTTCGGCTCTTCAATAATACAATTGATTGTTTTGCCCTTGTGTTTCTTTTGCGCTTTGTAAATATATAATTATGTCGAACGTACGGGAAAGTAAAATATGACGATTGGTTATCGCAGTGAAAAAGCATATCGATGAATTTTCCGATTTATGATATAATGGTGCGATACTGGAACAAAAGCGACTGTAGGAAAGCCTTTTTTACTACAACGGGTCCTACCCTTTCACGTTGACAAAAATTGACTACTTATGACCAGTTGGGTAGCCACAAAAAAAGAATAATTTTCCAGATTGTAGGTACCTATGTTTATTTTGTGAGCAACTTTGAAAATTATTTATTGAAATGTAAATTTCATAAATAAAGGCAAATGATGTTACACAGTTGAATAGTTCGTTGTTTTATGTCCTGTTAATACTTGTATGTAATGACTTTGAGATTGTTTTTCTTTTCAGAAAAGATTGATGTGTAAAGTAGTTTTTAGATAATATTGTAATAATTGTTTTCTAATGCTAACTGTTAATTATATTTGTTATTGTTTTATAAAACTTTTTCAGTAAATAATTTCGTGTTACACTTTCCGTGTTTCATACTAATCAGTTGCTTATTAAAATAAATAAAATATTTCTATTCATTATCTTACTGTAGGCCAAGAAAAAAGAAAGTTCATTTTAGATTTAATGAGTGTTCTAGTAAAATATATATATATATATATATATATATATATATATATATATATATATTAACTATCATGTACACTAGTAATTTAATCCTATTGTACTTCAACTACTTTAATTTGTTTATCTTATAATTTAATAATGTTCAAAACAGAGAGGTTCTAGATATTATATTTGCATAATTAAACGATGTTTTATTTTATCTTAATAATTTATATAACATTGTAATACACATAATAAAAAGATCAGAAACTAATGTATTTAGTTTTCATATTCGCGTTTATAAGTCCATTTTTTTTTAAATTGAGTGTACTAAATGTACAAAAAGTAAATATTTTTCAGGTTGCAATTCATTGTGAAATTTACAATAAAATAACAGACAAGTAAAGATGAGATCAGACATCAGACATTGGATATTACTTACATTTCGAAGGATAAGATTAAGTTCGTCTTATAATTAATAAAAAAAACTATTATTTCTTAATTTTACGATTTAAATGGCAATGTAAACTTAAAAGCCAGATTGTAAAACACTTCCTGTTTGATCAATTTACTTTTATTCCGACACAGTTATTATAGGAAATGTATACGTGATACTATTGACCTTATTGATCGGATCAAATTGTGACGAAACAATAAAAAATACAGACATCTTGAAGAATATAATTAATCGAGATATTAATTTGATAAATCGTTTGTACTTAAGTAGTTTTAGCTAATACAACTATTTAGACGTACGCATTTATCTAAGAAAACAATATGTAATCAATTCTTCTGTGCGTTATAGTGCTAATTTAATGATTTTCGTTTTAATAAGCAAACGCCAACGATTATATAAAAAAAAGTTGAATTAAGAAAGATAAATATAAATTGATGCATAGGAAAAACATTTGAAAAATGTAAAAATTATTCTACGTCAATAAACAATTACAAATGTTCACTCGACTAAATTATGAGAATTTTAAGATAAGGAACAAATGCCTTTGACAAAGAGTTAATTCAATATTAATTTCTGGTTGAATTATAGAATTCCGAAAGAAAACAACTACGTATTATTTTCGCACACGTTCATGTATACTTACTTAAAATATTCTTTTATATAATTTATCGAACAACTATATGAGTGCTTTTACTTCAATCCGAGATATGTATGTATGTAATAGCTCTCTCTGATTAATACACCAGACAGACAGTATAATTTTTTTATGAATATCAGTACTCGAAGTGTTTTGAGCCGATTCATCTTTTTCGTTCCACAAGTTTTGCGTTCAACATTGTTGTAAATAATCTATTTTTCATCCTCAATTATGATTTGCTTCAGACGTGGATAATTTTCTTCACATTTTTAACAACAAATATTGCAAATCAAAGTATAGGGAACCCAAATATCCAGCTTTGACGTGAAACAAAGTCTTTTTACGTGGTAATGAATGGTTGGCAATGATAAATTTAATCTGGCAGCAATTTCCCCTATTCAATCAATAGTTTTGTTTTGTCCTCATCAGCTTTAACTGGTCTTGCAGAACGAGGTAAATCCTTGACGTTGAAATTACCAGAACGAAATTTTGCAAACCAGTTTTGGCACTGGTGATCTATTGAGATGTTTTCTCCACATATTTCAGACAAATTATTTTGTATCGATTACATTTGTGTCTTTTTGACAATAAAAAAGCAAGATATGTTGAAAACGCTCTTTATTATTTTGAATTTTCAAAATTACGATAAAAGAAGGCAAACGCAGAATCTAAAAGTTTTTCCTATATAATGACAATAGGCTCTAAAATGAAGTTGGCTAATTAAAAATACAATTAAGTATTCTTTCGAGAAAAAAACGAAATTACTTTTCGACCGTTCTAATAAATGTATTAAAATAAAGCTTCATAATTAATGAGTAAAGTTGAACAAACTTCCGGTAATCAGCGACAGATATTGAACGCCTGCAGGTATTGCCGACAGCGTGAATCATGTTAATGAAGGGAAAATGTCTGGCAAAGGTGGATTGTTAACTGTGATGGGTGTAAATAAACTTATAAATCGTTTTCCTGCATTAGAATATACAAAAACTATAATTAAACATGTTGTTTGCAACATTAGTATTTCGCCACACCTGTCCAGCCTTCCCGTCGAGGCGACATGACCTTTTGCACATAAGTTCAAGTTAAAAAAAAGCAGTTGTGTGGAGTTTCTTAAAGAACGATTGTGCTATATATCTTTCAAAATAAGAACTCTATTTTTCCTATTTTTTATCTTATTACTTTATCGAATTTGAATTAATTGGTTTAAATTTTAGTTTTGTTTCTATCTAAAGTAGTTCGCCATATTTACACATGACAATTCTATATTCAAATACCGCTTTTTTCATTGTTTTTAATTTTTCGTTGACAATACATATATTTTCTTTAAAAATATAAAAATCAGTGTTATCTAGAAACAAATACATGCTGCACCTGAATTGTATACGCACGTGGCAGATATTTATGCGCTTTAAGATGTGAATTTGACAAATTCTGATTTTAACCGTTTTTTTACATCGTATATGCAATGCAGAAATTTTTGAGAAAATTCCTGCTCTTTACGCGGTATTTGTATTTCTGTTAGATCTCTTTAAAATAACTATAAGATATCTATTTCTGTGGTCAATAATTCAACACTGAAAAACGAAAAAAGCTTAGCAAAATGAAGCTCATTTTGATACTTTTTTGGGTTTCATAATGGCTTCACTATGAATGCAAAATAGAAAAAAAATGCATATCTGTTCGATCTTGTACTAAATCTAAATGTAACAGTAATTTTTAGCAACTGATTTGTAAAAATCCTACGCGTATCGTTGCAGGACATTCTATCTACTAATTTTTAGTCTTCCATTTTTTTCATTCAAAAAAGATATTTTCGAATATGTGTCCTTTATTTTTTAGTCGGAAAAAGACATTATTTGATATTGTTACAATTTCTAAATTGAAAGTAGTAAGGTTTAATCAAAATAACTTAGAACATTTCAAAAGAATTTTCAGAATTTGAAAAAACTAAAATTGCATGCAATGAGCCATTGACGCCGATCGTAAAAGCCTACACAACTATTTACTAATTACATCAAATACGCATATGAGGCTTTTAATAATATGAAATGGGAAGTTCTTTACCAGAAAAAAAAACAGTTTTTGATATTTTCCGTTTTTTATTTACATTGAAGCAATCGAAATTTTAAAAACTATCAAACCGTTTCCATATAAAATTCATAATTGTTTGTTTGTTACAGAAGCAATACCAATATTTCTCAAAATAATTTATGAACAACTCTTAAATGTAAGTTAGAAAGGAATTTTGTTTGAGCCACGATTCGCTATTTAAATACTTATTTTACAAAATACACGCTAATGAATTAATGTTGACATACCTATGTTTTCTTTGAAAATCATTAAAGAAGTTATTGTTTTGTTCTTTGTTTTTCTAATATGGTGGGTATAATTAGTGAAATATGAATGCTTGGCATTTAAGAAACCTCTATTTGTATAATGATTATTAGAAAATAATCTACGTACTAATAACTAGGGAAAATAAAATTCTAAATCCATTTTCAGAGCACTGCTAACAAATATTATTTATTGTCTTTGTTAGGTCAACATCTTCATTTAAATAATAATAATAGCAACGTTTTTTAATAATAAATTATGATTAAGTAAATAACTTAAAAATTATCTAGAGAACAAGTTCCGACAAGTGTAAAAAGTTAAATTTGAGAATACAAAATTATGAAATTATCAATGTGATTCAAATAAGGAGGATTTATTAAAGAAACATGTGTATCGTTAAAAGATAAATTAAATTGTTATTCACGAAAATTTCATTAATACAAAATAAATAAAATTCCTTAATATAAAACAAATGAAACCTTACCTTTAGGATGTATCCTTGACCAAAACCCTTGTTTCTTAACAGCTTCACTTGCAGGTTCCGTAACGTAACCCATTTTGATGCTACGTTAAAATTTTCTTCTTTTTTATTATGAAAGTAATTTCGAACAAAAAAATATTTATATGATTTTTTAAGTTTGTCGATATTAAAAATTTAAATCGAATTGATTGGTTGTTTTAAAAATCACGTTGCCAGTACTACTCGTGCAGCTACTGCCGCGAAAACACAAGTCAAAGTGAGACTGCTCTGTTTACAGCGCAACAGGTGGACGCTTACTGACTGATGTTTTTCTTGGGCAGGTGATATAGACAAACACCCAGTACCAATACGCCGACCGGGAATATATATGATTTTGTGCTGATTAGCTTAATTTATCTGCACTATTGGAATATTTAGAGTAATCGTTATCATTTCGAGCGAATTATCTGCCCACGAGTCCTTCATCTAATTTAATTGAAAAATGTGTAAGGAAACAGGAAAGTCTACTCCTATCTTATACTTTATACTTTTTAATTACAAATAAAGCAAATTATAAATCGATTACATTTAAATTTTCCTGTCTTACGTTACTGAATACTAAAAATGAAGGAATAAATCTTGGTAACAATGTATTGAAGATATCACCAAGAGATAATATATTTTTTTAAAATAGAATCTTACATTTATAATAATATTTCCTCCCTAAAAATCTATTATCAACTATTTACATCTAATTATTTATTAAAAAAATAAATGTAACGTTTTACAATTACATTGATGGTGCTATATTAGTCTATTGTTATTAAAGAATTAAGGAGAGCTAAAGCAGCTATTGTCTTTGAGACTGGGACAAATTTAATCAATTAAACTGAAATCTCGATAGTGATTTATAATTTAAATAAAAATGTAAATTCCAAAGGATGTTTTTATTATTAATAAATATAAAACAGGAGAAAGTATATACGCATTAAGTTTGAAGACAATATTGTTGTTGACGCTTTTTATAATGTATGTATTATATAACGGTGTTCATGTTTTCTTGTTTGTAGACATCTTAATTTCATTGGATATTGTTTCTTAATTTTTTTAAATGTTGACACAATATTTTTAATGTGTTCTTGACATTTTCTATTCGATGTTGATTGTAAGAATTTTCAAGGTGATTAAACAATGAGTCTAGTGTGTTCCAATGCTTCTTTGGCTTCTGCGGAAAAATACGATGAATCATTCATATGTTAAATGTACGAGAGCCCTTAAATTTTATATAACACCTGAATTAGTAAAATAATAACTATGTCTATTAAACAAGAATATAATATTGTTAATAATGCGCGTGTACGTTAGGTAGTGAAAATGTAAAAATTTATACAGGAACCAAAATACCATGTAAAATTATTGTTATGAGGGTGGAGTGAGAATAGGAAGGATTAATTTCATCGAATAAAAACATTTTTTAAGTGTAGGTGCCTTTTACGTAAATATATTTAGCCCATTTTCTTAATTTTTCTATTCCTTATAAATAATACAATTTCTTCAATCCTCCAATATTGGCATTCGGTGCATCTGATCTGCTCATTAGATTCCAATTTCTTTCCGCCGAGCCAAATTCGGAAATAGGAAATGGTCGCTGGGGCTAAATCTGGAGAATATGTTTGTTTGTGAAGCAATTCAAAGCTCAATTCACGGATTTTGGTCATAGCCACTGCATTCTCTTGATAGATAGAATCTTTTTTTGTTGATCGCGGTCGTTTTTCTTTCAAAGCGTCGTAGACACTACCGAATAAGTTGCAATAACATTCGCCGTTGGTTTTTCCTTTCCAAGCTAATCTATATAGATTATAAAACGTACATCCCTCACCATGGATCCACGTCTCGTTCACAGTTATAAAATAACGCAAAAAGGCATTTCTATTGGGTTTAGACAGTATCAAACCTGCTCCTGAATTCTTCACACGTATAAGTTTTTTATCAAATCACTTTAACTGTGCGTTCTTGCAATGCAGATTGTTGATTTTAACAATTATTTCTGGTGTGGTGGCCTCATTTGGGCGATCCGAACTTTTGGCAACAGTTGCGTTTGTGCAACCAAATCGAAAAAAATCAGTAAATCACAATAAATTATTTTAGTCGTTGGTGAAGAGTCCTCAAAATATTTGGGTTTGTATAATGCTTTTTTTTTAATACAAAATAATATTTGAGTTAATACACGAAATTTACTTTCTTCATGATTGCAAAAGTACCAAAAGTTGTCTGCCTTCAATAGCTGTAAAAATTGAACTAAATGACAAATCTGAAAACTTTAATGTGGTCTAGTGACAGATGATATTGATGAATCTGATCTTGGAGTTTGCAGAAAAAGGCTGCAATGGGTAGGTTAGATTTGCTATCGCCATTGTTTCGTTCTTTCTTTTCTTCATTTTCAACACCCTCTCCAAAAACCTGGCGATCTCCTGCCAGCGATCGTTCCCAGACAACGTTATTTCCACAACGTTGTTGACGTCCAAGAGACTACTTCTTCTTGTAGCGCGTCTTTGTACTGGGTCTACCTCTTTCACTCGAAGAAGGTGTGTTACGCATCGTTTTCTGCAGAGTTCTAATAATGGGCAGCTGCGTTTTCCACTTTACCTATTCTGACCAAGTATGTATTGAAGAACCCGTGTCCGCTGAGAAACTGTGTAAGATAGTAGTCCATCTCAGCACGGTCGCGTTATATCTAGTCAGTAATGTTACGGAACAATCTCTTTATCTATCGTCTTCTCCTTCATTTCAGTCGAGTGAGCGGTTTAGCTTCTGAATTCGGTTGGTTTTTTCCCATTTCGTCTCGGATCTCGCAATCCCTTTTTCTTTTCTGAGCCAGTAGATCGATAGGGGTTACTCCCGCAATTACCATCATCTCTGGTTCAAAAACCGCACGATATGAGCATGCGATTCCGAGAGCCCATCCCTCCCACCTTTGTACTGAAGTCATCCGCTTCCTATAAATCTCCTGCCGTAAGATATCGGCTTAAATCTCGCATCCATACAATAGAACGACGTTCATCAGGAGCCGGCGTTTACTCTCTTTTGGTCTTCGTACATTGACCATAAGTCGACTCAGCATCGTTGTTACTCTAGCGGCTTATCGCTCGATGACCGAATCTGTTCCCAGAAAATCATTTTGCTATCCAGCCGTAAGCCAAGCTACCTTACAGAGTCTTTAGTTGTTATTGTGATTCTCCTCTTAGTTGGTAAAACGGTTACGGCCTTTTCTGTTGTCAGGGTCAGGTCGTGTTTGTCTTGTCCCCTGTAACTAGGACCGGCACAATGTCATTCGTCTATCCTATGAGATAGGTATTGATAGAGATCTATTTCCATGCAGAAGATCCCGTCATAGGCTACATTTCGCAAGTCGGGCCCAAAAAATGACGCTAAAGGTTTTGAAAAATCCAATAGTATTGAAAAGATCCTAAACCCTAAGAATCTCTTCTAGGACTTATCTTGACTTAGACCAAACAGGTTTATTTTAATTTTAGAAAGTAAGAAAATTAGAGTTAAATAAAATTAAAAAATGGTTCAATTTAACGAAACGTTCAATATTGACATTTTGACTTATGTTTCAAATTTGACTGCGCTTCGTTTATTATTTTATGCTTTACGAAGTGTTTTACAACAAAAGTTTTTATGAAATTAGAACATCGCAGTGTCACCAAATTTTTGACAAAGAAATAGAATTTTTCTAAAACGAGGACGAGGCTCAGTCATATAGTGACATTGATCAAAACAGTTTTAGTGGTGTCATGAATCTATTGAAGACGATCCATCGTCTTTTAGAACCAAGCAGGTGTTATTCTTGTTGAACACATGCTAAAGGAACTACAATAAGTAATAGTAATTACCCATAGTGATATGTTAAAAAAATTACTTCCAGTTGTTAACCAAAAACATTCAGGTTCTTGTTATGGAGAAATCTTCTTACATCATAACAATACGTGAATTCATAAGGCAGCTATAGTACGATCATCTACCGCAGGTGTAATTTCTTTGAGCTGAATCACACAGCATACAGGCCGATAGACGGCGTTATTTTCTAAACGATAACCAATTTTGAAGACCGATAAAAATTGTTTTTGTTATCTGATGAAGTAGTTGCAGGACAAGTACTGTAAATGTGTTAAAGTTAAGGAAGGTTACATTAGAAAGTAAAATTATCAAAAAAATCATAGCTCTTTTATTTAATTATTAGGTAGAAGATTATCCACCTTGCACATACCTTTAATTTGAAAACGAATATAATCGGTTACGTGACATTTAATTAGAGTAGACAGATTTCTGAGAGTGACTGTACTTAGAAAAGTATAGAATGAAAAATAAATTAATAATTTCTCATAATTTATAGCTTTTTAATTCATTTAATGTAAAATACAGAATTTTCTCCACATTACCATTTTTCTTTGTTGTAGTCAGAAATACTTACATTTCCTTATTTGATTCTCTTAGTGAATATATCCTTTCTCTTATACTTTATAAGTATATTTAAAGTATTTGGCATCTTGGCTTCGACTTCTCTGGGCGCAACTAATTTTCAAAGAAACAGGCGAAGTGTATTTCAAAACATTTTGTCGTGGAAAATATGTTTGATTATTGGTCAATTCGTTACATAATTGATATTTTCAGAGGTCATATTCTCTACTTTGGTATTAAAAAAAGAATTAAATTAAAAAGTCGTAGTTTGAGACGTTAGTCGTAGTTTGAGACTACTTAATTGTTATTTAAATTAATAATTTTAAAAATTATATATTTTCGACACTTGCTTATTAAATCTTTAAATATATACTAATTGTTGAACAAATGTTTTCGTATATTTCATTGTTAAAAGACGAAGTTCAAATATAATTATTTATTTGCTATTTGTTGCTTTCGACAGCTTTTTCTTTTGTGCAGGAACAGTTTCAAATATTGTGCTCTAGTTGTGATAAAAAGAATTTGTAAAATAAATTAGTTAGTCTGGGATATTTGTTTAAATATTTACTTACATTATATATTTTATGCATATTTTCTTAAATAACAGAAAGTGGATATCAATGAAATGCAATGTGAACTTCAACTTGGAAATAGAGCCACGGCTCTGGGGAGGTCAGCCCCTGGGTATGCCTGAAGTCATTGTCAACAATGTGTTAGGGACTTTCTTTGAGATAGAAAATTGGATTAAGTAGGCGTATTCTTCGTATCTAATAAGAAATAATTGCTCGTCTGTTCTAGATGGGCTAGTAATGAAAAATGGTTATTAACATGCAATGTCTATCCATAGGTAATAATAAACAATAAACTTATCTCAATCAAAAACGAGGTAAAATATCTGGACCTATAGACCAAGAATTAACATGGAAGAGTTATACCAAGGCAAACAAGCATCAGTAAACATAAAAAAGAGATGAATTTCGTCAGAAAAATTTGACAACCTGCCAACGGCTACGAAAATTCACTAATTCAAAAACTCAATAATCTTCAACTTGCCACCAGAAGGTTGAAGAGATTTTGATTAGAACACCAATCAGATTAAAATAGGGAGCACCGCCACTGGGCAATAGTGCGTACAAAGCTAAAAAATTAATTGTCCTATTTACTTATTACTAGAGATAAAAGGCTTTTCCGGCGCACAGTAGTCACTCATTATGAATTTTATTGGCGTTGAGCGGGACGATTTTATTTGTAGTTATATCGCGCAATTGTGTATTCATTCGTTTATGTCGCTTCTAGAATGTGTATCACTGGTTCAACTAACTATACACAGATAAGCGAAATGTTACGTATTTGAAAACAACGGTCACAAGAATACATTAATTTTAAATGTATACGTCGGTATCCTAATTTTATATGTGACCATTCCATAAAGTGCGATGTTTGCAATATGAACTCAATAGTTTACGAAGAACGGGATTGGAAGCGAGACAGAGAAAAAGTTAAAACGAATATATCAGATACAGGTGAAAATTAAAGAAAATGATGTGAAATCAGTTGGACACAGAAAATTTAATCAGATATAAAGAAAATTTAAAAAACGAAGAATTTTTTAAATTTTCTGTTTTTCTGATTTCACATATCGTTTGCAAACCCACACTATGTGAACAATTAAGTTTACATTGCAAGAATCGTACTTTACGGAACTGGCACAGTGTATTACATAAATCAAGCTAGCGACGTGAATATTTAATAATAATGAATCCCTTGTAACTTACATTTCCGTTTATATAATATTTTCGTTCATCTGTGTATGATTGGTTGAATTAGCGATACACGACTTTGAAGTGACACAAATGAATTAATACACAATTGCCCGATATATAGTATATGTTAATAAAATCATCCCGCCAGTACTTTACTGTGTTCTAGTAACCAACCAATTCTACTTATTACTTATATGTGCATACATTTTAGTAGATTGTAAATTACGTTTTTCAAAAAAAAACTTCTAAAGTGAACAAATTTGAATATGTAAAGGGTTTTCCAATAGGGACTCGACAACTTTTAATTCAATTTGTGAACGCACCCTTTCACTAATCATCGAACTGTCACTGTCAATTTATTCAGTAAACTTAACATTTTCATCATGGTAAACTAAACGAACGAACAACGTCTGCAAATTATAAAAATTTACTACAGAAATTCGGAGTCGGTGACCGCTACTTTAAGAGCGTTAACTCCGATTTTCGGTCGTAATTCTCGCCCTAGTAGACAGGCAGTAACAAGTTTAGTGCAAAAAGTTGAGTCTACATTTTCATTGTGTGATGTTGCCGTGCCAGTGAGACAACGGGTTGCTCGAAGTGTCGAAAATATCGCTGTCGTTGAGAAGTCCGTAGCAAATGATCCAAATCAGTCAATTCCACGGCGTTCTCAAGAGTTGGGCATCGCCCAGACCACTTTATGGCGAATATAGCGTAAGGATCTTGGTTTACACCCATACAACATCAAGCCGACTCAAGAATTGAAGCCAATGGACCATTTGAAGCGACGTACGTTCTCTGATTGTGCTCTGGAAAAGATGCGCCAAGATGATCAATTTCATCGCAAAATCATTTTCAGTAACGAAGCTCATTTTTGGCTCAATGGGTTCATCAATAAGCAAAATATGCGTTATTGGTCGGGTGAAAATCCACATGTGCTTCATGAAACACCACTTCATCCACAAAAAACAACCGTTTGGTGCGGTTTGCATGCCGGCGGCGTCGTAGGGCCATAAAGAGTAAGTTTGATGAGCGTGTTATCTCAAGAAATGGACCAGTCGATTGGCTGCCTCGTTCGTGCTATTTAACGCCTCTAGACATTTTTCTTTGGGGCTACGTCAAGTCATTGGTCTATGCCAACAAGCCGACAACGTTGGAAGAGCTCAGAGCCAACATTGAACGCGAAATAGCAGCCGTTTCGGCCGAATTGTGTGGCCGAGTCATCGAAAATTGGGTCCAACGAATCGACCGCTGCAAACGTGCCCGCGGTGGCCATATGAAAGAAGTCGAGTTCCATTCATAAATGTTTTGATTGTACTTCAACCCGATAATAAAGTTTTTGAAATATCTCAAATGATCTGCATTTTATTTTGAAAAAAAGTTGTCAAGTCTTTATTGGAAAATCCTTTATTTATTTATTGATACATCTGTTTAAATAAATTTTTTATTCCAATATTTTGCGTGTTTTTTTATATGTACTTTCTCGTTAATGAAAGATTTGTTTACTTTTATGTCACTCTTTGGAGTGGAGCTTCAAACCAACGGAAACGATGAAAAAGATAGAGCTGCGGAATTGAAGGTGAAGGTGCTTATTTCCTCAGTTGACTTTAAATTCCAAAGTCATAAGCTTATCTATACATCTTCGCCGTTTTTTTTTAGTACCGAAACTACAGCATGTTTTACTCTATGGTCTTATCCAGCATTAATAATAATGTTAATGTTTTCACTAGCGTCATTAGTTTATATAAATAACAAACAATCACTCAGAAACTAGTTTTCTAAATATAACTAAAAATATACTGATTTAAAAATGTGTAGTATTTTAATCTTCAGAAATAAACTATCATTATGTAAAGTGTAAACGATAAGTAAACGATAATTTATGTTCTCATTATGTCTGATTAGTCAAGCAAATATATTTTACTTTATCACTTCAGATCATTTTTCTGCAGTTGACACTATTACTTGCTAACATATAATCTAGTTAAATTTCACTTAACATAGTTGAGTGTAATATTAGGGTATATGTAGTTCTAAATCATTTAGCGAACTTTAACAAATTTCTAAAAATAATCTGAAACTTTTGCTTTCATAATTCACGTAATTGTTGTATGTTCAATTTTGTAAATGATAAATAAAGTATTAAATTATTTTTTAAAATATTCTCTTAATTTTATAACTTGAAGTTATGTTTTGGGTATTGTTTTTTTCTGTACATATCTTTTTATAGGTTCTTTCACCTCTGCTAATGCTGATAGTGTTGCAATGTCAACATTAAAACCCATTTATTACTCCAAATAAAGACTTAAGACGACATAAATATCTAGAAAAGTAAAACAAAATGATACAAACTTTTGTATTTAAATACTCATTAAACAAATTCAAAACGTTGTTCAAGTCTATCCTGTAGCCGGTGACTCGGTCTCTCTGTGTTAATTTCTTCCAAACTATGATAATAAAAGCAGCTAATCTTGGTCAAGAACGAAGCATCGGACAATTTTACCCTATAACTTTGCCTGTGGATTGAATGTTGATCAGAGTTTGGAGGAAGCTGCCTCCATGTCAGAAGATCGCTCACTTCATACGACCATATTCAAGTGGCATAAAGAGTTTCAGAGAGGAGATTTCGTTTCGAAAGATGCTGCGAGATTAGGACGCTCCAACTCGTCTCTTACTGGGGAGCACATTAAAGATGTTAGGGAGATCTTCAACTGCAATAGACATGTAATTATCGCAAGATAGTTTTGGTATTCGTGCCCTGGGAATCTGTATCATATCTTTAGGCGAGGAAGGTTTGTTGCTTTTGGATATTCCACGAGCAGGTGGTATGACATGTTTCATGGTGCCCTGCAATGCTTGAGATAAAACTCTTTATGTTAACGGAATCTTGACATATGATGAAACCCGATTTTACTACTACGTTGTCTTCATTAAAACACTAAATAATGTCTGCTTCTCTGAAGATGAGTATCCGTGTGGAAATTTCGTTTCGTTAAGAAGAAAATAGCAGTCTTTTTTACCGTGGAAATGAGTTGTGAAACGGGGGTGATTTTGGAAACATTACAGACAATTATCGCAAAGTGGAACACCAAGTAGTACTTTCCACTACGATAATGCGTCCGCTTATCGCTGTAACGGTTACAACAAGTTATAGGATCTCTGGACTGAATGTGGCACAGCTTGTCACTGTTTCTCTATATCAACAATAGGTTGAAAGAGACTAGAATCAAGAGTGTATCTTTTAGAAGAAAAGATTTGGTTTGGTGACTGGTTTCAAAGAATGGACAAGTGCACAGAATGTGATAGGAAGTTAGAGTTCTTGTTTAGAATTTTTTATAGTTCTCTTTGTTAAAATTAATATTATTTCCCCTGGTATAAAAGGTGTCGACTTTATATATATATATATATATATATATGGTCGCAAACTCCGCGAATCTATAGAGATCTCTAAGCATCCCAATAACCTTAACTGCGATGATGGCTACCCCCTACACAACGCCTGGCAATCCTGCATCTCCAAACAACCCAATCGCAACCGTAACGCTCCATTGACCCATGATTTACACCAGTTTCAGTGCGACAGACAGTAGCAGTAGTTGAGCTCTGAAGATGTCCCATATAAGTGGGTACGAAACGTCGGCAGTTATACCAGTGACGCGGTTCCAGCCGTGAAGCCCAGAAGCAGATCTTATATTTGATTATTTGTTATTGTTATTGATTGTGTGTGCTGTCAATTTCTCGAATTTGTGTTGTATATACAGTATCGTATATAATCCATGTATGGGAGCTCAATTGAGAAATATATATATATATATATACGACGAGAAGTCAAAATGTTCCCGGAATTGTGTCGTAGTGTTGGCAGTTGTGATGCAATCACAATAAATTTTGTACAGTACATTCCTTATGGTGCATAGTTATGACGCTGACAGGTCTGAGCAAGTCTGAACACGCAGTGTGACTGCAGTTTAGCGGAAGGTAGGAGTGTGTGGTGATCAGTTGGCGCGATGTCACAGTTCGAGCAACGGGCGAACATCAAGTTCATGTGCAGATTGGGAAAATGTTCTTCAGAGACTTTGTTAGCCTTACAAACAGTTTACGGTGACGATTCGTTAAAGAAAACAGCCGTTTACGAGTGGTTTTCAAGATTTAAGGGTGGACAGGAATCGCTGGAAGACGAGAGTCGCAGTGGGAGACCTTCAACCTCCAGGAACGAAGAAATGGTCGAGCGAGTGAAACAATTAATCAGAGCAGACCGCAGAATGACCATCGACGAGTTGGCACAAGAAGCGGGGATCTCTCATGGATCCATACACGCAATCCTGTCAGATGATTTGAAGATGAAACGTGTCAGTGCAAAGTTTGCCCCGCGCTTGTTGAATCCGGATCAGATGGAAACTCGGAAGTTGACGGCGACCGAATGTTTTGAAAAAAGCACAGAGGACCCGATGTTCTTGCAGACAATCGTTACTGGTGACGAGACTTGGGTGTACGCGTACGACCCGGAAACCAAGATGCAGTCATCAGAATGGCACACATCGTCCTCTACTCGACCAAAGAAATCACGTCATGTCAAATCGAAAACAAAAGTGATGCTCATTGCGTTTTTCGACAACGAAGGTGTGGTGCACCAGTTGGACAAACGGTTAACGGTCCTTTTTACGTGCAAGTTTTGAAAAGAGTGAGGGAAGCAGTTCGAAGAAAACGTCCGGGCAAATGGCAAGAAGGATGGTCACTCCATCACGACAATGCTCCCTCCCACACGTCGATTGTTGTGCAAACATGGCTTGCAGAGATTTAGCGCCATTGGATTTCTGGCTCTTCCCCAAGCTCAAAAAGGGTCTCAAAGGTAACCGTGTTGACACCGTGGAAGACATCAAAACCAACGCGACGGCTGAACTTCGGAAGATACCACAACAGGACTTTCATCGTTGTTTCCAACAATGGCAGGAGCGGTGGAGCAAGTGTGTGTGTTCAGACAGCGCCTACGTTGCAGGCGATTAAGTGACTGTGTACCTATGTTGTGGTAATAAAGAGTTATAACAAAATTCCGGGAACTTTTTGACTCCTCCTCGTATATATATATATATATATATATATATATATATAAAATAAGGCGTTGGAATAAAATTTAATTTATTATACTGAATTGACTGTAATTAATAATCTTTAAGGTTAATATATAACCCCTTTCCACAATTAACTATTTGTAAATTCTGTATACGTATTTCGTTGTCATCATCAATAAAATCAAAGTTCGCACCTGCAAAAAAATTTAATTACTATTATAAAACCAAGATGTGCAAATACGATAACTTTACAAATAGTTAATTGACTGTTATATATTTTATAGTTAAACCACAGGCTCCATCAAATTCAACTTTAATCTTAAAATGTAAATACTCTTAATCTCAACCTGATTTTGTTATAAATTTCAAATATAATCCTGACATATGTTCAATAAATAATTATTTAATTTTTTAATAAAAATAAAACATTAATAAAATACAAGACTGATAACTTTTTTAATAAACAATATATTGTTGTTTTGAATAAAATAAAACCTTATTTACATAATTAATATATACGACATTTATTTTAACTATTAACTTTAATTTAACAATGTAATTAATCTATTTAACGATTACTTCCTTTTGAAATAAAACTTAATTTCTTTAATTAAAATAATTTAACTTTCAAATCATTTCCAACCATTTATTTTTATATGTTTCTAACAGGTACCTTAATATAAACTTTCCGGTTTTTATTTGAATTCATTTAACGCCTATGCTTTTCTTCTCCTTAGTTCGCCGTAGATATCTTTATCATCTCATACATTTTTCGTACTTGCATATAATTTATATTAACCAAGTATAACCTACCTTTGCTTGGTTATATTTGTTCTCGTCTATTGCTGTTATATGCTTCGATAGATTTGTTTTATACTTTTAATAATTATAATATCCTTTATAACTCCATTTAATTCTTTTTCAATAACCAATATGATTTTTAATTCACACTGAATTTCTAAATACTGTTAGCATTAATAATTTTTTTTCTACTACTATTACCGTTTTTCTTGTTTTTTTTTTTGATAGGTCTCATATACATATGTTTACTGGATTACTGAATTTTTTTTTGTTTTTTTATACACAGTCTTATTGATAAAGTTTTTTCGTGATATTTAAATTCACCAATAGAAATGTAGTATCGACACATAAAAGGTATTTTCGTCTTGTAAATCTTCATAAATTAAATGAATTATAAATGTTTAAGTTACATACATATTTTATTACCTTACTACCTTATTCGTATATAAAACATGTCAGATTTTCAATCTAATGTACTTTCAAAATATTGACATTAACGTCTCTAACAACAATTACGCAGGCCAACCAATAAATATTTTTTAAAAACTTTTTCAAAGTTTAATCTGTTTCTTATGTATTTCTGTGCGCCGAATCCAAATTTTCAATCAGTTTTTTTCTACCACGTACCAATTTTTCGCAATCTTTATCTTTTTTTAGGTATGATAGTATTAAAATATACAGTTAAGATTTAACGGTACGTAATTTAATATCAGAATATAATTGAAAAATTTAACATTTTATTATTACAATGGTAGTGTAACTTTGAATATGAACAGTTTTTTACTTATTAATCTAAAGTTTTATATTTCCTAAACCTCTTCATGGTAAAAGTTCGAGTGTAACTTTTCCTTTTATATGATGCTTCTGGAGTTGCTCGTAGAAGGGTTCAACAGTAATCTCTCATCATGTTGACATTCCAACGACCCTGATACCGCTTCTCCATCTTTATATCTTGGTGGAAACGCTCCCCTTGTCCCTCGCTTACAGCTGCAAGATTGTCAGGAAAAAAATTTAAATGTGATTGTAAAAAATGCATCTGCAGATTAGAAAGTATATGCCTTCGTGATTTTCTTTGTATTAGTCACGCAGATACTCAAAAGTGCACTTTGAGCATTTACTACTAATTAGGTGTAGAGACCAAGGTATTATTATACGCTTACAATGCGTAAATAACGTAAAGTAAACATGCGAGAAAACTTTACGTCCTGTGGTATTTTAAAGTTCATATTCTGATTCAGCACGTCAAAAAACATAAAGGGGAGCCAAATTTGTAAAAAAGTTTTTTCATGGTTTGCCTGTGTTATTAGTTATTTAAAATAATATAAGACTTTATTTTATATCAATAACAAAACATATATTATCAACCGTTATATGAAAAATTCAATGTTCCATATTATACTTTTACAAATAAGTGTTTAAAATTGAACTAAAATAGTGCAATACTAATTTATTTAACATATACCCATCATACCGTTATATTCAAATTAATTCTCCCTTATAATATATATTGTTGTTAATAAAACAAGAATATATATATATATATATATATATATATATATGTTTATATTAGTGGTGCATAACCATCTAACTGACATTTCATTGTTCACACTGGAATGGGAACAGGCAAAGTAAAAGTTAAACAGTCTATAAATACACTGATTTATTATCCAAAATTTACAATGATATTTCTTGAAATTGAAAGATGGCCTCCATTTAAATCAACGCACCTATAGGTTATAAGCCTTCCAAAACTTGCCATACACGTGTCTTCGTAGATCGCAGTCAATAATTACGACTTCAGTAATGGCTCGTTTGAGTTCTGTTCATGCTCGCAATGCGCCTCTAGAAGAATCTCCACAAGAAAGAATCTGGTACTACAAGATCAGGTGACCTAGCAGGACAAGCAATGTTCCAAAACTAGAGATAAGGTGGACAATGGCTATACTTCTTCTCTCATTGTAAGCTGTTGCACTATTTTGCTGAAAGAAAAAGTCTTCGAGTCAATGTAAGTAAGGTTTAACAAAGTTTTCCAGGGTTAGGAGAATGTATGGATTCATTCATTCATTCGAATATCTTTAATACAGCAATTTAGATATTAATAAAATTTTCACATTTGAGTAAATGCAAATAGGTGATTTGATGAGCATATTTATATCCTAATGAGACTTTCGATTTAGCCGAAAATGATGAACTATTTACAATGTACAATGTACATTTTCGAGAATTTGGGAGTTTAATAATAATAAGGTTTAGCATTTTTTTGTCAAGAGCGACAGAGATATTAACTTAAAATTAATATTTTAAATCACGTTTACGTTAGTAGACAATGGAATTAAAATTCAATAATTGTCTCACCTAGTTGGAATTAACTTTGTAGACATCCAAATATTAAGAATAATTCAATTAACTAAGAAAGAACGTACTGAAATTTTGACGATAATTGGTTTTGGTAACTGTAATTTATTTAACAATTTGAATCAAAATTGGCATCCGATATCACGAAATGTTATTGGTAAAACTTGGAGAAGGTGTAACTTGAGTGGACATTTTATCCAGAATTTTATCTCAAAGTGGACAAAAGAAGCAACTAATGAAGTTATTACTCAAGATATTATTTTAGTATTAAAAGAATTACTGCAAATTTCTACTATATCCCTGGCATTAAATTATGATATAAGTTGCCAATCAGTAACCAGAATATTGAAGCATAGAAAATATCATTTAGTACAAGAATTATTTGACAGAGAATTAAATTTGATAATCAATATTTTACATAGAATTTACTCGCTATAATTGTAGATGTTGGTCAATAGATAAACCTCATTAGCTGCAAGAAACACATACATACATAACATTCACAGAAATTTTACTATTGGATTGGTATTTTCAGGAACCGTATTGTTGGATATACTAATTTTCACCTTTTACGTGATCAAGTTGTTCTTAGTATTGAGGAAGATCGAGAATTACCCAGAAGTGTATAGTTCCAAGACGGAATAGCTCTCAATATGCGCATAATGTGCATATAATAATATGTGCATAATTTTTTGAACGAAATCATTACCAAATTAGTTCTCTCTGGGTGCCGCATCGACTGACTGAAGAGCAGATGCCACGACGTGCGACTTGGTATCGGGAGATGCTAAAAAGTTTAATAAGGGACAATTTCGGTATGTGAACAACATCGTGATATATTACGAGACTTGGCTGTACTATTGCGATGTGCCGACCAAAGCTCAAAACAAAGTTTGGGTCTTTGATGATAAGGATACACTCGTAGATGTCAGAAAATCCCGATCTGTACAGAAGAAAATGATGTATTTTTCAAATGGGGTGGAATTGTGGAACGCGTCGTTTTGGACACACAGAAGACAGTCACAGCTAAGTGGTATACTGAACAGTGCCTGCCTAAAGTCATTGGATCTATGAAGAACCTGCGGCCAAAGTCATGAATGGACACCTGATTCCTCCATCACGATAATGCAACTGCTCACCGCGCCAAAGCCTGCACCGAATACTTGACCATGACAGGATTGAAACTTCTCGAGCACCCGCCCTACAGTCCAGATCTTGCTCCCTGCTACTTTGCACTGTTCCCGCATGTGAAAATGAAGCTAAAATGTAGGCGGTTTTCCAGTGATGATGACCTTCTGCGGGCTTGGGACAACGAGTATGCTTTACTCCCTAGTGAAACTTGGCAGAACTGGTTTAAAGATTGGTTTTGCAGGATGAAGAGGTGTATTGAGTGTCGAGGAAATTACTTTGAACAAATTAAATAAACAAAGCTGTATTGCAAACCTTTCCTAGTACCCTTTGTAATAGTAACAAACACAAAAAAAATAAAAATTGGATATTCCACGAGCAGGTGGTATGACATGTTTCATAGTGCCCTGCAATGCTTGAGATAAAACTCTTTATGTTAACGGAATCTTGACATATGATGAAACCAGATTTTACTACTACGTTGTCTTCATTAAAACACTAATGTCTGCTTCTCTGAAGATGAGCATCCGTGTGGAAATTTCGTTTTGTTAAGAAGAAAATAGCAGTCTTCTTTACCGTGGAAAGGAGTTGTGAAACGGGGGTGATTTTGGAAACATAAAAGACAATTATCGCAAAGTGGAACACCAAATAGTACTTTCCACTACGACAATGCGTCCGCTTATCGCTGTAACGGTTACAACAAGTTATAGGATCTCTGGACTGAATGTGGCACAGCTTGTCACTGTTTCTCTATATAAATAATAGGCTGAAAGAAACTAGAATGAAGAGTGCATCTTTTAGAAGAAAAGATTTGGTTTGGTGACTGCTTTCAAAGAATGGACAAGTGCACAGAATGTGATAGGAAGTTAGAGTTCTGGTTTAGAATTTTTTATAGTTCTCTTTGTTTAAATTAATATTATTTCCCCTGGTATAAAAGGTGTCGACTTTATATATATATATATATATATATATATATATATGGTCGCAAACTCCGCGAATCTATAGAGATCTCTAAGCACCCTAACAACCTTAACTGCGATGATGGCTACCCTCTACACAACGCCTGGCAATCCTGCATCTCCAAACAACCCAACCGCAACCGTAACGCTCCATTGACCCATGACACACCAGTTTCAGTGCGACAGACAGTAGTAGTAGTTGGTAGTGGAATTGTGGAACGCGTCGTTTTGGACACACAGAAGACAGTCACAGCTAAGTGGTATACTGAACAGTGCCTGCCTAAAGTCATTGGATCTATGAAGAACCTGCGGCCAGAGTCATGAATGGACACCTGATTCCTCCATCACGATAATGCTCCTGCTCACCGCGCCAAAGCCTGCAGCGAATACTTGACCATGACAGGATTGAAACTTCTCGAGCACCCGCCCTACAGTCCAGATCTTGCTCCCTGCGACTTTGCACTGTTCCCGCATGTGAAAATGAAGCTAAAAGGTAGGCGGTTTTCCAGTGATGATGACCTTCTGCGGGCTTGGGACAACGAGTATGCTTTACTCCCTAGTGAAACTTGGCAGAACTGGTTTAAAGATTGGTTTTGCAGTATGAAGAGGTATATTGAGTGTCGAGGAAATTACTTTGAACAAATTAAATAAACAAAGCTGTATTGCAAACCTTTCCTAGTACCCTTTGTAATAGTAACAAACACAAAAAAAAATAAAAATTATTTAGTACAATATTTAGAAAATACCAACATAATCTGGTATTTAACTTCTATATATGTATATTGAGAAAAAATTAGGGATGAATAACATAAATGACAGAAATGAAATTACATTATTACTAATTATTTTTTATTAATTACACATATAAGAACATAAGAATAATATATTTTTTATTGACCAATTATGGAGAAGGTATAAAACAAAGCAATTTCCAATAACTTTTGATTAATGATATCTAGACGCAACTGTTATCTAAAGTGGTACTTAATTGTTATTACGATGTACCTATTTTAGTGACGTAAAATTTTAAAATAAAATACACAATAAGTTTTTAAGGAAACTGGAATTTATTTCCCACTTAAATATTCTTTAAGAAGTTAAAAATAAAATTAATTTTCAAGTAGCTGCATAAAAAATTATCATTAAGAGTATTCAATAATTCAGTAATTTGTAATTCATTTTCTCGTGTCTACAACGTGATCTCGTAAATGATAACGACCGTGAATACCTTTAAAGCGAGATAAAATTATATAAAGAACGGCTTAATTGTATTTCTTATTGGAATTGGATCTATTAATTTTGAAAATATTTGCCAAAACTGAAAATCACGAAATTTCTTTGTTTCATCTCTGTCGATTGTTTGAAGAGATCTGAAATTTTTCAAATATTCAGTACGGACATTGAGGCTATAAGACCAAGCGTTATCGTCATGGTGAAAAATGAGCTGTGGGGTCCCGTGCGGGGACGAATATTTTCAAGCAAATAGTGTGTACCATTTTACGGTAAAGAATACAATCATCATTTTTTTCTTAGCGGATGGAGGCTTTTGCCCAAACACGGGCGCGCCTTCATATTCAAAAGTCAGATTTTTTATGTTCTTTAGTGGCCACATCATTGTAGTAATGTCAGATTTCGTCAAAATGCTTTAACTATGTGCAACACAGAAATATGGTCTCTCTATGAACGGTTTCACAAGAAATTAAATGGTTAAAAATGATTTTTGATCTACTCAAATCTAGTAACTTGTGGATAAAATTAATGTAATTTATATCCAATATGCAATAAATTTAAAAAATGGCCACAATGAGCTGGTTTAAATTTTAGACCACTATGTCGTTAACAGGTATTATTATTAACTTAGTAAGAAAAGGAAAAGAAGCATTATTTACTATGGATTAATTGAAACAATTCTTTGTCCTCGTTCTTGTACTAATCGAACAAACCTAGTTTGTTCTTATTGGTTTCGACTTAGTACATATTAATCGCGTTGTTTAATGAGTTGAAGGCGTATTTTGCAACATTATATGTACATTTGTCCGTCGATATATGTTTTACTGGTGTAATATAATATAATATAATATTTATAGTTATCGTTCAGTCAAATTTAGTGCTAGCATGACAGTATGACTGTTTCAGACAGCGTACCTTGGCTTTTCTCTTAGCTTCCCAGTATCTAAACACAAACAGCTTAGAACATTAATACAAGGCGAATCAAAATGACAAAGAACGAACACGATTTTCGTGATCAGTCGAGCGAATATCTTGCAAGAGAAAAAGTGATCTTTAGTTGATGCTTTTATTTAACTGAATTATGCGAGGAGAATCCATATTTCGGGACGAATCGCGTACATTAGTGGTATAGTACATACATACACACTATGCACATTGTTGTAGTCTTGTAAAACTGGATTTCTGTTCGGGTCTGTCTACTATATCAGATTTGTATGTACATAAATTGCATACGAGCACGTTAAGAACGTCTTCTAGGGACGGAAAGATTTGTCACAAGCAAGCATACACATTTGATAGCGGAATACGTGGATTTCTGCTAAGAATTGATATATATATATATATATATATATATATATATATATATATATATATATATATATATATATATATATATATGAGGGGTCGCAAACTGTTTTGCAGATGGTATTGGTACTCTTTATATGTAAATATATGTACAGTTCATGCAAATGTTTATTGAATTATATTTTATTTTTAGAGAAAAATTTTAAGTTGGGTATATGTAAATAGTTTCATTTTATTTTAATAAATATATTGAAAGTTTACCAGGCTTTTATTTAGAAATATAAGCATACTTTGAATGAAGCGAATAATATAATATTTCATTAGTTACGAATAAACGAAATATGCTAATGAAATTAATGTTCTGACCGCAATCAGGTTAATGAAAGCTAACGTAACAACGCACATTTTAGATCTTCTGAAATACACTTTTTCCTTTGAAACGGTTTTCCCTAAAAATTACAGTGAACCTTATATAAAGAAATTGTGCAGCTGTCAATGCATCAACTACTTTTGAACGGAAATTTTTCAGCATCGTAAAAGACAACTTTTTAATTTTATATAGTTAATATAACTACGCCACAATCGACAGCATGGAAAAATACTTGACTCACCATTTCTTCCTTTTACGGTTAATCTCATGTGTAGATTTTGACTAGTTGAATTTATCAATAAAATCTAAAATTTGGTTACAATTGGAAACTATAAGTAGAATAGAAATTTATTTGATTGTTTCATTTTTGTTTGCTTTTCACTAGATTGTATTTCGTTGGTTATGAAAATTTGACAAAGGCTTTACGAAATCTTTACCTTTCTATTTAATCCTGCTAACGCCACCATTGCTAACTTTGTAGTCATGATCACCGTGTTTGAATAACACATCCGCTTTCAGTTAAGCTAGATGTTTTCTATTTGAATGAATAATCTCACAAGCATTAATTCTTCGTTATTTTAATTGTAATATTGGGTAAACGTAAAAGTAATGCCTCTTGTGGTCCGAACTTACTAACTATTATTTTTCCGGTAATTTTGATGGAGTCTGTGGTTGATTAACTCAATCACTGAAGGTTGATATATAACCGCTTTCCACATTAATATTCGTATTCTGTATACGTACTTCGACAACTAAGTTGTCATCATTAGCAGATAATTAAACAATATTGCACCTGGAAAACTACAGCAAAAATATCCTTACGAAAACACATTCCATACACGATCTGTATTGTTGAAAGCCAAAACGCACAGTGTACACATTTTTTAAAATTCTTCCTTAGTTCATTATATTCATATTTTGTTTGGTGCGGATTTTGCCGTGGCTTTCGAGGTGCGACACTGTTTAACTATCTGCTGATGATGACAACTTAGTTGTCTAAATATGTGTACAGAATACGAAAACTATTGTGGAAAAGGGGTTATAAATTAAGCTTAAGTAATTACGTATTTTATAGAGATTATAGTAGCTAGTTTTAGGATTTAAAGAACTATCATTCAAATGTTAATGTGTAACTAATCAAACCTGTTTATCGTTATAATCTGCCAAAACGTATAAATGATCATCCAGAGGCCAACAGCAGCTAGGGGATATTTTTATGCACATTAAAAAAGTGATGTGCAAAAATGCTTTTATTTCTTTTGTAGTAGCGGGATTGTATATTTTCTCGTCTTTTTGATGTTTACGTTTAACGCATAGGTTCACTTGAAATAACATGTAATCTAAAATTTCCTTCGTTAAAAGAAAAGTGAATAAATTTTATGGGAACACATATTATAAATAATTTCTAATTATTCAGAGGTCAACTGTTGACGTAGAACATGAGGTAAGATTTATATTTTTTTGCTACCAATTTTGAACTTATCTGATAATAGAATGTCATCATCTGAATTCCAGAAATTATCACTTTCAACTACTACTGCGTTATTATTGCAGTCATCGCTATGTTTCCCACGCATTGCTCTCAGGCCTCGGCCTTATTATCGATTTCGTTATTATAAAAATCTTTTATAGTTATCCCAACCAAGTTTAGATCATTTACTGACTATATCTCCGACATGTTATGGAAACCGAAAAAAGCCAGGCATGCCGGTGACGCATAGTGGTCTATAAATTAAAATAGATGAATCGTATTATGCTAAATATACTTTAAATTATTTTTTTTAACAAGATATTACGTAGTACTTGAAAGATTCTAATTTTCACCCTCTTGTACTTCATATATGTATTGCAGAAATTTTTTAAAAAATTTCTGTTATCCACGCGGGACTCGAATCTTATTTTCTCCGGGAATGTGCCATCACCATTAGATCACAGACACAGTTAATTTCACTCCTTCTAATATGCTATAAATAGCATTATGGAAACAGTTATTAAATTAAAACCCACGGTAGGTTAATTATACAAGGGTAGTCGTTTATATTTCGGGAATAGCAAACAATAAAAAATTTTTTATTATCGAAAATAGTTTTATTGCTTTTCAAAATATTCTCCTTTAAAATTACTGCACTTCTGCATTCGTTTAAACCAATCAAGCATTGCTGCCATTGTGAAGGCGGGATCTCTAAAATATGAGTTTTGAATGCCTCAACTGCCTCTTCCGGGGTAGAAAACCATTGACAACAAAGGTTATTCTTCACGTATGGGAACGAAAAGAAATCACAAGGTGCTAGGTCAGGGCTGTACGGCAGATGGCTCATCAATTCAATGTTTCGCCCGGTCAAATATTCAATTGTTTGAACCAACCTGTGAGAGCTCGCATTGTCATGGTGGAGAATGATCTGTCGTTTTCGGTTTGCTTTCCTTATTTCTTCCAAAAGTTTTGGCAAACAAATAGTTGTGTACCATGCGGAATTGACCGTTCTACAACTCTCTAAAGGCAAGGTTGAAACGTGACCGGTTTTTCTGAAAAAAAGGCGACCATTTGTTTTGATGTGCTTCGAGCGCGAATAACTTTTGTTGGTTTTGGCTCATCTTGGAATACCCACACAGTCGACTGCTGTTTACTATCGGGCTCGTACGTATAGATCCAAGATTCATCACCTGTGACGACTTTATAAATGTTCTTTGAAGCATCACCATTGTATTTTATTGCATTCTTGTTGAGATAATCCACGCCGAAAGTTATGAAAAATAATTACACGAAAATGTTCGCGAGTTAGTTCCATTTTGGACATATAATTTTCAAGTTACTGTCAATAATAGGAATAGCGACCGGATAGTAAAACTGTCAAGGTAAATATATTGTCAAAAATGACAAACTTCACGATGCAATCATCAGATCGAAGGCAACACTAACAGTGTTGCCAGTTCCCGAAATATCAACGGCTACCCTCGTATGTCATTAACAAAGGCATATAATTTAGCGCTTTTATGATAGTAAACTGAAAAATTCTAATTTTAACCGCTTTGTACATCGTATACATAATATAATACAGAAATTTTTAAAAAATTTTGCGTAGGGCTTGGTTTATAATATATAAAAATACTTTTCGATGAATAAAACGAAATATGAAGCACTAATAACTTTCTAGAATCGTAACAAACATAGATTTTTTTTAGTCACTTAAGGCACTCTACTGTGAGTGTCTCGTCTAATGAACGATTTTATAATTTGCGTATTGCCTCGAGCATTATTTTGCAATTGTCAATGGTTTTGTTAATCTGCAAATATTTGAATACCTTCATTTCTTTCTGACTTTTTTTAATAGCTGCTTCTTTCGGATTAAGTTGTAAAATTAAACCATTTACTCGTTGCAGATGTTTAGAATGATAAAAAGTTGTTCATACCCATGTTCACAAACATGTAGGAATTGGCTGTGGTGGTAGAGAGTTTCTAATAGTAGGCATAGAAGTAAATATAAAACCTGAATGTTTGTCAATTTTTTCTCACTACATTCAAATTGCTTCGCTAGTACATATCTCCAATCTTTTACTTGTTGGTAAGAATGGCGCTGACGATTACAAAGAAATTACAACACTGACAACAGTCTGTATTCTCATCCACAGCTTTTCATTATTTAAATCGCTAATTATAAATATTTATGCTATTTTTTGTATATTTATGCTGTGCAATTCTAATGTGTTTTTGGATGCAAATTTTTTCTTGGAGAACAAAGATTTATCGCAGGCTACAGTTATCATTTCGGTGATATCGTATTTCAAATCTGAAAATTCTTTCATGAACTTTCTTATGTTACGTTTTTTACTAATCGTAGCACTATCATAATCTTCTAACATTATTACACTATGCAGGCAACCAGAATATAACAAACACCACAGCTGTTTCTATGGAGCTGACGCGATGTACTGGGTTCACTCTACTTACTACAGCATGCGACAATTTGTTGCGCCATATTCCAAAATTTTTGTAGTGCTTCTTTTACTTCTTCACTAATAATTTACCTGCAATTTTTGTGAATGATATTGTAACTATAACCTCATCTTAGATTATTCTTACAATTGTACCATTAAAGGCTCATGACTAAATTTCGAATAATTTTAACGATCATTTATTTTTATCATTTGATGCGATTTAAAAGTTATGAAGTACTTCTATGGCGAATAATAATTTATTTGTTTAACTGTTTAGTTTACACTTGTTTTTTACAGTCCAAAATATTTTGTTTGCACTGTAAATATAAATAAGACTAATTTAAAAGAATTAGCAGCATTCCACGTGCAATAATGCTATAAACTAATATTTAAAACAATATATATTTGCTATTCAAGTGTATATATTTATACAAATAATTAAAAAGAAGCGAATAACAAGTAGATATTTTGCTTTCTGTGAACTAAAATGTGAATCACATTTATGCGGAGTGCATGTCATAGGGTTGACTGACTTGTTTTTCAGGATTTGATAGTTAGTTATAATGATGTTGCTTGTTAGATTTTTTATGGAAGATAATTACAAAATTTAATATATGTATGTATTTCCTATTTTCCGTCGACTTTCCGTTATTAGGTACATATTTTTATTGATGGGAAAAATGCATTCTATATTTAAGCAAAATATTATCGTAAATACCTAATCCCTACCACAAGTATATGTATGTATATGTATATAGATATATACATAGTTGAGCTACCACTTCTTGGCGGCGCATCAGAGTCGTCGATAATTAGAACGTGTGAGTTAAGTTAATTCATAGAATGAATTTAGTACATCGCCGCAGCTCATTGAGAAAAGTCGTGTTGCTTGTTATATTGCTATTTTCGTATATATAGTGGCATAAATGCTTGTAATTACATTATTTTTGATTAAATTTTAATATTTACTGCTTGTAATTTACCGCTTTCTTTATTTGCTAAAATGCAATTTCGTAAATTCTGGATTATATATAATTCCCAATGGAAATTACCATCTTGAGCAACTTTACAAAATCATGAAGGCTCTGTATGTAATAAAAATTTAAACAATATTAAATCTTTTTTTCAATACACTAAATTTGCAACTATAGACGTTACAATTGAACAACCAAACTAAGCTGATTCAAAATAAAGAAATGACAACCGAATTTTTTCGTTAGAGTTCGGCAAAAATTGACTCCAAGGTATTTTGTTTTTTGCCATTTCTATCATATATTATTCTGAATACAGTGAACATTTGTACAAAATTCGATTTAAAAATATGTACTTCTACAGTGTGTGTTGCGCTATACATACTATCGCTCATAAGTATTTGATCACTCGCATTTAACCCGCAAATTGTAAGAAAAATCAAAATTGAAATGCTAATATCTTCTTATTATTTACATATTTGAAAAATATATATTTTTACATCTAAAATAAATTGTTGTATAATATATTTATCTAAATTTTAGACTCGTCTATATGCCCTCCTTTGTTTTTAATCGCTGCCGCACACAATCGAAGCATTCTTTCGATTAATTTTCGTAATGTCTCAGGTTTTATTTTACCCCATGCCTCTTGCAGGTTCTCTTCCACATATTAACAGCAGATGTGGGGGCCGATTTTCTCACCTCTCGGTTAAGTTCTTCCCACAGCAACTCGATGGGATTTAAATCGGGTTTCTGGGGAGGCCACGCCATAACCTTTATGGTTCGGTCGTTCTCCAATTTCTGCAAATATTCCCGGCATAGTTTGGAAGTGTGTTTCGAGTTATTATCTTCTTGGAAGATAAAATTCTGACCCGAAATTTTAATTCCAGAGCGGATGCATTCCCTCCAATATGCGCTTATACTGTTCTTTTTTTGTATATCTTCGATTTTTACGGGATCGCCCACATTTGATCCAGAAAAGCAACCCTATATCATGACTGAACCTCCATTGTGCTTAACAATAGAGGCTATGCATTCTTCCAGGGCACGCTCACCCTCAGACCTCCTTACAAAAACACATGACACATTCGTGAACCGAAAATCTCGAATTTGTATTCATCGGTCCACACTACTTTATTCGTCTTCTATGGTCCGATTTTGGTAATCGCATACCCACTTTAAACGTTGTTACTTGTTCTGCTTGCGTAGAAGCAGCTTCCGCATTGCAATTTGTCGATGAAAACCGGCTTCTTTTAATCGCCGAAATACTTATGGGTTTTCGACGAACAGCATTCATTTCTGCTGTGTTTTCTGAGGTTTTTCGTCTATTCCTCTTGCTTGCAACCACCATTGCAAGATCTTCTACTGAGGTTGTTGCCCTTGGTCTGCCTTTTCCAGTTCCTTTCAACACACTTCCACATTCGCTGTATTTTTTGATGATATTACCCACGGTGGCCTGATTTAATTTAAGTTCTGTGGCAATTTGGCGGTCGCCTTTGCCAGTTTTATGGTATGCGATCGTGTTTCCACACTGAATTCTTTCCGTTTAGGTATTTCTAACCGATTAAACTTCTTCGAAACACGCGATGTTATCACTATAAGTACCTCACAAAAATTAACCGCAATTTTCCAAAATATCCAAGTATAAATACGTAATAGTTTAGAATACCCTACCTTAAAATAATATCATAACAATCGAAAATTTCCAAGAATTGAGAAATCTATTCCCTTAAGTGCAATTATTCTACATGGAGTTTTATTATGGTATTATCATTCATTGTGAATAATAGGGTAATCGCATAATTATTTTTGAATAAGCTTTTATAGATTTTAATGTTTACTATGAAACTATTTCTTACTACAGAAATAAATTTTATAATACAACTTTTCTATAGAAACTGTAATGAAACAAGGGTGACCAAATACTTATGAGCGATAGTGTATAACAATCTGATAAAGATGTAAAAAAATTGATCTTCTGAGACCGATACACAATCTTTCAAATAAACCATTGTTTATCATGTCCTCATATTAATTTTTCAAATTTCGAAATCAGTCGGATTCAATTATCCACTCGATATCTACTTTTGATCTTTCATCAAGATGTAAGCTAATTGTTTTCAGATGCAAATGCTTTTGATTAGAACCTTGATAGTGAATGAACTTCAGTCAGAGGGTAATTTATGTCAAATATATCTTCTCAAGTTTACAGGTTAAATCATAAGCTGGATTAGCAACCTATGAATAACAATTCATTTTAAACTCGTATCGTTTTTTAACGTTTTATGGAACACAATCGTTATTAATTATAAAAAATAAAAATTATTTAAAAAGCTTAAGTATTCAATCGGTTTCTGCCGCATATTTGAAAGCAAACATTAGAATATCATAAAAAATAATACAATTTATCCAATCAAATAAAAATTTATTTAATAGTTTTTATTTAATGACTAAAATACGTTTTTATTTAATTATGTACAGATAATAATACAATACTTCAGTTTTTAGATGTGTGTACATGTAACACATGTTGTCAAACCAGAAAAATTAGAAAATTTATTGATATTATGATTAAAATCAAATTTAAGGCAAAAATATAGCCCATGTGATTGATTATAATTGTTAAGTTATTAATAAAAGTTCAAAATACTTAATACCATATTATATTACAATTATTGATAAAAACAGAAGAAAAATATTTACAGCTAAGTACACAAGAGGATGATTTGACAGCGAATGATACTCGAAATGAAACCAATAGGTGAGAGCATTAAATAATTTATTATTTGTCAACATATTATCCTTCAATTTCAATGCACTCAATTCAACGATATTCGACAGACATACAGTCAGTCACAAAAGTGTTCGTACTCCCCCTGAATGCCGGATGTGAATATCCGGCTATGATAAAGCATATTTACTTCCATTTGACAACGTTAAAAAAACTCTAACAACAATGTGAGAATTACTATTATTTGCAACTACGTGGGTTGTCTTTTAAATGTTGCATAAAAAACTGAAATAAAACAGTACGCTCGAACCAACTCTGGAAGCAGTTGTTCCATTCGTTTATTGGTACAGACAAAATTGCGTTTTTGAAGGCATCGCCTGCTCCTTCTAATGACTGTAACGTTTGACGTCCGTTCTTGATTTTCGGAAAGGTAAAGAAATTGTTGGGACTTAGGTCTAGAGTATACGGAGGATGGCCCGGCCTATGGTCGTCTTGTATTGTTAAAAATTCAATTGTCTTGCGTACTGTGTGCAAACTTGGATTGTCTTAGTGGAGGATGATGATCCGTCGTTCGGGGTTGTTTTTCCGAAGCTCAGCGATGACTTGCGCTAAACAAATGTATACTAATCGGTAGTAACAGTTCTTTGATCTTATAGAGGGATTGTTGACCTGCTCTCGAGATAAATGTCACGGCCATCTTTTTAGAGACACATCGAGAACGGATGCGTTTTGTCAGCTCTTCTTCATCTTGGAACATCCAAACAGATAACTGGTTTTTATTTTCTGGCTAGTATGATTAATCCAAGATTCATCGCCACTGACAATATTGTACACGTTTTTAGAGTTTCCGGCGTTGAAGCGATCTAAAGTTTTTTGACACCAATTCACCCTAGCTACTTTCTGCTCGTTGGTCAACAGATGCGGTATCTAACTGGAAATTAATTTTTTACACACAATTTTTTAAGCAAAATTTCTCGAAGTGAGGTCTTTGAAATCCCCAATACTGCGATATGTCACACGTCGATTTTCGTTGATGATCTTGCGCACAGCATCGACGTTTTTCTCGGTGACTGCCGTTTTTGGTGAACCTGCTCTTGGACTGTCGCTAAACCATCCGTCCACGTTTGAATTCACTGGAGAAAACAGAAACCAACTCGGCGAGGCTTTCTTGTTGAAATAATTGTCTTCGAAATTTATAAAAAATATTCCGCAAAAATGTTCTTAGTTTAATTCCAGTTTTCAACAAATTTGTCAACTTTGACAGCACTACACGTATCTCTTGAAGTGATTTAGGTTAAGTAGAAATAGAGATTAATTTTTAGTACTGACATTTGATTAGTGGTACCCTCTATATCTCACCATGCAAAACTTAAAAGACATCCGACGCATAAAAGAATTTGCTAAATTGAATAAACATCGATTGTAATGTTTGTCATTATTATAAGTCATACATTTACAATGAATTCAGTAAATTCTCGTCATAGCATCGCGTATTTGTGATAAATAAGCTCGATGCTTTACAAAGACGTGTTGTAAAAGTAAACACATGTCTGGTAATATTTGTGGGTTAGCAATACTACAAAAAAGAAAAAAAAACCCTTCGTCGAAATAGCCAAATTTATGGAAAAAAAATGTTCTATAATGCAAATTTAGAAAAAAAGTTCAAAATATTATGAACTGTTGAAATTGTACCGTAAAATAGCAATCCAGAGATTCTAAATGAGCGCGATCAAAGTACTGTTACAAGTGCAATCAATTAAAGCTCATGAATAAGTGCACTGCGGACAGCTATACAGATGGAATTTGATATTGGAAATAAGATACGTTAAGAAAACATAAAGAGAAGCCGGTTATAACGGAAGAACATCACGTAAAAAACCTCATTCGCGACGTTAGTACCTACCTATAAACTCTATGCTTTACAATAAGTAATTACTAACAATGCTTAATGAAAAGTCATGTACATGATACTCTTTCGCTACAACCAGTTTTACTTAAAATTCCCTTTATGTTCTCTTAATGTTAATAATTATCTTTATAAAAAAATTATAATCAAAAATACATTTCACTGGAAGCCATTAAAACAACTAGGGGGCTAGGAACATCTTTCTGAACAGACTCTACGCCGATTAGTTATTATTCATTACATCCGTTGATGAAAATATATTTTATCATTTAATTATAATCTAATTGCTGTCGTATTCCAGATGAATACCAAAATATGGACACGTACAAAGGGTACTAGGAAAATTTTGCAATACAGCTTTGTTTATTTAATTTTTTCAAGAGTAATTTCGTCTACACTCAATACACCTCTCCATCCTCCGAAACCAATCTTTAAAGCAGTTTTGCCAAGTTTCACTAGGGAGTAAAGCACACTCGTTGTCCCAAGCCCGCAGAAGGTCCTCACAACGGAAAAACCGTTTCCCTTTTAGCTTCATTTTCACATGCGGGGAGAGTGCAAAGTCACAGGGAGCAAGATCTGGACTGTAGGGAGGGTGCTCGAGAAGTTTCAATCCTGTCGCAGTCAAATATTCGGTACTGTCAATGACTTTAGGCAGGCACTGTTCAGTATACCACTTAACTGTGACTGTCTTCTGTGTGTCCACAACGACGCGTTATACAATTTCACTCGATTTGAAAAATACAGCTGTCGTTTTCTTCTTTACAGGTCGGGATTTTCTGACAACTACAGGTATGTTCTCACCATCAAAGACCCAAACTTTGTTTTGAGCTTTGGTCGGCACATCGTAAGAGTACAGCCAAGTCTCGTCACCTGTCACGATGTTGTTCACATACCGAGATTGTCCCTTATTAAACTTTTTTAGCATCTCCCGGCACCAAGTCACATGTCGTGTCATCTGCTCTTCAGTCAGTCGATGCGGTACCGAGAGAGAACAAAGTTTCTTCACGTGCAAATGATCATGCAGAATCGAACGAATTGCTGGTGCATTTAGGTCTGAAGTACCCTCTATCTGTTGGTAGGTCACTCGCTTGTCCTCGCCAAGCATTTTCCTCGCAGTACTAACGTTTTCTTCCGTAACAGACGTTCGTGGCCTTTCCGGCCTCTCAGCATCCTCCACAGTTAAATTTCCCCTTTGGAATTCTCTATACCACCTGAAAATCGTTGTGCGATGTGGACACACATCACCTAGTGCAAGAGTCAATTCTTTGAAGTACTGGTCTATGTTTAAACCACGCACGAAATTATAACGCAAAACTGCCCTTATCTCATTTCGTGACAACGGTGTCATCATAAGCACTTTATACTCTCACTGCTAATGAATAACTGAGCCCATAAACATGGGGCGGCGGCTGCTATGCTTGTATGAACATGTCTCAACATGCAGCAACAAACAGCTTCCTATAATTGATTGTTGCGTCATATTGGAAAACTTTCCTGGTACCCTTGGTATTAACTTGCATTCTCTATTAATAAACGACGTAATTATCCAGATTAAAATATAAAAATCGATTCCAATTTATAGCTATACTATCTATTGGTAAATGTAAATGATGTTGATCGGTTTGACAAGGTAATAATAACGAAAAAAATGGACCCTTTAATAGTAGAAGGAAAGTTACACTTATTCATTATTATTTATTATTTAGTGTGTTCAGTTTCTAGCATGGAAAACTATACAGATAAGTTTTAAAATTTATTATTGTATAATGGTTTCGCCATACAATGGCTTCATCAGATGGATTGAAAACTAACCATCCTAACCTGATGAAGCCATTGTACGGCGAAATAATATAAAATCATTATTTTAAAATTTATTATTTACAATAATACATATTACAACTCAGATGTATACTTATTTCTTATGTGAGTAGTAGTTTCTACTAGCATTTCATCATCAGTTAACGATTTTATATTGTTTGTGGTAGAAGTAAATAAACTCTAGAACAAAATAGAAAACGCAAATACTAATTATTCTGTACGTGTTCTAAAAAATGAATCTAGAAATGTTGTAACATAGATTGCAAGTCGTTTCGATAAAACTCATGATAAAATAAACAACAATACACTAATACTAAAAATAGACAGTCAGGAGAATGTTTTACTTCAAAAAGAGAATGAAAGATATTTTAAATATACACTACCGTCCATAAGTTTAATCGCACTACAGATAATTTTAATTGCAGAAATGTAATAATATAAAATAATATAATAAATAAAATATTAAGTTAATATATTGAAATTTTTTCCAAACTAAAATCATTTTATATATTTGCACGTTATTTGACCGAACTATTTTGTATAAACGAATTAACGCATTATTTTCTATTTCAAGAAATAATATTCAGATAAGAAATATGTATAATGAGGGTGTCATGGAGATTATCCCTTACTCGGCATTGTTTATTGTATGGTTTATTACGTGGACGTAATAGCCAGTCTTTACCTTATATTTGTGCGGTTGTAAGGGTATATTTTATGTCTAATACACAGTGAATACTCAGTATTCACGTTGATAATGAAGTGTCAGCAAATGCTATCGAGTGAGCGTATTTTTTTTAATCGTGTTTAAAACATGGCAAGGAGAAAGCAACTAACTTTTGAACAAAGGGCAAGAATTATTACTTTGGATGAATCAAAGCTTTCTAATAGAGCAATCGCCCAAAAACTAAAAAGTTTCCGAATATTGTATTCGTCAAACTATTAAGAAAATGGCAGAAACTGACCAACTCGGGGACCAAAAACGTAGTGGACTGCCGAGGATAACTACTAAAAGAGAAGATGAATATCTGAAATTAATGTCCTTGCTCAATCGTCGCCTTACAACCCCGGAAATAGCAGCACAATAAAACGTACACCACATCTGTCTGCACAACATAAACAAAAAAGATTAGCCTGGGAGAGAACATACAGGTACTGGACTGTCGAAGAATGGAAACAAGTCTTAAGGACAAATGAATCCAAATTTGAAATTTTTGGAGAAAAACGCCGTACTTTTGTTCGTCGTCGTGTTGCGGAGAGAATGTTAGGTGAATGTGTGGTTAAGACAGTGAAACATGGTGGTGGAAATGTGATGGTTTGGGGTTAATTTGGAGGTGGGCACATCGGAAAATTGGTGCAAATTACAGAAAGAATAACAAAAGGAGTCTATTTGGGGATATTGCAAGAGCATGCTCTTCCATCAGCAATAGATCTAAGGGAGCCGGGGTTTGTTTATCAGCAAGTAAACGAGCCCAAACACACAGCAAAGATTGTAAAAAGGTTTTTCGCCGACCAAACTGAAAGAGGAATCTTTACATTAATGACATGGCCACCCCAAAGTCCGGACTGCAATCCGATAGAGCTGTTATGGGACTGTTTGGATCGTGAAGTGCGTAAAATACCTCCTACTAGCAAGACAGGTCTTTTAGGTAAATTGCGGAATGCATGGAACTCTATCGACGAGGAATATCTCGACCGACTAGTTGAACGAGTGCCACGCCACGTGTTTGTGAAGCTGTGGTCGCAGCTAGGAGTGATTACTCTGACGAAAGTAACATTTAAGCTAACTTATTATAATATTACTTAGTTTAATTATGTCAATTGCTTGAATTGTATGTTAATTTAGTATTTTATATATAAATTTGCCATGAAAATAAACAGACTCTTTAATATCATTGCCCAATTAAAATTATCTGTAGTGCGATTAAACTTATGGACGGTAGTGTATATTCAAAACTTATATTATCCATTAAATAGTATGTTAACTCCGCGCTTCTTTTGTTATTTATTAAAAAAATTACTTCGATATCAAAATTGTTATGCTTTTGTCATTTTTATTTAAATAGGCATGTTAGAAAGATTACAAACAGTTTTCAATATTAAATGTGATTTCATGATTATTTTGAGTAAAAATAGCACGTTACAATAGTTATAGTTTATCACATTTTATTGAAAATGGAAAGTAATTTTTAAGAAATGTTCTAAAGTCTGCTTAAAATTGAAAGCTGAAATTAAACGAATTGTTTATAGTTATCTAACCCAATTTTTGATATATTTTTAAGTCTGCATATTGTTATCTAGATATTAATCTAAAGATAATTTTATTAGGTATGTCTGCAGAATAAAACAGTGTATTAGATAATAAAACAAGTGTTTTTTACGCATCGTTTGTTTGATTTTACTTCTTAACAAATACAGTTTCGTTGTATACACACTGAATATATAATATATATTTTTATGATATACACGTGTTGTTTATTATGAAGTATAAAATATACATATATACAAGATAAGAAAAGAAAGATTGTTATTGATTTTATTGTTTGTTAATATAAGAAGACAATATAACAATATTTAATATGATTAACATTAATGTTAATTTATAAACTGTATTAACTTTTATTCATTGTTTAAAGAACACACAGAAACAGTACAATAAAAATCAATTCTGCAAAAATTTGAGTAGATTCTTCCAATATTCTATTTTATTTTTTTTTTGGGAGTGGATATTTAAAAAATTCTTTTACTGACTTTATAATCTCCTTAACCTTCCCTTTGAAATTGGAAATACTACTGTGGGCAAAAAATAGTAAGACTTTAATTTGGTACGTAGACTTCCGCGGTCGTGGTCCATGCTATCTGCTTCTGGGTTTCCGGGCTGGAAATATCTGCCGACGTTTCGTACCCATTTGTATGGGACTTCAGGGCTGAACTACTGCACTGAAACTGGTGTAAGTCGATGGGGGACGTGTTTATATATGGGTAATGGGTCATGGGTCAATGGAGCGTTACGGTTACGGTTGGGTCATAATTGCTTATGTAGGGGGTAGCCATCATCGCGGTTAAGATTATTGGGGTGCTTAAAGATCTCTATAGTTTCACTATGGTCGCAAAATCCGTGAAACTATAGAGATCTTTAAGCACCCCAATAATCTTAACCGCGATGATGGCTACCCCCTACATAACGCTTGGCAATCCTGCATCTCTAATCGACCCAACCGTAACCGTAACGCTCCATTGACCCATGACCCATTATCCATATATAAACACGTCCCCCATCGACTTACACCAGTTTCAGTGCAGTAGTTCAGCCCTGAAGATGTCCCATACAAATGGGTACGAAACGTCGGCAGATATACTAGTGACGCGGTTCCAGCCCGGAAACCCAGAAGCAGATAGTAAGACTTTGTTCATAATCTTTAAGTTCTTAATTTATTCTTCCAAATCTATTTCGTCCCCCTCAAAGTAATCCCCCCTGGCCCAAATACACTTGTGCCAACGTTTCTTCCAATTCTCGAAACAGTTGTTAAAGTCAATTTCAGGAATAGCCTTCAATGCGCGTAGCGATTCAAGTTTAATGTCTTCAATTGACTCAAAACGGTTTCTCCGGAGCGGTCGTTTGAGTTTGCTGAATAGCCAGAAGTCACACGGAGCTAAATCAGGCAAATACAGTGGGTGCGGCACGATATTGGTTGAAAATTTGGCGAAAAACTCACGAAGAATTAATGCAGTATGCGACGGTGCATTGTCGTGGTGCAAAAACCAAAAGTTGTCGGCCCATAATTCTGGCCTCTTTTTACGAATAGCATTGCGCAAACGACGCATAATACTCAAATAGTATTCTTTGTCGACAGTTTGGCTGGTCGGTAGGAATTCGGAATGCACCACACCTCGATAATCGAAGAAAACTGTCAACATAACCTTGATTTTTGACTTGCTTTGACGTGGTTTTTGGGTTTCGGCTCACCTTTGATACGATATTCAGCCGATTGATCGTCTGTTTCCGGATCATAAGCGTAGATCCAAGTCGCATCTCCAGTTATGATGCCTTTCATTTTGTCGTGATAGTCGGAAAGCATTGTTTCACAGACGTCAACGCGATGCTGTTTTTCGAAAAAATTGAGTGATTTTGGAACAAATCGCGCTTTCACTTTTCTTAGGCCCAAATGATCTTTCAAAATGGTTTTCACTGATCCTTCCGATATTCCAACGATGCCAGTAAGGTCTCTGACTGTTAATCGTCGATTCTCAAGCACCAATTCCTTGATTCTATTGACGTGTTGATCATCAGTTGATGTTGATGGCCGTCCTGGACGTGGTTCGTCATCAACGCATTCTCGACCCTCTTTGAATAATTTGTACCAATCAAAAACACTTGCTCGCGACAAGCAATTATCACCGGAGGCCTTTTGTAACATTCTGAACGTTTCGGCACCAGAAATTTGATTCCGTATACAAAATTTAATGGAACTTCTTTGTTGAATAATTTCACTCATTGTAAAAATCGCCGAATGCACTTTTTGTACTTCAGAAAGACAAGCGTATACTAAACACTAACAATTACTTTGATGTGATATTTGGCACAGATGTCATTGACAGTCATACCAACCTAGAAAAAAAATATTTCGACGAATGGATTTTCGCGCGAAATTTAAATTAAAAAGTCTTACTATTTTTTGCCCACAGTAGTAGATATTAGGATGCAATTCTTTTGTAATAGTCGTTTTTATCCCACACAATCGTTAAGTTACTATTATTCACATGCTTTTTCGGTAACGATGCGGTTATTCTTCTTTCGATATCTTAAAGAGATTACTCGTTTTCTAGATACATTGCTTTGAGACGCTTGCCTTCTCCTGAATATTCAACATATAGTACCTGACAACAATATTTATCTACTGACATAATGATTTTATTCAAATAAACAATTTAAATACACAAATTTATTGAAAATTCTATAAAAATTATATTTACAAATATTTTATCGATAAACGGTTCGTTTGAATTAATTACATTTTCCATTCCATTTCATCATATCACCTTAGAGATCTCAGGTTTGAGTATTGTTATTATTATGGTGATACAGAAGATCCTGATACTTTAATTACCAGGTCTCCATAGGTACGTAAACGTTAACACAAAATTATAAAACTAAGAAAAAATAAAGGATTTCTGTATTATTATTATTATCTGTTTTTATTATACTATCGACGCATTATGTGAAATAAATTATAATAAGAAAACAAACGCGCTCTTTCCTTCATTATATTCGCCTAGTATTTATAGTATTTATAGTGTTTACTTAAAACAAAACGAATAGTAATTACTAAAGAGTGTTTTGTTTTTTTGGAGGCCTAGAACTTTAAACTGACAATACTGTTTTCTGTGACAGCCGATTTGACAGTCTCGATTGTTTTATAGTTAGTTTGGTTTGGGTTGAGTCATGAATAGACTCACGCCGAAGCAACGTTTTGCAAATTATTCAAATTTATTTCGAAAAACACGGTTCAATTCGAGAAACTCATCAGGCATTACGTGCATTTTATGGTGCTCATAATCGTCCATCAGAGCGATTAATTCGAGAAACTATGGATCGTTTTCGCAATACGTTTATTCTAAACGATAATACGCATCCTGTAACATGTCGTACAGTGCGCATACATCAAGCGATTGATGGTGTGCAGCGAAGTGTCGATGATGATCTAAATGCTTAATTTGTCATCGTGCTCAGCAATTAAACTTATTGTCCATCCATTTTATGGAAAATTTTGCGCAAAGATCTTGGTTTACGCGCTTACATAATTTAATTTGTAAAACATTGCTATTGATCCACAATGTCATTTGAAAATTTCGTTCAGTGATGAAGCATACTTTTGCATCCATTACATGCAGAAAAAGTCATCGTTTGGTGCGCTTTATGGGCCTATGGGATAATTGGTCTATACGAAGACCTAAAGACCAATTATGATGGTTAGAACGTTACAGGCAACGATGAGCGGTACAGAGACATGTTTATTAACTTTTTCGTGCCTCAATTGCAAGACATTAATGTTGTAGACATGTTCTTTCAGCAGGATGGCGCCACGTGAAACACAGCGCGCGATACAATTAATTTACTGAAAGAAACATTTGACGAACGATTAATTTCATGAAATGGACCTGTTAAGTGGCCACTTCGTTCGTGCGATTTGTCACTATTTGAATATTTTCTCTGGGGATATGTAAAGTCGCACGTCTACGCCAATAAATCTGAAACAATTGAGCATTTGGAAGCCAACATTCGATGTGTTATTGCCGAAATACAGTCTGATCTACTGCGAAGAATGTGTGAAAATCTGATTTTCAGATTAGGCCACGTACACGCCAACCGCGGCGGCCATGAAATTATCTTTTAAATAAAGTCAATTTCATAGATATTAAAAACACTTTTCTGTGTTTTATTTCAATTTAAAGGTCGCCTCCAAAAAAAAACACCCATTGTATACATAGTAGTATATATATATATATGTATAATAATATGTATGTAACTATATATCAATCAACCAAATACCACAGAAGATAAGATTCCGATAAGAATTCGATTTGGCAGCGATTTTCTTCAAATTAAAGAAAAATAGAAATGAATTAGAAAATCTTTTTATTTGATATTTATTCATTATTAATTGAAATAACATATTCGTTATCTTCTAATTTTATCGTTTCATTGCCTTTCTCATCTTTCACAATTTGTTTATAATTTAGTGATACAAACATAATGAATGTATTTATGTCAATTCTAATTGATTAAGATTGATACTGATTTTAAATTAATGGGGATGTTGCGACATCGAAAAAATAGCGAAATATTACATTTACTCATTGACGATTATTTTTTTTCTATTACAAATCTAGTCAATAGTTTTAAATAAAAGTTTTCAGATTAACCTATAATACTACAAAGGGTACTAGGAAAGCTTTGTAATACAGCTTCGTTTATGTAATTTTTTCAAAGTAATTTCCTCTACACTCAATACACCTCTCCATCCTCCGAAACCAATCTTTAAACCAGTTCTACCAAGTTTCACTAGGGAGTAAAGCACACTCGTTGTCCCAAACCCGCAGAAGGTCCTCATCACTGGAAAAGCGCCTCCCTTTTAGCTTCAGTTTCACATGCGGGAACAATGCAAAGTCGCAGGGGGCAAGATCTGGACTGTATCGAGGGTGCTCGAGAAGTTACAATCCTGTCGTGGTCAAATTTTCGGTGCAGGCTTTGGCGCGGTGAGCTGGAGCATTATCGCGATGGAGGAAGCAGATGTCCATTCTCGACTTTGGGCGAAGGTTCTTCATAGATCCAATGACTTTAGGCAGGCACTGTTCAGTATACCACTTGGCTGTGACTGTCTACTGTGTGTCCAAAACGACGCGTTCCACAATTCCACCCGATTTGAAAAATACATCATTTTCTTCTTTACAAATCGGGATTTTCTGAGAACTACGTGTGTGTCCTCATCATCAAAGACCCAAAATTTGTTTTGAGCTTTAGTCGGCACATCGTAATAATACAGCCAAGTCTCGCCACCTGTCATGATGTTATTCACATACCGAGATTGTCCCTTATTAAACTTTTTCAGCATCTGCCGGCACCAAGGCACACGTCATGTCATCTGCTCTTCGGTCAGTCGATGCGGCACCCAGAGAGAACAAACTCTCTTCATGTGCAAATGATCATGCAGAATCGAACGAATTTCTGGTGCATTTAGGCCTGAAGTACCCTTTATCTGTTGGTAGGTCACTCGCTTATCCTCGCCAAGCATTTTCCTCATAGTAGTAACGTTTTCCTACTTTATGAGCAATTTCTCTGCTTCTAATGATGCAAATGTCATGATATTTTGACATAACATTTGTGTGAGATCTACCTTGCTAGCTCATAATTTTTAAATAGATGGCGATACTAGGAATTACTATTTTAAAAAAGTCCGGTTTTCTCTGCGACGGATTGTGTATGTTCATCTACGAGGTTTAGAAAATATACTCCCAGAATTTTTAAATATTGCGTCTCATACGTATCCAACCAAGCTCATATAATTTTCCTGACATTGGTGTATCTGTCAGTGACGTATGTATCGATTTTCAGACATATTAGATTCATCGTTTGTTTTTGACAGATCAACTAACAAGACGCATTTTGGTATGTTTGGGATTTTTTAATTTATTAAAATTTAGTAAAATGACGGAACAAGGAATTTGCATAAAATTTTGTGTTATATATAAAATAGAATTCAATGAAATGTTAAAAATCATAGAAAAGGCATTTGGTTTTGAAAAAGTTAAGTGTTTGTAAATAGTATAATATCATAACAGGCGATGGAACTAGGGTAATGATGTTGAAACTAAGGCTCAATCATTTCAATAGAAGCTTACTGAAGAGACAAGACCAAAAAAGGTGTTCTTTGCTTATAATGGTATCATCCATTACGAATCGTTCGTCAAGCAAGCAGAAAGAAACGGCCAAATTAGTGAATAAATAACACTTGGAAATTGCATTTTAATAATTTGACCGCCTAGACTTTACTATTTGCAGGTGGTTTTATTTTAAAAAAAACATATTTCAATAATGCCCGAATCGTCTCGTCAAGCAAGCCGAAAGAAACGGCCGAATTTGTGGATAAATTACGTTTGGAAATTGCATATTTAGTAATTCGACCGCCTACACTTTACTACTTGCACGTGCTTTTATTTAAAAAAAAACATATTACAATAATGCTCCTGCCACCGTATGTGCATTCCAAAAGTGTTTTGAGGATTGCCAAAAAGGCTGGCGCAAATGTGTTACATCTAATGGAAATTACTTTGAAGGCACCATGTTAATATTAATGAACAAATAAATATTGTTTTAAATAAATGAAAAGTCCGGGAATTTTTTGATCGAACCTCGTATTCGTATACTCTACTGTATGTATAAACTTTTAATTTTCCCGTAATATTTTAAATTCCTCCTAGACTTGTGTTGCAAATATATAATATAAACAACTGTTTAAATATCTTGTTTATTTCCTCTTCACAGCAAGCAATAATTAAGTTCAATACAATAATAATTGACTTTTATTAGAGGATCGGTTATAAACGGTAACTCTAATATAATACACTTGATTTAGAAACGCTATCTAATCATTCTATGGATATTAATTATTGTTATATACAGATACATTCACCGGAAAACTATCAATTCTACCAATTAATACAATATACATATATAGCAAATGTACTTTAGATATAAATATAAAATGGAAGTCATTCAAGATAAAATAAAATATTTTTAATATATGCAAAAATTTCTATTGAATGTATTTGATAATAGCTCTTGTTTATATAATTATAATAAAAAAATCTATGTTAGGTTAATTTAAATTATATTTTGTTAATCTTCTACGAATAATACCACAACAGAGTGATAATATATCCAAAAAAATTATGGAATTATGGTTAAAATATTTTGCATATTACAATATAACCGTCAAAACTATTATATTAAAATTAATGTCAACAATTGTATGGTGAATTTAGTCATATTAAAAATGCTTACTGAAATATTAATAAAAAATAAATTTACATAAATATTATTCTCTAATAAAAACCATTTGAAACAACAATGTTTTTAGAAGAAATAGTCCGGGTAATTTTAAATTTGAAGTCTCTGGTCAAATTAAAATTTGGGGATTCCATGGGTACTACTAAATGTTTCTTAGAAGAAAAATTCTACTCTTCCTACACTTATCCATGCAAAATAAAATAAAGATAATAATAATAATAATAATGACCTTTATTTCCAACAGGCTTGAAGCCCAATAACAGAAAATTACAAAATAGTTAACTGAGTTTAGACATATGTGTGGCAGATATAATAAAAAATTAAAGCTAATTCAAACTAAAGTTAATCAGAAAAGCAAACAGAAACAAAAATTACTAGAACTACATATATGGTATACATCCTAAGCAAACAAGTCAGCAAATTCGTTGGCACTTTTACTCAAAATGTAGACCGGTGTTCCCCTGAGAATATTAATCCGCGCCCTTGGCGTCACAATGGACACACTGCACCTAGAGTTCAAACGGGGCACTAAAAAACACAAACGATGCATTTATCAAAAGCAGTCAACACTATTGCCAAGAATACCATGCAGCATTGCACCACAGATACCAGCCCTCCTGTCATTCAAAGAGAACATATTATGCTCAAGAAGCAACTCTCCCTGTGACACACCTCTTGTAGGTAAGCACCACTAATCTTGAAGGTAAGGAATTTTAAAAACCTTCTATGAATGCGCTCCAACATGAAGCACTCACATGCATATATCGGAGACCAGACCTGTGATGCATACTCCAGTTTGTTTACAACGTAAGCATAGTATAGGGACTTTAATACAGTAGGGTCACAGAAATATTTGGGGGTGCAGAATACAAATCTCAGCGATTTATAGGCTTTTGAGCGCACACTAGTGATCTGTGGCCGAAAGGTAAGACAAGAGTCGAAAATTATGGATACATAATAAAAATTAAACAAAAGTACGTGCATGGGGTTCACAGATTTGATATCGACATTTAATTTACACTTTTCCACTGTAAGAATGAGTTTATAAAATACAAATTTGGAGACTTTAGGCAATTTCTCTCATAGTACATAGGACAACGCGTCGCTGAAAACTAGGCATTATTATTTTTCCAAAGCAAATTATAGTAGTTAAGAATATCAAGAGAAAACAACGATATTTTTAAGAAAAGCAAAATATTTTGAAATGTAATATATTTCAATAATAATAATATAAGAAAAATACTGTACATACACATGAAGAAGACTTTCAACTCAATATCAAAAATCAAACCAATTGACAAACTCACGAAAATGGGAATTAAAGGCAAAAACAGTGATACTATGACTAATAAAAGCCTATGTCATGAATAGACGAATTTTTACCTTCCATTACGGGATACACCATATCATGGGAACTGAGTACCTTTCGGAGACGTTCGGACACTATCAGATTGTTATCGACACCCGGTATCGACTCATCCAAAGTGGAACACGCTGCGACACTCAGTTCTCCAGATATCCCAGGAAAAAAACGCATTTTTGCAGAAATTCGAGTGGCCGTCGCGGCCAAACAGCTATATCAATTGCGGCGTCTTGGAACACCGTTTTGTTCCTTTCGACCAATATTTTAATTCAGAGTAAAGTTTACGGGAGTCGAGCGAAAAATGTGAGAGTTATGGAGGTTCTAAAATTTTGCATTTTTTTTTAAATAAATCCGGAAAATACATGGCGCCGTTTTTCAATGTTTTGATGCCTTTACCTTATGTATTCGGATTCGTTGATTATGAAAAACGAACTAGCAATGAGATATCCTATCCACGGAAAAAGATTCGAAACATAACATCGTTAAAAACACCCGCAGCAAATGTGAACTTTCAGCGAAAAATCCTACGCAGAGTATTCAAAGGCATGTGCGAAAACCTTGTTTAGTTTCCGTATCGAAAACCTAAATCGAAAATTTTTCGAATTTGCGAAAATCGCTACGAATTTTGACCTTCTATTTCGAGTCAGCGCTGTATCTCTGGAAACAATACGATGTGTTAACTATAATCATAATTTTACCATAACAGATAGGGAAATAAAAGGGAAGAAATGCCTTTGATTAGTGGCTTTCATCATGTTCCAAGAGAAAAATTACACTGGAGTCTAGATGAAGATTTGAACATTTTAATATCTAACTGTATGAGGCGTAGCCGATTTTTTTTAAATAAAACAGAATTTATATTTCTCAGAATTGTCAGTCGATGAAGTGAAAATGAAATATTGTGGACACCTTATCTAAACAATTTATGATAAAACCTGTACATTTCGGATATAAAGATTGGATCTCGTTTGCATTAATTGGATATTATTACAAATTTGATACGTATTGTAGTGTCAAGGCGCACGCTGACACAACAAACGATTCATCTCTAGGTTCTAAAATTATATTTGAACGTTTAGAATCTACATATTTCACATAGTTTAATATATCTTCTTGATTAATTCAATTAACACATTAATTCAATTAAAAATGTACCTGGTAAAATATATTATTTTCTCTGCAAGAACTGAGCTTCAGAGCAACAGATACAATAAGAGCTAATAGGAAAAAAGCTAATCGAGGATGTTCGGATTTTCAATATGAGACCGAAGATAAATTATTATTCGTCAGGTGGAAAGCTAACACTGTGCTTGTAGTCACGAACTACGATTCCATTGAACCTTTATCCAAGCTAAAGCGTTGGTCAAAAGAGACAAAAGGAAAAACGGATACACTTTAGCTACGATTCTTTACAAACTATAATTCTGAAACGGAAGGAGTTGATCTTCTTTGCCCAGGCAATAAACATTTAACGTGTTTCTGTACAGAGTAGAAGTGGTGGTGGCCTCTATAGACCCTGTTACGTTATTCTGCTTTGAATAATTCGTGCGCTGATTGAGTCAGCGCAACTCTTTTATTTGTAACGAATAAAATACTATATTCTTTGCCTTGAAAATCTATACCTTGAAAACCATTTATTAAAATAAAAATATGTACATACATATAAAAGAAACAAATTTTAAATTTCCCTAATGATTTTAAAATCTTACAAGACTGTACAAACTGCCCTATGCGCAAATATATATTATTTACGCATACACTTAACTTGAGCGAGGATCGGTTCCGCTTGATCGTAGATTACGTAATCTCGCTTAAATAGTTTAATGCATTGGAACATGAACATCGGGTAGAGGAAAGCAGCAAAATTATGATCAGTCTTAGCATGTAAAGGTTGCTACGGCTTATGGCTCCCCGAACTTTTATAAATATCTGTGTTCCATGCTATTTGCCTTGTGTTAATTGTTCTAGCTACGGACTCATTGTATGAGTGGAACTATCCACCATCGCTTATTGTATAGATTTACTGCGACGTTGGGGATGAAAACGACGCATGCAAGTAGGGTAATATTGCAAACCATCACGATATCTAAATGTTACTGACTGTTTAATTGAACATGTATAATGTTTTACATATATATATATATATATATATATATATATATATATATATATATATTATATACACATATAATTTAAATGCAAACAGAGATAATATGGGGTACATTTGTACAATATATAATTGAAATAAATATAAGCAAATGTACATATTAAATTATTAAACTAAATACATATACCTAAATTACAAATAATAAGTGAAAAATAAACACTTAAAATCTTTAACAGATCCATATGCTAAATGCAACAGTAAATACTTGCCGATTATATTTACCTGTAAATAATGAAAAAGGCGATTTGTTTACCTTTATATGATAAATTACTGTATACAATACCGGAAAAGTCTACAATTAATGTTTGACTATTCGCCAATACTCAAATAAATATCATAAGAGATATATAATAGTGCAAATTTTTTCCAAAAGCTAGAAAAACAACTAAGATGCCACCTATGCCATCCATCAACGCATGCGATTAACAAAACATACATACGTGTAAGTTTTTCATGTAAAACTGGAATAAAATTGTAGATAGTTTTTAAAAACTTAATTGTTTTTCGAAGTATTCTCCACGAAGATTAATGCACTTTTGCACACGCTCAAACCAACTCCGGAAGCAGTTGTTCCACTCAATTTTTGGTATAGTCAAAATTGCGTTTTTGAAAGCATTGCCTTTGCCCTTCTGACGATTGGAGCATTTGACACGCAGTCCGCTCTTGATTTTCGAAAAGGTGAAGAAATCGTTGAGCCTTAGGTCCGGATTGTACTATACTGTAATGGTTCAACAATTCAACGTTTTGTTGCGTCAAAAATTCAATTGTCTTGCGTGCTGTGTGCAAACTTGCATTTTCTTGGTGGAAGGTGATTCGTCGTTCGGGGTTGGTTTTTCGAAGCTCAGCGATGACTTGCGGCAAACAGATGGTTGTATACCAATCAGCAGTAACAATTCTTTGATCTTGTAGAAGAATTGTTGCTACATGATTTGTTTTCGTGATAAATATCGCGAACATCTTTTTGGAGACACTTCGAGAACAGATAACTTTCCGAAAATCAAGCATGGACTGCGTGATCAAAGGCTCCACTCATCAGATGGAGCGGTCAATGCTTTCAAAAACACAATTTTGACTGTACCAACAAACGAAGTATCTCTGCTTCCAGAGATACTTCGAAAAACAGACTTTGAAAGCTATCTACTGTTTTATTTCAGTTTTATATGCAAAACTTAAAAGACAACCCTCATACATTCATAATTTCTCTTGTTTTCTTTCTTACATATGTATATAAATATTTAGTATAAACACGTTGCGTACATATTTTGTTTATATATGTTTGCTACATACTATATGTATACAAACATGTAATGATTAATAAATTTATTCTTACATGCTTTTATTCGATGAATTCAAGTAAAATAACGATGCCTCATTTTAACTAGTAATTTATGTTATATAAATAAATTTTCTAATTTATTTGTTTCGTTTTTATGTATTTACATATTATAGCCGATTTGTTTTAAAGCAGTATTGCTTGTTTCGTTACAGGTATTAAACGATACCTCGACATTGGCTATTTTATAAAGTACATTTATCTTAAATGGTCTTTAAAGTTTACAAAATGCACTTTATGTAGTTGTTATATTAGTTTTCTGTCAGTATTTATCCACTTATTAAGTCATTAAATGGAGTTATATTACATATGTTTAGGTTATGTTATGCACATTTTAGTTATCTTAAAATTTCAAAACATGTAAACTTGACAAACTTAAATTAGTTAAAAATGTATATAAATCAATAAAATGTATTTTTTTAATATTTAAACATTTCATAATCAAGAGATATGATATTCTTATTGTTGGTACAATAAAGTGTTACTGATTCCTGTTTCATTGAGCCTATTTTTGAGCAATTTGTTACCGAATTTTTTATCCAATATTTAAATGTCTTTATATTTTGTTGAACGCCTTTAATGATAATTAATATTGGAAATAATAATAAAATGGGACGATGTAACAATTTATTATAATTCAACAGAATACACCGGTTAGCAAACGGAAATAGACACGCTACTTTACGGAAAAACATAAAGGTGCTACTCTCTATATAAATAACAATTCTCATTTCTCGATTAGAATTACGAAGAAGGATGCACACATATAAACACTCCTTTAATTTGAATAACGAAAAAATTTCATCAAATATTTACGCGTTCAATGATAATCAAAATCAATTTAGGAGGATCTTTCTTATAAATAATAAGAAAATACAACAAAATTAACATTACAATTACAAATAAAAGTTTTTACTGTACATTGTCTATTTATATGTATCGGCACTTATCTTGTTTGAATGGAGGTGGTCTTTGCCTCGGACCTTTTTTCTACCAAATGCATTGAATCGTGCACTCACTAATTATTGGCTCTTGAGTAATATTAAAGGCTACCTATCGTGCTCCGCTTGTAACGGTCAATATGTAATTTTTTTACAATGCTCGCAATAATTCTTCTTAGCAAAAAAATGACTGATACGCCTAGTATCAGACGATACATACATTCTGGACAGAATGACCTGCTATCTAGATCTAACGATGTCCCTTTCTTCTTGAGCTCGTAGTTCCCTGTTAAATGCGTTGACTCGTGCACTCCCTTATTATTGGCTCTTGAATAATATTAAATGCTACTTATCGATTTCCTCTTGTAACGGTCAATATGTAAATTTTTTACAATGCTAGCAATAATTTTTCTTACCAAAAAAACATGACTGATACGCCCAGTATCAGACAATACATACACTCTGGACAGAATGACCTGCTATCCAGATCTAACGATGCCTCTTTCTTCTTGAGCCCTTAGTTCCCTGTTGTCTTTCTGAACTCTTTGAGCTTTCAGGCTCTTATATTCTGAATAAAATTCCCCAATATAAATTTTATCACCCACTCTATACGCAAAGGGATTATCCTCTTCTTCACGAACCTGGGCTACTACTTATAAGTGCATATCATACACCGAGATAATATACATAATATATATGTATATATATATTTTATATATATATATGTATATATATATATATATATATATAAATGAATGTTTGTCTGTATGTCCTTTATAGAATCGTAAACTATGCATTTGATCATATGATGACCTTCAACAAAGTTGTTGTGCATGAGCCCACGAAGGTTGGTACGACCAATTTTAATTAATTAATTAATTTAATTAATTTTAGCACTTCAATAAATATCGAATTGAAACGCTGCAATGTCACAATTTTTTCAAAATGAACAAAATCGATAAAATGACTCAAAATGAATTGAATATTTGTCTAATGTCTTTCCTTCAAATTTATTTTAGTTGGTGGCGTAGCAATGCGCACAGGGTGCAGCTAGTCCTACATAAAAAAAACTATAAGAAAAACGATTACAGTATTATATAAATAAACGATATTTTACTAGTAAACAGACAGTATAAAAATGGGAAAAACTTATAATAAAGAAAACTGCATTCTGACAATACAATGAATTTCATCCATTGTATAATTGAAATTGTCCTGGAAATCCATTATGGAAAATACAAATATACTTCGGAGACAATATATATGTAAATAATAAATAAAATACACAAAAGAACTGTAAACTAAACTTTGAGGATTATATAAAATAATTATTACGCTCTTATAAATTAAACATACAATATAAAAATGGGAAAATCTATAGTGTAAAGAAAACGAATATAACTACATACATTTCGACAATTCAATGCATTTATATCCTTTGTATAATTAAAATCTTTCTGAGAATTTAATAATATATTAAGGGAGAATACACATGAATACACTTGAACAAAATTATATAAATACATACCACAAAAGTCTTTATATTAATGAAAACCTTCGTTCTGATAATTAGTATAATTTACATTTTGGAAAACACAAATTAAGAAGCATCTTTACTTAAATGAAAATTAAAAATAAAAATATATACATAAGAATAAAAATATACTCTTCAAAAATTACGTGTCTCATTATAAAATATTATATTGTAAATTGGGCTATGCACGTGCTATTTGGATATCTTGTGATTACTCTTTTTCTTCGCGTGGAATGAAGTATAGATGTTTTACCCACAACACAAAGCGTAGCTGCGTAATGAGTTCTGAATGAACAAAGTGCATACGAGTCAGTGCTTTGTTGATGGTAATTTTTCAATAATTACAAGGTTCGTATATACGCACTGTTGTTGTTCACAAAGCAATAGGTGTTGTATTTTAAAGTGATATAATACTTTTCCTGAAAAGTATTCCACTTATTGGATAGTTTTCTTTTCTGTCCATGAGATTTAAGTATATTTTTCTATTTCTTCGTCTAGCACTACATTTTATAATGTATTATTTAGAGCATTTCCGTTATGTTCTAATTAAGTAAATAAAACTGCTCTGTTGAATAACAACACTTATTATTATTAACATATTTCAATAATTCTAAAGATTACATTTTTCCGGAATCGTTACTTTGTTTATCCTTCAAATTATGAAAAACTAATTCGTCATTCTATATGTTTATTGTTAATTAACTGCATATATACATACAGTGTCAAAAGTAAAAGAATACGAAAAGTCAAGTATTTTAAATAAATATTAATTGAAACAGACGTTGTGAAATTTATATATTTTACACATTTATTAATAATTTAACTCATTAGAAGTGTAATACTAAATATAATGCAAATATAACATGAACATTTTGCAAATTTGCACCTTATTACTTGTTTTATTGTTTTCTTAAAGGAGGCTTCATTTCTATGCCGTTATTAATGCTTAAATAATGCTAATTTAATCTAACGCAAATTTATACAATATTAGAAGAGACATTAAAAAACAAGTATAAAAACTGAAGTGTACAGTTATCAATTTTATTTGAATGTTTTACCTATGTCAAATTCTTAGTAAATGATTATTTTACATAATAATTTTTGTTAACAAAATTTATATATTGTCATTGATACAGAATGTGTTCTACCAGTTACTTATTCACCTCTGGAAAAATAGGGAATATGAAAAATAAAAAATTAAAAACAAGGAAAGAGCTAACACAAATTTTAAAAATATAGAAAAAAAGCTAATACACAAATATGTATAATACAATAATAATAATATCTTTATTTGTTTACCTGAAGATTCCTTTTACAGGACGAAAAATACATGATGAAGAAGGAAATGAACTTCAGAATTTTTTATTTATTAATTTGCTAAACAGAGATTTCCTTTTGCAGGACAACACAAAGAGAGAGAATACATAACAAGCACATCTATATCTACTCATACGTGAAAATTTGTGTAATGTTATTGCAAAGAAATGAGAATAATGAGAAATGAATAAAGTTCATTTACATGTGAGATGCTACTTAAAAATTACTATGACAAAAATAAGATATCACACACCCAGACTCCTTCAGTAAATTATCATGGTGGATATTAAAATGATTAGCAACAAAGTTTACAGTAGGGCATATTATAATGGTGAATTGATAACGATATTAGTCCTCGCTGTTGGTAGATAGATAGTGGGACGTGGAAATTAAGCAGGAGAGAAATTGTAGACAATCAATCTTATTGTGTATCAAATTGTACAAAAATTTTACCGAAGCCCACACGGGCCTGCATACGAAAAACTCTTTGAGCAGCTCTAGCAAGTAATATGTTATAATTAATACCTCTGGAAACTTTCGCTGTACTTTTAATATGCATATTACAAGTAATAAATAACAAAAAGAATATATATAGATGTATAAGTTTGTAGCTTGTTTTATGAAATGTACTATGGTTCATTGATTACAATCCATTATAGGCCAATTCTCGTGAATTATTCTGAATTAAAGCGTTCATAATCTTCACAAAATCGTAGACAATCTATTATACAGTGTGTATCAGCCAAATGGAATAAATTCGATAATAATTAAATGGAAGGGTGTTCGAAAAAAAAGGTCGGATATATTTTTAGTTGCGTATTTTTTTAAATAAAAGGTATATACAGGATGTGTCATAAAAGTAATATTTCTTATTTTATGCAACACCCTGTCAAATATTAAATTTTTGGATTCTTTAGAAAAGTCCAGACATACGATATTTCATGTACAATGTCCTATACCTATCTTCAACTGTTTCGGAAATATTAAATGTTTTCAGATTAATAATTTTGTTTACAATTAAAATAAGATTTTCACATAATAGTTTGTTTACCAAACTATTAAGTGAAAATCTTTAATTGTACTTGTACTTCGTTTTAAAATACCTTGCCTTAGCAAAGTGTTGTCAGTGTCATAACTGTTTGAATAACTGTATATTATATATATATATATATACATATATATTATATAAAATAGCCGTTTTTAAATCGAGAAGACCATTTCCGTGCTGCACTCTCCCCAATTAAGTTTTCTCTGTAAAAGAACATAAATGGTTTTAACGGTTTCGGATACATAAAACCTTCTGTTAGAATAACTATATCGAATAAAATACTGAACAGGATGCGTTTTACTCATCTTGAGGGCTTAACAGGCCTGATTTCCTCGAACTGGTGGTGTTTATACCAAAACATTACAATAAAGTGATGAGAGAACTATACTTCCGCTTATATCGCTTTAAATCGTAATCGAATAAATGATCCGTTTCTATGCAAACAGTGACGTATCTAAATACATGGCAGTTGATAAATAGTAGAAACCATTACTGTCAGACAACAAGTACTTTGTTTAGCACTGGTCGTTTTTCCATTATTTGGTGACACATATTTGCTGTTTGCATAGTAATAGATTACCTATTCAATTGCAATTTAAAACAATATTAATGACCTCACTCTACGTCCTTTTCTCAAATAGTTTCGTTTTGCCCGAGAGATGGAAGTATAGCTCTCTCTATCCTTAAGCGACGGTAAGAGAGAAGAAAGTAACTATTACATTCCCGAAGAAAATCGAAATCAACATTTTCATGAAATTGAACATTTTTGGAGATTTATATTATGAAAAATTACGATTTTGCTTTCCAGCTGTTCGTTCGTTTGTGCTTCTGAGCAGGAATTTTTTAGTCAAACGGTTCAGTGGATTGAAACCATATTTTAAATTTAGGCATTCTAAACAATTTTAAAAAGTTTTTTTTTGGTTTGATTTTCTGTTCTCAATAGCAAGAGGTAGTTTACTGATGGTCAAACTCAAAAAGAATTTGTATTTTTCTCAAAAACAGCTCTAACGATTTTGTTCACATATTCTAAATGAATAAATTGCAACTTTTGTAGTAAAATTTGGTCCAATTGCTAGTTATTGGTGAGTAGGGAAAAAACAAACCAAAAGTAATCATTCTTCATCATGATAATGCTATACCTCATCCAGCTGATAGTCTTGATTTGACCCTAAGCCACTTTTTACTACACCTTTCTTTCCAATATTCAAGTCAGTCTAGGAAACTAACTAAAGTCTAGACACATTCTTCTTTCTATTTCCAAGAAACAATTTCGAAAACTGTAAATGTATGTACAAACTTTTCCGGGTTTGATCTTTTCAAATGTGATTCTAACCAAATCAAATAAGTGTGAAATTTGCATGGTGCTTGATCAGGTCATCGTCAATGGTTGTTAATTAGCTGAGTATGAAGACGTCTTACAATACATACAACAATTTTCCAAATGGCCGGGCTGGCAATTTGCGTTCTCTTTTTTATCGGTTATTTCTTATTTTCATTTTATTTAGATTATGTCATCTATTATTAAAGGTAATTTTGATGGAGCCTGTGATAGTTAATCGATAAGAAAAGATCCTAAAACTCTACTTAGAATTAAATGCTAATTAATAGTAGATGATCACTTAGGGTAGATATACACCCTATTTCCACATTAATTTTCGTATTCTGTATACATATTCGACAATTAAGTTGTCATCATAAGCAGATAATTAAATAGTGTCACACCTGAAAGCTACGGCAGAAACCCGCGCGAAACAAATTCTGTATACGATCGAAACCGTCGAAAGCCAAAACGCAGACTGTGTGCGTTTTGGCTTACAGAATATGAAAATTAATGTGGAAAGGGGTTATACATCAACCTCAAGTGGTCATCTACTATTAATTAGCGTTTAATTTTAGGTAGAGTTTTAGGATTTTTTCTTATCAATTAACTACAAAACAAATAAGTAAAAATTAACGATCTATCACAATATATAGTGCAAAAACTATTCTTTCTTGTTATTTTGCATTTGGGAAATATTATTTTTGAGAATTAAGACTTCATAAACATGTTATTTTATGCAGTTATTTAATTAATTTTAATTTAAATTAAATGCTTGAAATCACTAATATCACTTTAAATAACTGCATATTTATGAAAATGACAGAGCATTAATTCAAATTAAATACTTCACTGCTTTTAGTTACTATATACTATTATATGTTAATTTATTTGATTTATCTCATTGTACAGCACTTTGTCAACATGATATAAACGAAAATTACTTGTCATTGCATATTTCAGTATGGCAAAAAAATGTAAAAAATTCATAGTGTAATAAATAGGTTAGATCTGTTTATTTTTGTATTTATCACCAGTTTATATTTCAAGTTAGGAGGAATAATGAAGTCTCTACTAAATGTGTAATCAGTAATCAGTTGGACAGCTCGTGCACTGAATTACTTTCCACGTGGGCACGCCATGCAAGTAATTAACATATATTAAACGAAATTAAGTTAATACTAAAATTAAGTCAAATGTATATTAAGATTCGTTGAATCCTTTCCAGAATATAAAGATAATTTTTGAAAAAGTACACTCTGCGAAATTTCTATAGTTCTATTGTTCCGTATAGTTTTGTAGTTTCTCTACGAACAAATTTTAAAAGTTACAAATAGGAATTCTTAGAGTGAGGTTATTGTTTTGTCAATATCATAAACAGATGAAGTATCCGTAATATATAGAGACATATAAATATGTACGAGCGAAATTTCTACAGTTAACCTATTTAAAAATTTATTTATTGCTAATTAATAATAACATTATTGTAAGAAGAACAAACAAAAATAAATTTTTATAAAGAGGTAAGATGCTCATACCGAGCCATAGATACAAAAAATATGATAATCTCATAGCTTGGTCAATAATTGTATAAAGTTGTGCGCTTCATACAGTAGAAATCGCGATAAAGAGAATTCAAAAACTGACATGAAGGGAGTACTCTTAGTACTACGTTTAGCTTCATCGGGTAATGTAATCACAAGACTAATTTAACTACTTAAGGTTGATATATAATCCCTTTCCACATTAATTTTCGTATTCTGCTGAAAGCCAAGACCCATACTCTGTGTGCATTTTGGCTTTCAACGGTACAGATCGTGTACGGAACTTGTTTTGTGCGAGTTTTTGCCGTAGTTTTCCTGGTGCGACACACGTGTTTAATTATCTGCTAATGATGACAACTTAGTTGTCGAAATACGTATACAGAATACGAAAATTGATGTGGAAAGATTTTATATAGCAATCTTAAGTAATTAAGTTAATCAACTATAGGCTCCATCAAAATTACCTTCAACACTTATTTAAATTAACCAGTAGCTAAAAGACGTGCCCATCAAATTTTAGTCGACAGTAAACGTGTCTAATGACAAAAGATAATTTCAAAACTACTCTTAATGGCGAAACACAAAGACGTAATCATATGAAATTAAATCATCAACGGCGGAAGAAGTTTAACATAGACCCGATTGCTTCAGATATTATTGACTCAATTCGTATGAAAAAAACTGAAATTGTGATGGGTCGAAATTTTGGTGACGGTTCTGTTATTGTAAGAGCGTCTTTTATGTATGCTAGTGGAAAACGTGTATGTTTTATTTTAATGCGAATCAGTTCCTTAGTTTATGCAGACCTTCTCGAAATTGTTCCAATAAATTTTGGTGTCGAAATGCCCTCGAAAAATTACATATATCAACAAGATATTGCCATTATTCGTACTGCAAGACGTACGAACCTTTGGTTTAGTTAAATGTAAATCGACTTACTGCGCTCACCTTATGTGAATTCAATTTTTTATTTTGTAATCGACAGTCGATTTAGTTAATCATTTAAGTCGTCAATGATTTTCTTATGTTAGAAAATAGTACTTCTATACCAATCTCGTGTTTTATAACCCATGTACGAGAGCGGGCGAAAAATTCGTAACTTATGTATAGATTTTTACGGTGCTCCGATAAGTTATCTCCCTAACATCAACTCTCAAATTTCAGATCGCTACGATTATTAGTTTTGTTGTGACGACTTTTTAACTAGGAGCATCTTGAAGTTTTTGACAAGATGAATGGTGTTAAAATTCGTTTTGTCATTAATAGTCCTTCGTGAAAGACTTATCCGTAACAAATATTCAATGAAATGAATGTATGTATGTAGAACTCGGTTCCTTCATTTTCCACTGTTTATAAATGGGTTCGTGGTCGTACAATCGTTAATGATACACTATGTAGTGGACGTCTGAAGAATCTGTCACTATACCTGCAATTGTTGAAAAAATGCATGCTATGCGTTATAAGACCACTCTTTGGAAACGTCTGAGATATCAGTAAAGAATTCGTAACATACATTTTTACTGAAGAGTTGCCTATGAAGAATCTATCCGCGAAGTGGGCCGTAACTGTTAGAATGTAGAGTGGCATGTTTCGAACGTCCACTCTCTATTGCATCTTTGTTGAATCCACGAAGCCATTTATCAACAGTAAAAATGAACAAGTTGAGTTCTTCGCTTTATGCAATGATGAGTATTTGATGTTAATAAGCCTTTTAACAATAAAGTACTTAATAACGGCTGAAATTTCAACTCTATCCATGTCGTCAAAAACTCGAAGTCATCCGCAATGCACCGCTTCTTTATTAAATTTGGTTGAGCGTTTTAGAAATTGACATTCGTCAGTAGTGAGGTTACTGGAAAAATGAGGTGTTCTTGATCAGAACCGTATGACTCGTCTATATTCTCATTTCCTCTTTTCAGATGCCCGCCCTTCTTATTCTATCGAAAGCTTTCTCTATGTCTACATAGTATCGATGTTGTTCTCATTGCTATAAACTTAATATCACTACCTTTACTAGTTTCGGCAACTGTTTAACTAAAAACGTCTCGAAGTTTTTGACGAGATGGATTGTATTAAAATTTATGCTGTCATTAAGTACTTCTCGAGAAACTTAGCAACAAATATTCACGATAAAATGAATGATGGAAGAACTCAGCTCCTTTATTTTCCACTGTTGGTAAATGAGTTCATAAATACAAATATGATCGTACAACCATTAAAGATACACAACGTAGTGAACGTCCGAAGAATCTGCCACGATACCGAAAATTGTTGAAAAAGAGTGTACTATATATTAAAAGGCTCTTCTTTGAAAATATCTAAGCTATCGGAGGCTGTAAATATTTCTAAAGAACGCGTAACGCAAATTTTTAACGAAGAGTTGTTGTGAGGCAGCTGTCCGTGAGGTGACAGTATTGCCGACGATTCAGTATTGATCAAAAATTGGTTCAAACTCAAATATCTCATGAGCGTTTTCAAAGAAACTCTCCAAAAAAATGTTTATAACCTTCACTATCTCAAATTATTTCAAACAGTCTTTTAATTCTATAGCATGCACTTTTTCAACAATTGAACCTACTATCAACAGTGGAAAATGAAGGAACCGAGTTCTTCACACCATTATTGAATATGAATTATATTAATTAATACGAATTATGAATATTTGCTGTTAATAAGTCTTTCAAGAAGAACTAATTAATGACAGCTAAAATTTCAACATTGGTCATCTCGTCAAAAACTCGGAGATTCTCCTGATTAAACACACTCACAAAGAACTAAAATAACAACGTCTGAAATAAATAAATAAATAAACACTTTAGTTCCAAAAGAAATAAAGTATAATATTATAATTTTTCCCGTAGGATACCATTATTTTCTTGTATTATGTATTATACGGATTATATTCGCACTTTTGTTTCCGACTGTACAAGATAAATTTGATACTTTTTTAACGTCAATCGCACAGAATTACTCACGTCCTATTTGTTCTAATAAAAATTTCCGCTTGCAATTTAATGGGTTGTGTTCCTTTATTTTGGTATATGTACGTCTGGCTCTTATTAAATTCAACTGCCTGAAAAATTCGCCCATTAAACAAGATCTAAATGAGATACGGAGATACCCGCTATACTGGTTTCATCATTTCTGTTTTCTTTTTTGAAAAATGAATTATATTACTCGAAGATCCTTCACACAATGTTCCAATGGCAAATTAAAAATCTATCGTACGTTATATGTATATGTTGAATATTTTTTTGTATTTTAAATAAATTCTAATGGAATAATAATTTTTATTTCCAATAAATTCGATATTTTAATTAATGAAAATGAGATCTAATTTATAAAAATTGTATACCACTTGACTGAACTTCTTTCTTGTACACAAAGAAAAAGATTTCTTTAAATCTGTTTTTCTTTTCAATTGCTTCTTTATCTTAAATGAATATGTTCCAACAAAATCACTATAGTAGTAATCTATTGAACAATCAACATTTAAATTTGTTTGAGATATATTTTCTTAGGTCGAAAGAGCATATACACTACCAGTCATATTTATTTGCCCACCCCAATTTTATGTGTTTCCTGAAATACGGATTATCTTTCGAAAAATCTGTATTATAATTATTCAACAATATTATTAGTGGAAGTAATTCCATATGAATTTCTACGAAAATCTTAAATTGTTTATGATATATCGTAAAGGTGTCATAAATTGGAAAAACACCATAAATATTATATAGGCTAATCCCTACAGTATTAACAGTTTTACCTGCATTTCCGAAAGGTATTACCAATATTGTGTTATTGTACTAACTAATTACAATATTAGGATGTGTTATTCAAAAAGGAAAATCAATTTTATGTCAGTCATCGTTCATCTTTTGTTGCGAAAACAGTGAAATAGAGAGTTATTGTGAATATTTTAATGCAATGCCGAAGACGAAGGAATTATCTGTTGAAGTGCGTGCTATGATAATTGCTTATCATCGTACGAGTAAAAGTAATCGCGAAATTGCAAAAGAATTACGATTAAATCGCAGAACCGTTGATTATAACGTTAAAAAATTTGAAGAAAGTGGTACATTTTCCAACAAAAGAAGATCTGGACGACGCAAAGTGACATCTGCAGATGACCGGCATCTAATACGGATAAGTAGACGCAATAGACGAAAAACAGCACCAGAAACTGCTGCTGAAATGAATAGAGCACCAATTAGTGTGTCCACAGTACAGAGAAGGTTAAGGCAAGCGGGTTTATACGGAAGAATTGCTCTGCGAAAACCACTGCTACGAAAGCTAAAGAAGATAAAACGACTAAATTGGGCTAAAGAACATAAGAATTGGACGATTGATCAGTGGAATAACGTGTTGTGGACAGACGAATCGAAGTTTGAACTTTTCGGTAGTAAAAGGCGAATATTCGCAAGAAGATCCGCAGGATAAAAAGTACTGCCAGAATGTATTGCGCCTACCGTAAAACATGGGGGAGGTTCAGTAATGATTTGGGGGTGTTTTGGTGGAAGATCTGTAGGCGATCTCGTCAAAATTGAGGGAATCCTAAGAAAAGAAGGCTACAAGGAAATTTTAGAAAATAACGCTGTTCCTTCAGGACTAAGGATTCTTGGCGAAAACTTTGTATTTCAACAGGACAACGATCCGAAACACACTTCTAGATTGTGTGGCGATTACTTGCGTCAACTAGAAGAGCAAGGGCAAATCTCTATAATGGTATGGCCAGCTCAAAGTCCTGATCTGAACCCAATAGAGCTTCTTTGGGAAGAATTGGACCGGAAGGTTCGAGAACGTGCTCTATCATCCACCACTGTACTATGGGAACAACTTCAAGAAGCCCGGGCATAAATTACAGAAGATACACTGCACTGTGACCGGTAGTGTATATTAAAAGCTTTTCCAGAAATTAGAAAATAGGAATTGATATCTAGAGAAATAAAAGAAACCAAAACATTGAAATAAAAAATCATGATTCTAGAATAGCAGTAAAGAGAATAAATAAACTAATGACATATATCTTTTTTAATGTATTTGATGTACCTCGGAAGTTGGCCAAGTCTAGCTTCTACTTTCATAACCATCTTCTTAATTATCTGACCTATTCTATTGCTTTTGCTCTTCCTCTTACTACTGTTGTTGGCCCCTATTTTCATTGTCATTTTTTGGTTTCTTGAATTTTATTTATACTTTATTTTTTTATGTAAATTTTAATGGAAACCGTGGTTGATTAAGTTAATTATTTAAGGTTAATATAACTTCTTTCTAAAATAATTTCCCTATTCTGTACACGTATTTCTACAACTAAGTTGCCATCATCAACAGATAATTAATTACAGTCCCCCACCTGGAACCACAGCAAAATCCGCACAAAGACAAAGTCTATACTAAATTTACGGCATCGAAAGCCAAACGCACACTCCGTGTGTGTTTGGCTCAGTAACAAATTATGTCTTCTTTCAGTTTTCCTGTCAATCGTTTGCTTATTTTCCCCCTAACAGAAGTGAAATACGAAAGAGAGTTGAATTTTATTAAGAACATTACGAGATACAATTGTTTTAATTCGGAAATAGTCAATCAATTAATTAGGAAGGCTAACATAAAAAAGACAACCTTGGATACCACATGACTGTCACCTCAAAACAACCGAAACAAGCAATTTATATATTGACCAAATCACCCTTGGACGAAAAATTTAAATAGTGTTTTTAAAGAGCGCGGCTTTCAAGTTCCATTTCGGTCCACTAACTCTTTTAAATCCCACTTAGGAAATGCGAAAGACAAAGTCGAGGTCAATAAGAAACCGGAAATTTACGAAATTCAATGTTTAGATTGCAATAAACAGTACATAGGTCAAACAAAACGTTCAATAGAAACCTGCTATAAGGAAAGATATGACGCAAATTTAATCGACCTGAGAAATCTAGTTTAGTAAGGCATGTGTTAGAGACTAATCATTGCGTAACCGCGGATTGTTTCTATTTGGTTAAGAATGTGTATAATTACTGTAAATTAGATATTTATAAAAGCATATACATTTTAAAAAACAGAAACCATGTGTTAAGCGCCAACGGGGGTCCTATCAATAACTTATGTCTGTTTGATGTTGAAAAGTAATGTACGCTCGTCAAAAAGGCTTCGTATATGCAAGCAGTTACCTTAGGATAAGTGTTTAGTTTAGGACTACAATACAATTTAAATTATGTGAAACGAATCTACAGTGCGTGTGTGGTTTTCGACGGTGTAAGTCTGGTATGAACTTTGTCTTTGTGTGGATTTTACCGTCGTTCCAGGCGTCACTCTGATTAATTATCTGCCGATGATGATAACTTAGTTGTCGAAATACGTATATGGAATACAAAAAATTTTGTGGAAAGAAATTATTTTTCCATCTTTTTCATTTTTGTAAGAAACTCACTTAGAACTTTTATTTTGTTTTCCTGTGTGTTTCGATAGAACTGAATAAATAAATAAATCATTTTTTTTTTGTAATATTACCCTGTAAATAATTGTGAAGCTATTAGATAATAAATTGAATAAATGAACAAATAAATAAATAAATTTACTCCTGGGGAATCTACATAGGAGTTCGTTTTAATGAAATAAACAAACGAGGATAGTTGTTTGAACTCCTAATTTTTGTATATTTACGTATCGCTACGAATAACCTCAGGTGAAGAAAAGATTATCTCGATACTTGTCTGAAGATAAAGCAGTACAGATTTTTTTTATATATAAAGCAATTATTAGTTCTGTACTTAAAGATGCAACTGTAGTTTCAAAAAAAGGTGATATTAAATATGTTATTGAAGATGTTATTAATGTTATCCTACATATTAGCTAAAGTACAATTTCTAATGTAAGTAGGGATACCATACAATTTACGTATAAAATAAGCTTGTACCCTTCGCTAAAGATCGGTTTAAAACCGGCTTTTTGAAGAGAGAATGTTGGTGAGAGCATTAAATTGCAACCGGCTATTCACCTTTAAGGCGTGAACGTAAATTTCGCGAAGCATGTGGAAATCCCCGAATCATGACGTCATGATAAAATTACATCCCACTTGGCGTTCTCAAACTGTGATGTAGTGGCAAATATTCGTGTCAAATGTGAAATTTCATACATCGTTCTCGACTTTTACATTATGTGCGATGTGTTACTTGCTATTATTTCGTAGTTATTATTTATGCATTCATTCACCAGTAAACAACATAGAAATATTTTGTACGGGTAATTTGCAGTATATAAAGTTTTACGACAATATATAAGGGATGTTTTTAATTCAAAGTTTTTAGAATAACTTTATTTTCCATTTTTGTCATTACATTATTATTACGTCTCAAACTGATATGTAATGTGCGTACTGATATTTAAGTTAACATGCAGACATCATTATTCAGAGATACATCCCTCTTAACCTAATTAAGTTACTCCATAAGATTAAATTTGTGTTTAAAATTGTTTGGCTTTTTGTTTAGCGTAATTTTCTATAAGGCTTTTTACTAGCACATCTACACTCTATAGAGCAACAAAAAGTTCGTGATTAACACGTGATCATTTTTTAATTAAACAGATATACTGGGTGTGGCGCCAAAATCCGGAAAAAATACAACCGGCGAAGAAAATCCACTCGAAAAAGCGCGTCGTTAGGACGCCCGACATCATTCAATGGGCTCAGGAGTTAATATTTAAGAATCCAAGCCAGTTGATCCGAAAATTGTCGTCGATTCTTGGTGTGAGCGAGAAGACTATGTGTTGAATCTTCGAGGAGGACCTCCAATACAAGGCAAGTTCTGAAGCCGCCAGGATAAAATGAATTGAACGCTGCCACCTTTTTTTGTGTTTCTTAAGAAACAATGCTATCGGATGACACACGTTTTTTTCTGACGAGAAAATTGTGGATACGTAAATCAATCGAAGAAATTGCCGTTGACTCGCTTACGATCTTGAGATGTCCCCATTGTTGCAGAAACTAAACTTCCAGCGACTGTTCAGGTGCTAGGTGTTGCGTCCAATGAAGGTGATGTCATTCCATCATATTTATTTAGCAAAGGGGAAAATATCACAAAAGAAGTTTATTTGCGTATTAAGGCAAATGTAGTGATACCGTGGATGGAAACCGTGTCGTCTGGAAAGCCATATGTTTCCAGCAGGATGGTGCGCACAAGTTATTTGGTGCAAAATTGGTTGTCGGACAACGTCGACATGTTTTGGTCGAAAGATTTGAATCTTTTGAACTTCTATGTATGGAGTGTGGTTGAAAGGGTCACAAACACGTCCACACATCCAAATGGTGCATTATTGAGATCCGCGTTGAAGCGGCGTTCATCGATATGGACCGTGACACATTAAAGCGTGTCTGCGCACACTTTATATCGAGAAAGGAGGCAGCCATTCGAGCAAGAGCAATATTGAGTAAATATGGTCTTACAAATAATGTGGTTAAAAAAATTTTGTAAACCTTTTCGTTTTTGCAATAAAAAATATGCGGGAAAAAGCGTATAATTTGTCTGAATTTTGGCGCCGCACTCTGTAAACATTACGAATTCGAAGTCTTCTTCACAGACAATACTTCCAAACCTGCAATATTTGCTCTTCAAATAGGAGGAAGGAAGCCAATCAATGGAATTCCTTAGTTCTGCGTGGTTGAAGTTTGTGAGTTGGGAAATATTGTTAGAATGTGTTAGCAGCGCTCAGACTAGTTTATGAAGCTGTCTCTGTTATGTTGCCACAATTCAATCAGCTAATATGGGGTTGCTACTGCGAAGTTACTCCGATTGATAGCCGAGTTCTGTCGTACATTTTTTGACAGAAAAAATCGGAATTGCTGTCAATGTCCATCGTGAATAGGTGCATGAATAAAGATTTATGAAAATCCAAATAGAGATATACATAGCGAACAGTGCAGCGTAAAGCCCATCATGATGAATCGTAATGAAGCCATTAATATTTTTGAGAAAAATCGTCGTATTGCCATTGAATAAATCCTATAACAGCTGTCTACGACAAAATCTGGGCAAAATGAGTGCCGCGCTAGCTGAATGCTGTTTACAAGCAAAGGATGGATTTAGATTTAGAAATTTTTTGAAAATGCACCGTGGATAAAGAAGTGCTCATCAAATGAATTGTTACTTGTGGTGAAAGCTGGGCCCGTCATTCGACTCCCGAGAACAAAACCCCAGAACATGGTTGCAAGGCATTTTGCAAAAGTGCTCCGAAAAAGGTAAAGATTCGCACTCTGTAGGAAAACTTACGGTAAGTTTTTTGGGACTGTCGGGCGATTCTATTAGTGGACTATCTGTCTCTCAGCACCGCAATGAATGCAGAGGTATACTGTAAGGTCTTGGGACTTCTGAGAGCTGTCATCAAAAGTTTGGCAAAGTTCTCCTACTATACGACAGTGCTTGCCGTCACTTAACTAGAAAGACGAGCACCCAAACTTCAAATGAGAAATTTTCTCTCACCTTCCTTTGCCCCCAGTCATTTTCACCTGTTCCTACTAAAAAAGCACCTGGGTTTGGAGGCAAGCACTTTCAAAATAACGAAGTGGAATTTGCAATGAACAGTTGGTTACAATAACAGGAAATAGAATTGTAGAACAGTGGTTTGAAGAAACTACTCACTCTCATTCCGCTCTTTCATAAAATTAAGTCTGTTTAAAGTTTTGTTCTTTCCGTAATAATTGAACATCACGTACGCCTCCACCGAACTGCTTTATATAATGGCTACAGAACATTTCCTATTTTAATTAATTATAATAGAAAATATTTCTGGTCTATTATTTTCAGGATTTCTAGAGCGAGTATGTTGTACTGGCGATATAAAAAGATGATTTGCTTTTGTTTGGTGTATAAGGAAAAAAATGTGGTGTCTCGACAAATTCTATAGACTTGAATAAATATTCCTGCTTTTAACTATCAAACATCAGTGAGAATTCAGATGGAATATATATATTCCATATTAAAATGTCTAATTACAGAATGCCCAAAATTCTATCATTTACAGTTTTAGATGCTACTAATGCAAGTATACTGCAAAAAGCAAATATCAATAAAAATCATTTAAAAAGAAGTCGCTTTATTGAATAAGTTTTTCAAAATGTCTACCCAGTTGCTATTCACATAGTCTAACTCGTTATAATTCTAGCAATAAATTGTTCTCTGTTTTCAAGTTATTCTGCATAAACCAATTTTTCAGCCATCCCCATAAAAAATAATCTAGGGGATTTAAAATATAGCAAACTGAAATTGTGTAAAGTTTTCCATATTCTCTTGCGGCCTACGTTGAGTCTGTTGACTATTCTTCGGTCACTTGTAGAAGGTTATACGTCAGTATTGCTTTTTCTTGAGCAAGTTTTTGTTGCAAGAGACATCCAGAAGTAGATGCAGGAAATTTTCCTGTTTCTCTTAAACATCGATTGCTAAAAACAGATCTACACGGCACTTTACGAGCCGACGATATTCATTAACTGCCGTTCGTCCATTTCCATTACACAACTCATAAGCAAAGTGAATTTCGACGTATTATTTATTCGAAGAAATCAACATACTTTTAAGAGTATTTTAATATAACACGAAAAAACACTAAATTAACTTAATTAATATATTAATCCAACGCATGAAAAATTGCTGGATTACATGAAATCCTTTTTGTGAACTTGGACAAAATTAATGTTTTGTATGAAACACAGGTGATTGAAATTAAAGATTAACAGATACGCAGGACAATTAAATTAATAAAAAATGCATTAGTTTATTATGCGCACTATTATTATCAACAATAAATATTTGCTTCGAAACATTATAATTTAAAAACTACTTTCTTCAATTTGTCTAGTAAAACGATATAATACGGTTCGCCTATTTGCAAATAGCAAGCTGTTACGTTATCCACCGAGGGAAGTATCTATATTTTCTTTAGGAGAAGTTATTGTTGAGATTACCGTTTGGCTACAGGAACATTGTGATCAAGCCAAATTTCATCAATCGTACCAAATTCGCAAAAATCAACATGCTTCTTATTAAATAATTTCCAATTAATTCTTTCTTTTCATATTCCTTTTCGTTTTTGATCACAATTTAGGATTCATACGTGTAGTAGACACCTTGTTGACAGCTTAGACAACCTTAACTCTGGGTTTAAAATGTGATACACGCGCTTAATCTATGTAGACAAGATGATTTTAGGTCGTTCAAAACACTGTCATTAATTTTGTTGATAATTACCAGAGTTGTTGCAGTTTCAGATGATCCTGGTCGCACTAATCTTCGACGCTCATATCGTCACATTTAAATTGCGTAACTCAGCGAGATATTGTGCCTTCCAAAGTCTGTTTAGTTCTTTACAAAATAAATAGGATTTCACCACGAGTTGCAAGTTCATGTATTTTACGATCTTCCATTTAGACCATTATTCACACTGTTGTAACTTTTAAACTAAATTTTACCTGTCATAGTTTTTTCCGAAAAATGGTATTTGTAGTAAAGTTAGTTAGGTGAATTTCTCCTGGAATTAATGCGTTTATAACTTGAATTTAAGGATGTCATTTAGTTCTCGAGAGAAGAACAGTTGTTAACAGTATAACATTTTTATATCATCACAATGAGTAGTTTGTTGAATCTAGTCATTGTTTTAAACATTATTTTCATCCTGATTTTAGGGAAGTACTAGGTGCGTTCACATTACATTTTGTCTAAAGTTTTCTTTCTTTTCTCACTCATAATACTTTTACAGATTTCTCAACTGATCCTGTCTGTTGTAAATAATGAATCGATATCTTTATAATATTGCTATGTAGATGTATAGATAAGCAGACCAAAACATTGTTTGAACTTGAACGTTATCAGTATTTTTAAAATCATATTATCAAGCTAAATTATATGTTTAACTATAATATTTATTATTTTGCCCGTGAACAGAAGGTCGCGAATAGATAGATTTTATTCACGACAAAGCACTAAGTTACGATCTAAGAAATCTAAGCTTTCTTAGTTCTGGTAAAGTTAGAAAGATAAATAAGAAGAATATTATGAACGAGAATTGACCATTTCTCGTTGACTCAGCTGCTGTCCATTTATTAGATTGTTCGGAAAGTATATAATTTCGTTTTTCCATGCGAGAATTAGTTAAATTTTTAATCTATCAACTTCATTCTAAAACCTACTGTCATTACATATTTCAACAACTTACATTTCAAGATTTATTTATAAAGAAAGAAAGAAAAGCTTTTGACTCTCTGCATTTTTCTTTTTTTTTTTGTTATAGTTTTGAAAATGGAAAGTAAAAATAAGAATTTTCGCCATATTTTTATTGCCGAAAAAGTAGTAAGAACGCAATCGAAGTGAATAGAGAAATCTTAATAGAACGCCAGGCCAAAATAAAGGCATTGATCGAACCAAATCGCCAAATAACAATACGAGAAATTGCTAAGATATTAAATTATCAATGTCGACCGTTCATGATCATGTAAAACGATTTAATTTTACATCAAAGCTGGATATTTTGCTTGCACATGTTCCCTGAACAAAATTGCTTTGTCGCATCGTCATATACTAAAATGCGAATAAAATAATCAATTTTTGAAGGTTAAAGCAAACTAGGGATGGAGAACAGATTGCTTACAATAATGTTAAATGCAACGATCACAGAGCAGAAAAGATGAGTCGGTTCATGCACTTAGAAAGCAGATATTCGTAAAAAACAAGTGATGCTCACTCTGCGTTTGGCATTTTGAGGAAGTTGTTATTTTTGGAGCATCTAATTAATTCGGAAGTCTATTGCCATTACTTGAATAAATTAGGTTATTTCATGAAATAGATGCGGCCAGAAATGGTTAACAGGGAAGACGTAGTTTTTAACGTGCCTCATACAAGTTTGAATACTCGCCAGAAACAATTACAGCTTGGATGGGATGATGATTGATGTGTAACATCAATCATATTCCCCAGATTTTATACACTCTCATTACCACTTGTTTCAATTTTTACAGAACCCTTTAAATGGAAAAACATTTCATTTCAATAAAGACATTATAGACCACTTCATTCTTTTGGGGATAAAAATTAGAAGTTTTACTACCAAAAAGATGGCAAAATCTACTGGGCGAAATGATCAATATATAATTGAATAAATAAATAAATCAATATACTGTAAAAGATTTGAATAACAAGCGCCTCCCTCTGTCGTCCACTATACTGAACGACAAAGCGAGAAACGCGTCTATCTCGCTTGTCGATAACGCATAGCGTAACGGCTATTTGCCAATTAAAAGAATGTTAAAAGGATTTTACGGATCATCAGGCAGATTTGTGTTATGTGTGTGTGGAATAACACAAATCTGCCTGATGATCCGTGGAATCGGTGAAACATATGTAGTATATAGGGTGTTATTAATAATAGAATGATTCCTTTTAACATTCTTGTAAAAGATTTGTTAATTTTCATGACAAAGAAACGGAATTATTTTCCGAACAACCAAACGATTCGTTCTATAAAAGTATTTATAGAACAAACTTTTCACGTTCAGTATCAGTTTGCTAATTGTGCATTTCATGATTGCTCTCAATTTCATCAGTCTTCCAAATCGCTAGTGCTAGACTATAATTCGTTATGATACTTCAAAATAAATTCTTAGAAATTTTTATCTTTAAGTCGGATAAATATATTTCAAGTACTAAAGAGATAACTCGTCTGAAAATCTCATAAATTACGTTCATTCTACTTTCCACTTTACCGATTAAAGGTTAAATTTTTTACTTACCCCAAACTGATTCATTTGGTGAGTCATTGTGGTGTGTGTGTGTTTATTAATGCAGGAATCTTAAATGAAGAAATTTGCATATTGTATACAACATCGTGCAAAATAAATTTATATTTATTTGGAAGTCGATATTATATGAATTATAATTCAGAAAAAAGATGACGCAGATTAGTTATTTGCATATTCTTATCTTAAAATAAACGCAAATATTCAATTAGTATTCTCTATACTTATAAAAAAGAATGAAAGTCATACAATTCTAAGAAATTGTCTCATTACTAATATCAGACTAAAGTAGTTTGCAATTGATAAATACAAGTTGTAACTGGAAATACCTGTTAGTTACTATACATACATTTAGTGAAGCTTGATCTTAAAATATATGTTGAGTAAATTATACATGCAGTTAAGAGTTAACAATATACCATAATAATTGTAGTATCCGACTGTATTTTCAGTTGAAATAATGAAGGTAAAGAAATTTATTCCATATTAAAAGCCTGTACTTTTGCAAAGAAATAAGAAAATAGAAACAATTTTGTTCACTAACACGGTTCGTTAAATGTGAATTATTACTCTCTAAAACGCTAAGACCGACACATAAACGTAAAATTATTATAGTCAACTAACCATTTCTTCCTTTTAGTTACTAAAAATTCAAACAAGTAGAATATAGGCAGTAGTATTTTCGTATATGCAAAAGCAAATTATAAATATTAATATTAATGATAACATATATGTACATCGTTTTACATAGGTTGCTCCAAAAATTTTGCGGATGATACAGAAAAAATCAATTATTTTAACCAATTTTTTTATTGTTTTTCAAAATATTCGCCTTTATGATGTATGCACTTCTGCATTTAGTGGAACCAGTTCTCAAAACATTGGACCCATTGTTCTTCAGTTACCTCAGATACGAAGTTTTCGTACCTTTCCATAGTCGCTTCCGGGGTATTAAATTTCAAGCCAAGTCTTTTATGTACGGGAATCAAAAGAAGTCACAAGGTGCCAGATCGGAGCTATAATAGGGATGAGTCATCAATTCCATTCGAGAAGCGGCTAAAAACTGTGATGTTTGAAATGCCTTGCGTCTTGATGTAAAAATGATTCGTTCTCTTGATCGTTTCTTGCGCACATTTTGGAACACAGTTGTCTAACAAATGGTTGTATACCATTTAGAACAATTCTTTAAGGGAATAATAGGAAGATGACCGGTACTTCCGAAAAAAGAAGACATTTCTGGCCAGACCTTCGTTAACATCTCATTTTTGTGAGTTTCTCCTAGTTTTTGAAAACACATTAAGCCGTTTGTCGCTTGCTTCCTGACTCATATCAATAAATACATTACGTCAATTGTAACGATGTCGTTCACTGATTTTGCTCGACCTCGTTTCAATTCTCTGAGAATTTTTTGCACAAATCCGTACGCGATTTTTGTGAGCTTCCGTTAAATTGTGGTCTCCATCGAGCGCTTTCTGATGGCAAATCATACTTCATGCACAATGATGCCTGAATATCTCTGTACGCGCAATGGTTTGCTGTTTTTATCATGTTGTCCGCGACGTCGATATTTTCTGGAATAACTGCAGTAGCAGGCCATCCCTCACGAGATGCTCGTCTTTGAGCGAAACATATTCATGCTGGAACTAGTTGTACATCATTCAACAATCTCTAAGGATGGTGCGTCATCGCCTAACAATCGTTTGATTTTTTGCAAATACTCCTGTCAAGTGAGATCGTCTTTAAAATCGTAGTAATCATGGCTCGAAAATTTTCGCGTGTTAATTCCGTTTTTCACAAAACTCACTTTATTTTAAAAATTACTAAAATACTACTACATATTACACCTAGAGCTCAGACGGGGCACTAAAAAACACAAACGGTGCAGTAGTGAAGGACAGTCAACACTGTCACCGAGTAAGCCACGCAACATCCTACCACAAAGTTTCGTCCTCCTGATATGCAACAAGGACACATTACGCTTAATAAGCAACTCCCCCTGCGACACACCCCTCATCGGGTAAGCACCACTAATCTTGAAGGTAAGGAATTTCAGAAACATTCGATGAACGTGCTCCAACTTCAAGCATATATCGAAGACCAGACCGGAGACACATACTCGAGTTTGTTCATAACATAAGCGTAGTATATGATCTTCAGTACAACTGGGTCACAGAAGTATTTGGAGATGCGGAATACAAACCCCAGCGATTTACAGGCAAGAGTCAAAAATTACTCCAAGATCAGTAAACTCTCTCACACTCCCCGAACTAACATCCCCGATGTGATGCACGGATTCGGAATGCAAAATAGACCGTGATAAGGTCATGGTATGGCATTTGTCAATGTTTAATCTAAATCTAAATACAATTCGGACTAAAAAGTCTCGGAGAATATTATAAAAATACTTCTAGCAGCGCTACCTTACGGGAAGTAGCGCAAAACTTTCAAGCAACCTACGTATGTTGTGGTTATACATACTTCGGGCACTTGGTACTTCATTGGTTCATATATGCAGTAATATACAATTTGTCCAGTGGATCTTTTAACATACGCTATTATTTATTTAATATAGTAATAATAATCAAATGTTTCCATCTAACTCATGTAATTTTCATAAGTAAAACTTCGAACGTTTGCTACGTTTGCTTCCACTTAAGTAATAGAAATACGTAGACGTTGCTATAAATTGAAAAAAGAGGGAATAGTTTTTCTATTGCTTATTTACTACTTTAGTTAAATTTTTATGAAGGTATGACATTTGCTGATTAATTTATGTTGCTTATATTTAACATTTTCTTTCATTTTATTTTATTAATTTTTCTTCTACATCATACAAATAATTTATTTAAAAAACCAGCGATTTAAGCATTTTTCGTATTTTCATCTTGAAATTTGATTTATTTAACGATTTCAATAGTTGCCAGAGACGAAAGTAACATAGAACATTTTAACATCAATAAATGCTGTTTATAGGGTATATGAGCAATCTATTTTGTTGTACGTACATTTTTATATCTAAAATGCTAACGGAAGGGGTGGCAGATAGTTTGCAAATTTCTCGATACACTATCTGAATTATTAAAAAACGTAATGTTCAAAATCCGATACTCTTTTCTCTTGGATCCCGTGATAAACTAAAACCAAAAGATTTAAGAGAGTCTTTAAAGATGGAAGTACAGAATACTTATGTATAAACAAAGTATGGTTAATATTATTGTATTGTTAATTTAATATATTAATTCATAATTATTATTTAGAGAAGTAAAAGGTTTTAAGATGCTTGATACCAAGGCTGGAATTACCAAATAGTGGCCATATTATTATGATTTGAATTTCTTAGGGTAGTAAACTTTGTTTGCAAAGATACTTTATGACAATTTATATTTCCATTTTATCCATTTTTCAATCAACTTAAACAGCATTACAGATTAAAATTTGTAAATTTTCAATGTGAATAGGACATGCATTTGAAACTTTGAGCGCAATAAACAAATACACCAATTAGCAACATATTAACAAATTTTCGTTAGTTCAAAAATATTAAAGACAATAATTTGTATATGGCATTTTGAATAATTACATAATAGTGCTCACCGAAATTATAAATATTTTTTCATTTTTCCAAGAAAAAACAAAGTATTGCGAAACATAACTTTTAGAGATTAAAATATTACCCTTGTAGTCGCTATATTTGGATTAAGCCTTGATATTTTACAAAAGCAATAAACACCAATTCGTTAGAAATCGATAATTAAAAACATAAACTCGCCGTGATTCGAATATGTTGGTTCACTGAAGCTCTTTGAAACATAATCTGTATTATAAATTATAGTATTTTTTGAACGTTACATTTTGCAAATTAAAACAATCGGTTCATAATATCGTTTTTACAGAGCCACTCCTTCAATAGCGAATATGAATATATGATTTGTTAGGATTCATTTCTTTGATCAGTTTAGCCAAACATTTAACAAGAATAAATTCACATTATTACGAGTAATTCTATATATTAATTAAAATATACTAATTATAGAAATGGAAATAATTGTGTTCTGGCGTAGCTATTGCGTTATAATAATAAAAAAATGTTTATAATTATCTAACACATGGATCAATAACTCCCGAGACTAACCCATAGATGGCGCTCGTAGTAAACCAGTAACCACGTCTTTCTAGAGTACTAACCTTTGCTTGAAACGTGTCAAAATTTTAAGTCGATCGGACCAGAAACAGCTGAGTTATCGAGGTTGGAGTAAAGTCGTTTTGTAGTTTGTTTAAACAATGGAAAAAACCGAGTTTCGTGTTCTGATAAAACATTGTTTTTTAATGGGTAAAAACACCACGCAAGCAAAACAATGGATTGAAAAATGTTACCCGGACTCTTGTCCATCAAAAGCAACGATTTGTCGGTGGTTTGAAACTGAAGCTTATTTTGAAGCGAAAGATAAATTTTTTTATAAACATGGTATTGAAAAATTGGAAAAGCGTTGGAACCATTGTATCACCCTAAAAGGTGATTATGTTGATGAATAAAAAAAAATTTTGCAAAAAAAATGTTTTCATTGTTAGTCTCGGGACTTATTGATCTATGTGTTAACGCAGGTATGGGCAACCCTTGACATGTTGTGGGCCAAACTTTAATGTGCAAATACGAGGGAGCGTTTTTATATTCGCGGAATGGGGGACAAGGGGTGGAAATAAAAAAACCAAATTATTTTTCTTTTTCAATATATTCACCTGCAAGACGGATACATTTTTCACATCTTTCAATTAATTTATTTATACCCTCATAAAAAAATTATTTCTCTTTATCTGCAAAATACGCCGAAGCTGCCTCCTTGACTTCATCATCGGCAGTAAATTTTTTACCCCGCAGCTCTTTTTTCATTTTCGGAAACAGGTAATAATCACTCGGGGCCAGGTCTGGGCTGTAGGGTGGGTGATTCACAATTTCGAAGCCCACCTTATGCAGAGCAGCTAACGCAACGCGGCTCTTGTGGACGGGCGCGTTGTCGTGCAAAAGCAGAACACCTTTTGTCAATTTTCCCCGTCTTTTCTCTTTAATGGCTTCTTTTAGTGGCCCTAATATTGAAGCGTAATATTCTCCGGTTATAGAAACACCTTTATCTTTATAATCAATCAACAATATTCCTTCCGAGTCCCAAAATACCGTTGCCATGAGTTTCCCAGCTGATTGTGACACTTTAAATTTCTTGGGAGGTGCTGTGCCCTTTTTATGCCACTGCATGGAGTCTTGTTTGGACTCAGGTTCATAATGATGAACCCAAGTTTCGTCTCCAGTAACAATTCCACTCAATACACCATCCTTGTCTTCATTACAGAGGTCCAAAAATGCACGCGAACACTCTACGCGCTGTTGTTTTTGCGGCGGCGTGAGCATTCTCGGCACCCATCTTGCGCTGACCTTAGACATGCCGAGATGATCGTGTAGGATTTTAAAAATTGTTGTATCGGATACTCCAACCATTTCTGCGAGTTGTTTCTTCTTTAGTCGAGCATCTTCGAGTACAATTTGTTCAACTTTTTGGATAAGTGCTGGCGTGGTCACCCCAATGCTCCTGCCCGGCCTCGGGTCGTCTTCAAGGGATTCCCTTCCTTGTTTAAATAAACTATGCCACTTGTACACCATGGTTTTTCCTGGACAAGAGTCGCCGTAAACCAATGACATCTCATTCATTATGGTGGTTCACTCCTGATTATGTTACTTGGTTGACGATAGCTCAAAGACTAACTGTCTAATAACAATGAAACTTCGTATTTATACTAATCATGAGTCGCTGCACAGGCCACGCCCCCAATGCGCCTACTCACCCCTCTACAACCCGCTCATTCCGCGAATATAAAAACGCTCCCTCGTATGTTCGCGAGCCGCGTTTGAAAGTAGTGCATTTTAAAGTAGTGTTTTAAAGTATTATAGTATTCATAATTTTTAGCTACAGATATCAGATATGAAATAATACGACAATGTTATTATAATACAATTTATTAAAATAACAAAATGAAATAAAAAAAATAGGTACAACATTATAATTAAATCGTTAAATTTGGAATTGTTACAAACTACGAAAGTTAAATAGCGACACCAAAAGCAATGAGACACTTGAGCTTGAATTTGGGAAACTAATCCATCGATGTTTGAATTAATTCCACTGATACAAAGACGTAAAGAATTTTCCAAATTATATGTAATATTTTTTTTAATTGGGTTTTTCAAAATGTCTCGCGGGCCGGATCAAATCTTACACAGGGCGCATCCGGCCCGCGGGCCAGTTGTTGCCCACATATAATCTAACGTATGATAAGTATTAAAAAGACCAGTACGAATATCAGGCTGAAAGAAAGACTGTTAGCAAAAATAAGACAGCGCCAGGTTGCACTAAAAATTTTATTCATTAATTAAATTAAAACCGAACTTTTTTAAAATAAAAACAAAACCTTTCTATTTTAGCAAAATTCATTTATTTTATTCAAAGTTGTCGCCTTCGGTTTCAACACAATGTTTTACACGGTCAATTAACATCGAATGAATTTTTAAATGCAGCTTTAGAGATCACTGTCGACGCCTTTTTAATAGCTTCGACGTCAGCATAACGCTGTCCTTTCATCGGCAAATGTAGTTGGGAGAATAGATAAAAATCACAGTGAATGGTTGATGGTTAAAATGCCATTTGTAGTTAGAAAATCAGTGATAAGGGTCAAGCGATGAGACGGTGCATTATCATGTAACAAACGTCGGCTACCATTTTCAAGATATTGAAGACGCTCACGACGAATACGCACCAAAAGACGCTAACACCATGTTAATATACAGCATTGACTGTTTGACCAGTTGGTATAAACTCTTTGTACACTATGCCTTTCGAATCATAAAAACAAACCTACATTATCTTCGCTTTTAACTTCTCCAAACGGCTTTTCGGTCTTTCTTCGCTTGGATGCTTCCATTGAGAGCTTTAACGCTTGCTCTCTGGATCATATTGAAAACATTACGTCTCATCGCCAATTAAAATAGAATACCTGAAGTGTTTGTCCTTTTTTGAGTCTTTAATCAAGTCTGTACAATGTTGAATTCAGTTAGTTTGTGTGGTACAAAACCTTGCACAAAATCTTTCTCAGTCCCAAATGCTGTATTAGAATGCGATGAATTGAATCTTTGGAAATATTTAATTCCATTCCCGCGTATTGCAATGAGGATTTCGACTCATTTCTGATAAATTTATGCATAAGTTCGATGTGTGGTTACTTTCTGTAACAACAGATTTCTTTGCACCAGGATGATCGTCGTCATTTATAATATTTCCGTACGACCGTCCTTAAATCGTTTATACCACTGAGACACACTCGTACGTGACAAACACGCATCACCATACAGGTATTATCAAATTAAATGTTTCAGTAAACGATTTACCGAGTTTAAATCAAAACTTGATATTTGCAGTATTTGTTTGCAGTGTTGAACGATTGTTGTATTAAAATGCAGAAAATGGTGTATACAAACAAAGAAACAGCAAATTTTTTGGAAAAAATTATTTTGCTAAATAAAAACGTATTTCGACTTTTCACTACTTTGTATTAATTTGTAATAATCTTATGTTTCAATAATTTACGACTCCAAGCAAGTTTTACTAGAAATAGAAAATAATATTTTGCTGAAATAGAAATACAGGATATTTATGTAACTATACCGCGGCTTCGCCAATAGAACGTGCTTAAGATTTTTTGAATAGAGCACAGCATAAAAAATTTAATAAAAAATCAGTGAACTATTACAGAAGCAATAGGGTTTTATTAATAGTTTAACACAAAGTATACAAAAGTACATTCAAAGTGTTATCAAGGAAAAAATGTTCTGCGAAATAATAATTATTATAGATTTTTGCATGTTTTTGTTTTTAAAAATAAAATCGTTTAAATACTTGTTTTCTAGAGTGAATTCTGAAAAAAATTGATTAACTAAAAAATAGTCATATTTACTTATTACTTATGCACATTATTGTAATTTAAACATATGCGCCTGGAATTGTAATAATATTTTAATTCTGTGCTTTTGTAGCTATACATACATGTATTGTTAGTATTTGCAGTTGTATTTCATAAACACTGTTTTACATATTTTCATTATGGGTATTTACCATCCACAGTAAATACGTGTAACGTTATGTAATACTAAAAAAATCCTTAAATATACGTATCAACGTGTTTGTATGTATGTGTATTATGAATAAAACAGCAACTTGCAGCTAGCGTACCGGTTACGCTATTACGAAAAGTGTCCTTTATTAAACTAAAACTAGTTCAGTTTTACTATACGAGGTGTGGCAATTAAATAGTGAGACTTGTGTGAGAAACGTTATTTATTGCAAATAATAACGGGTCTTTCATTAAGCGCTTCCTATATTTAAATTTAAGTAAAACAAAGTGTATGTGAGATATCATCGAAATTTTTTATTTGCTTGAAAGGCCTATCGATGCCATTGTGTGTGGAATATAACATCGTGCAAATATCTGTCGCGGCTTCGCTGGGTGGCGCGCATCCGAAATGTCGAATTTTCCATGACTCTAGCGCATAAATCAGGCTGAATTTGATCGATGGCATGGGTTATGTTGGCTTGGAGGGCCGTTGTGGTTTTTGGCTAATTCGCGTAGACCTGACAAAACCCCACAAGAAAAAGTCTAACGGGGTCAAATGGCACGATCTCGGCGGCCAGTTCACATCACGTCCACGTGAGATGACCATGCCTTCGAATTGCTCCTGCAGAATGTCCAATGTGGCACGTAGCGCCGTTCTGTTGAAACCACGTGTCGTTGGTGTCCATATCATCTATTTCAGGCCAAAAGAAGTTGGTAATCATCGACCTATAGCGCTCGCCGTTGACGCTAATGATCTGGACAACGTCGTTCTCATAGAAATATGGACGATGAAGCCGCCAGCCCAAAATCCACACCAAACAGTGACTCTCTCAGGATGCATTGAACGCTCTTGGATCTTATGTGGATTGGTATCGTCCGAAATTCAACAATTTTGTTTGTTGACAGTCCCATTCATCCAGAAATGGGCCTCATCGCTGAAGATGATTTTTTGATGAAACTTAGGGTCAGTTTCTAACTGCTCTAGGGCTCGTTCAGCGAACACACGTCGTCGTATATGGTCGTTTACCTTAAGCTTCTGGTTCAGTTGAATTTTGTACGGGTGCAGGCCCAAGTCACGACGCAAAATTCGCCCAGTTGTGGTCTGCGAAAAGCCGAGTTCATGTGAGCGACACGAAATCGACTGCCTCGGAATCTCCTGTACACGGACAGTGGCGATGTTTTCGGCAGATCTTGCGTTTCGTCGTCGTACGGGTGTTGGTTCATTGTTTACTGAACTAGTGGACTCAAATTTATCCACCACACTGCGAATAGTCTTCTCGGTAGGAGGATTATGGCGACCGTAAAATGGGCGAAGCGCGCGGAGCGTTGCCCTAACTGGACACCCATATTGATAAAACAATCATTTGCACGTGTTGTTGAACGCTATATCCGTCCATGGTGATTTGGCAAAACAGACTGAATAAATGACAGCCGATTAGACAGATGTAACTTCAACAATATGGCCGCTATCAACTGTCAATGTTCGGAAGCCCCTATTGGAAGACCGTTACATAAAGCTATAAGTAGCGACACTATATAGGAAATGGATATGGTATCCGACGGGGAAACTCGATGATCTTTTAAGGCTAAAGTCGAAAACTGACTAGACAAGATCAATCTTACATATAGACTAATAAAACTAATAATTAAAGCCAGTTTCCACAGTGGTATTCCAAGAAGTCAGAGATTGCAGAGGGACAAGTAAAGCACAACAGACCTGAAGAGGTCGAAATAAAATAGGCTTTATCTTAATTTTTTGCAAAATGTATCACTACATTATTATTGATGTCAATAAGTGCATCTTTTGGCTAAAGGTTTTTGAATGGATATCACTGTCGGTAAAGCATGATGCTCTTAATAATTTATTTATCATCATTATTCCATTATACTTAAGCAAAAACTGAAACGGCGTTTAGCACTTTGGAGTCTTCAAGTTTTTATATTTTATGTTGAATCTTTGTTAGAGTATTTTTATACATTTTTGAATTAATTTTTTTTCTGGTTTTTTGTTTATTCCTTAGACATATTTTTTACATTACACAATGGCCCTGAATAACGACGTCAAATAAAGAATAATTATCATATGTATTGGAACGTTAAACATTTTTAAAATTGATATAAGTGTAGTAAAAAATCCACCGAATTTACATGCAATCCGTTTTTACATCCTTGTGGTTAACCGCAGACTACCCATTTATTCAGGTAACATAAAACTATAAAGTACAAAACCTCTAATAAGATGAAAATAGTAAGTTACTATTATTTATGTATATATCGCACATGTATCTATTGAAATAGTTATATTTTATAAGAAACATTACTATTATATATAAAAATTAAGATATTACATATGTACGTACATATATCAACCTACGTAGTAGTGATCTCAAATATCTACAATTAAAAATTTCAAACAGGCCTATATTATTGTTATAAAATTGAAGACATTCACCTATTTTATGTATTTTCTGGTTATAATTTCCCAAACTTAACATAAATACAAATGAATGTGGACTGTGAAATGAATTCGTATTCAAAGAAAATTCATGCCGAGTTGGAACTCTTACAAAATGGTTAAATGTGTGTAACTCTACGCTTGGGTTTGCTAGTATTGTATGATATATTTTTCAGTTTTATGGTATAGTTATTTCTAGAACTTAATTACAAACATTTCAATATATATTCATAGATTATTGTTACTAAGCTCTGAGAGGTGTACTAACATTTCGATCTCATGGGATCCTACACCATTCTAAAAAAACTTTATAGGAGTGTTAAAGAAGAGCTTATGGAACGCAAGAACAACAGTGAGAGTAATTTCAGAATCAAATACGTTCATGGTGTCCTTCGAATAATTTGGACTTTAAACAAAGGAAGCCCAACAGACGTTGTCCACTTAATATCCATTATCAGTATGTTAGTGGTCTTCTTGACAACACTCACATATTGCTGCTGATTATTTTTCCTCCTATGATGTTCTACTTTCGGCATTTCAAACATAGATGAATATCCAATCTTAACCATTCTACTTTTCACCGAGACTAGGATCGATATCTAACCCAAAATTTCTTTCTTCGTCATATTCTTGTGTTCGACATAACCGGGACTGTCTCGTTACTGGCAGATCTTTGAGCAACGATGTTATGATGGCTTTCTCAAATAATATTTCTTATGAAATTGTTGGTATTAGAAATATGCCGTGATCTTTAGTTGATTTACTGATGACCAGGATTACTAATGAGGCTCAGTATTATTACTACTGAGTCCTAGTTTATATTACTCCTGACTTAGATTTCGATTCTTTAGAATATTTTTAAATATTTAAACGTGTGGTCATGACTGGTGACTTCAATATGCCTAACTATATTTCTGTATCTGGTTCTTGCGATCTAAAACTTAACTTATTTTTGTCTTTTATGGAATCTTTAGACCTGCACCAATTTAACAGTCTATACTGATAGAACACTCGATTAGGTTTTATCAAATTTTGTGAGTAACATTGACGTTTTACACGATTCATTAAGGCTTACTGCTGAAGATGCTCCCATTGACGTTCTAAACGATTCATCAACGCTTATTGCTGAGGATGCTTATCATACTGCTCCAGACATCACTTTACCTAATGCGAAATCCTCCAAACTATCTTTCCTTCCATTAGATACAATTTTCAAAAAGACGACTATTATAGGTTCTACTTTGATTTTTCTGCGACGGATAGGTTCTTTCTTGCCAGGCTTGCCAGGATTTTTACAGAAATGTATATATATATATATATATATATATATATATATATATATTGTATATATATATATATATATATACATTTCTGTAAAAATCCTGGCAAGCCTTATCGACAATCATCAAGAAAGAACCTATCACTATATATATATATTTGGGTCTGGGAAAAAGTTCGTATATGGCATTGGTTGCCGATAACTAAAGAAAAACAAGTCACAGCGACACCACCGACGGCTCGTTTTTTAGATGACCTTCCGAACGTTAGTTTGAGCGTAGAAATATTGTAATCGGTGCAGTTAAAGTTATTCGCACTTGAAAATGGAGAAGAATTTTCAATTCTGCAAGGCTTGTGATAAAATTTGTGCTGTGTACGGTGACTATTTATCGAAATCTGTTGCGCGGAAATGGTTCGCTCGCTTTCGTTCTGGAAATTTCAATGTGAAAGATGATCACGCTCCGGTCGTCCAATCACTGAAAAATCTGATGAAATTCTTGAAAAAGTCCAACAAGATAAGCATATCAGCAGTGTCGATATTGGCATGGAGCTAGGCATTGACCACAAAACTGTTTTGAACCATTTACACAAAGCTGGTTATTGACGTATGGGTTCCTCATGAGTTGAACGTGAAAAACATGATGGATTTCTGCGATGCGCTGCTGAAACGGAATGAAATCGAGCCGTTTCTGATTTATATATATATATATATATATATAAAGGATGGTGAGCTCTAAGCCAACATTGACGCCAAAAAAAGTGATGCTGTGTGTATGGTGGGACTGGAGGGGAATTGAGCTACTTCCAACTGGTGCATATGTGCACAACTGAGAGAGAGATTACGCCAGGCGATTTAAAGAAAACGACCCGAATTGATTAATAGGAAAGAATGACAACGCCCGACCACACACTTCTTTGATGACCCGTCAAAAATTGAGAGAGTTTGGTTGGGAAGTTTTGAATTACAGTGTATTACTATCATCTGTTTCGCTCTGCTCTGGAATTAAGTTGGTTTCAAAAAGCCTATACTTTAGTTTTTCGACCAGTTTTTCACCGATTCAATCTATCAAAAGAATGGCGAAACATTGTCGATAATAATGGAGCATATTCGGTTTAAATGAATTCGTCCACGCGCCATGCGGGGACCATTTTTTACCGCCACGAACTTTTTCCCAGACCCATATATATATATAGATATATATATATATATATATCTATATATATATATATATGTTGCATATCTTTTAGAAATTGATTTAACTTGCATATGTCAAATGAAACAATATAGAGAAGTACAGTAAAATATGTTTATATTGGCCTTGTATTTAATATTTTAGTGTTATTAACGTGCTTTGTTTCTCTTTCAATTTACCTTGGTACTATTTATGTAACTGAGAACTATTTAAACGAATAATTAATTTTAATTAACACCCTTCATTTTCATTTAAAAACATATGTAAATTGCATACACTACTCCTGAAAAGTTTGGAACTAGCTGCGGTTTCTAAATTTTTGATAAAGTAGTTAATAGATCTTACTTCCAAAATAAAAGTCTGAAACATAAAAGTAAACTATCTAAATCGTAGCTTAATACCCTAATAAATCAACACTAGATGCTTGAGATAGCTAAACCTATACTTTCAGTTCAAGTCTTCCTCTTCATTTTGATACCGTTTTCTTTTAAAAAAATTCAAATTACTTCTTTCACATTTTTTCTTAGTTTCACCAAACATAGTTTCTTTTACAATATATGATAAAACTCCCTCATTCAATACTCCATGTTTCACCATAAACAAAAAGTATTGTTCACTAAGGGGTTTATATATTTATTTATTATATTTTTATCTATATTTCGCCCAACAAAATTTCTCCCATGAAAACGACGAAACCAAACATGACACAAATAAATTTAAGAAGTAAATACGAAATTTCATAAATCATAAAGAAACATAATAATTTTTTACATGTATGTAAGTATACGAAATACAAAAATAGTTCAAGAAATAAGTAGAAAGAAACCAGTCTGAGTAAAATTCCCATAGAATTATGACGAATATCTTCTGTACAAGATATTTTATTAAAATTAATGTTTACTATATATAGAGACTACTTTAATTCTTTATCAGTTTTAGAAGGTGGTCAGGAAAATGTAGTATGGTAACAAATCGACAATCGAGGAATGTGAAAATTTAATTCTTGAAGGAGCGAATGACAATCGACCTCATTATCTAAAGAGTGTTTCTTTTTTGGAGACGAAAAACTTTAAATTGGCAATACTGTTTTCTGTGACAGCCGATTTGACAGTTCACGGTTGTTTTGGAGTTCGTTTGGTTTGGCAATTCATCATGAATAGACTCATGCCGGAGCAACGTTTGCAAATCGTTCAAATTTATTTTCAAAAACATGGTTCAATTCGAGAAAAACACCGGGCATTACGTGCATTTTTGACGCTCATAATCGTCCACTAGAGCGATTAATTCGAGAAACTATGGATTGTTTTCGTAATACGTTTACTCTAAACGATAAAATACAGCTCGTAAGAGGTCGTACAGTGCGTAAACAACAACCGATTGATGGTGAGCAGCGTAGTGTTGTTGATGATGATCCAAATGCGTTAATTCGTCATTGTGCTTGAAAATTAAACTTGTATCCTTCCAGTTTATGGAAAATTTTGCGTAAAGACCTTGGTTTACGTGCTTGCATGAGTCAACAGGAATTGAAGCCACACGATCATCGTTCGTGCCGTACATTTGGTGAATGGGCCGAAGGAAACATTGCTATTGATCCACAATTTCATTTGAAACTTTTGTTCAGAGATAAAGCACACTTTTGGTTAAATGGCTATGTCAGTAAGCAGAATTGTCGCATTTGGAGCGATGGTAATCCACAAGCCATTGTCGAAACACCATTACATCCAGAAAAGTCACCGTTTAGTGGGCTTCATGGGCCGGTGAAATCATCGGTCCATATGTCTTCAAAAATGATGATGGTCAGAAAGTTACAGTCAACGGTGAGCGTTACAGAGACATGATTACTAACTTTTTCGTGCCTCAATTGCAAGGCACAATGTTGCAGACATGTGGTTTCAGCAGAACGGTGCCACAGGCCACACAGCGCGTGATGAAATTAATTAACGAACCATTAATTTCATGAAATGGACCTGTTAACTGGCCACCTCGTTCGTGCTATTTGACGCCATTAGATTATTTTCTCTGGGGATATGTAAAGTCGCATGTCCACGCCGATGAACCTGAAACAGTTGAGCACTTGGAAGCCAACATTCGACGCGTTATTGCTAACAAACGGGACGAAATGCTAAATAATATCAACCTTTGTAATAAAATAAATATCAGCGTACCATTTTAAATTTGTAACTGTATCTCATGAATTTTTGAAGTTGTAACATGATAAGTAATAGCTATAACTACGCTCATATTCCAGTTAGCATAGATAAAGGTGTATATACTTACAAGTCTAAAAATAATCGAATAAATTATGGTCTATGTATGAAACTGAATACGTACTACGTAGGATATTTAACAAGTAAATCATTGTCAGGAAATAACTGCGTTACGCAGTCGTTTCTAGGAATTATAAAAGAACGCCTTCCATTTAAATTTTAACGATCACGTGTTCTTTATATATAAATAATACTAAATTGTTTGTGACGCTACTCGATTTCTTTAACGGATTTTTTCAAAGTTTTAGCAACATGTTGAATAGTATTAAGTAATAGGTACGTGGTAAGCGTGTCTAAATGGGTTTAGTGAAGTATAACGAAATAATTTTAAATTACTTTGGATTACTATGTTTAGCGTAACGATGAATGCAGTTGTTTTTAATAAAATGAACATCATAAATCAAACTGGAATCCCCGCAGTCGGAAGGTCATGTAAAATGACATTTATTGCGACAATATAAACTATAAATATTAATGTTGTTTTTACATTGCATACGCATGTACACATATTTCTATGCATATATGCATATATATATACATATAATGAAATAAAAAGAATGAAATTGAGTTGAATTTCCCGTAAACTCCTAATTTAGCTCAGTTGACAAATCAGCTGAGAAGCCATAGACGTTTCTATAAATATTTCTTCTTGCGCGACAAAGTATTCTGCTTAGTAAACGTTTGTCTTGCTTTATACGAGGATAGTTTGACAAGTAGTGAGAATGACACACAGGTGGCGCTCTAATTGGTAAAACAAATGCACTGTAATTTAGGTTGCCTATTTATATGTTTACATTCCGATATTTAGATAAATCGGTTGATTAGTTTATTTTTGACAGCTGATCGAAAAAGAAGCGATACGTCGTTTTGTTAAAATGGAAAAAGCAGAGTATCGTGGGGTGATTAAATACTTCGTAATTAAGGGTATGAAAGCTACCGAAATAAAAGATGAGTTACGGGAAACATTAGGTGAATCTGCTCCATCATCCGCCACAATAAATAGATGGGTAAATGAATTTAAACGTGGTAGAACAAACTGTGTTGATAAAGCGCGCTCTGGAGCACCCAAAATCGTGACTTCTAAGGAAATGATTATAAAAATCCATAATATTATTACGCAAGATCGACGACTCATAGTGAGAGAGATAGCAGACAACGCAAGAATTGGGCCTTTCCAGGCTTTCGGCAAGATGGGTGCCGCGATTACTTACGACTGATTAAAAGTTCACTCGTTTGCGCATTTCCAATGAGTGTTTGGACCTTTATAAGCGGAATCCGGTTGATTTTTGTAGGCGATTTGTTACTTGCGATGAAACTTGGATATACTACAATACACCCGAAACTAGACAATAGTGAAAACAATGGTTAGAACGTGGTTCTGCACCTCCAAAGAAAGCGAAAACCACTTTATCGGCAAACAAGGTGATGGTATCAATTTTTTGGGATTCAAAGGGCATTTTGCTCATTGATTACCTTCAGAAAGGTGCCACAATAAACGGACAATATTATGCAGAACTTCTGCAAAAATTAAATGCTTAGATTCGTGCTAAAGGGCAAGTAATGGCAAAGAAAAAGATTCTGTTTCACCAAGACAACGCTCCCTCGCATAGCAGCACAGTTGCGATGTCCAAAATCCACGAGTTGCATTTCCAATTAGTACCGCATGCGTCTTATTCGCCGGATCTAGCCAGTCCCTTCCGACTTCCACCTTTTTACAAAATTGAAAACGGCACTAGGTGGAAAGAAATTTTCGTCTAACGACGAGCTTATCATCTTCGTAAATGAGTATTTTGTAAGCCTTCCGGAATCGCATTTTAGAGATGGCGTAAGGGCATTGGAGCACCGTTGGAATAAATGTATTGCTCTTTTAGGAGAATATATTGAAAAATAAAAATTATTTTGTATTTAAAAAATTCGTTTTTCTTTTCTACTCTCACTACTTGTCAAACTACACTCGTATACTTATATTATATTTATATTTATGTGAATTGAATAACATGTATGTTGAGAATATTTATTTACCTTTAAGTTTTGGAAATATATTAAATCTCACTTCAACCAAGATCTTCCTTTTAATATATGAAACGTTTTACTTTCCTAACACTATTTAAAATAGCTGCGATCGTTGTGGGCCTAAACTTCAATGATAACGTATCCACGGTTCAAAACTTAAATATTCTGATAATTCTTTATATTATATACAATAAAAGGAAACATGATTTTAAACCTACAAAGAATTTTGATATTATTTTCATTTAAAAACATATGTAAATTGCATACACTTCTCCTTAAAGTTTGAAACTAGCTGCAGTTTCTAAATTTTTGATAAAGTAGTTAATAGATCTTACTTCAAAGATAAAAGTCTGAAACATAAAAATAAATTATCTAAATCGTAACTTAATCCCCTTATAAATCAACATTAGATGCTTGAGATGGCTAAACCATTACTTTCAGTTCAAGCCTTTCTCTTCATTCTGATACCGTTTTCTTTAAAAACAATTCAAATTACTTCTTTCACTAATCTGGTACGTAGACTTCCGCGGTCGTGGTCCATACTATCTTCTTCTGGGCTTCCGGGCTGGAACCGCGTCACTGGTATAACTGCCGACGTTTCGTACCCACTCGTATGGGACGTCTTCAGGGCTCTACTACTGCTATTGTCTGTCGCACTGAAACTGAATAGCAGTAGTAGAGCCCCGAAAATGTGGGTACGAAACGCCGGCAGTTATACCAGTGAGGTACTTGAGGTATAAATTAACTCTCTTAAGTTGAGTCTTGTAATATATGTATGCGTGACTATCTATTGCACAAATGGATATCGTATTACTCAGCAGATACATATCAATAGACCCACGTAATATCTTCTAGTTTAATTTTTAAAAATTATAAAATTCTTTGATAACGACTTTCATCTGGATTCTAATGATAATCTTGTTAAAAGAAATTAAATACAGGCATGAAATATAAATGCTGGGGATATCGTATCATCCACCTTTATTTAGTGCACCACTCTGCATATCCCGAAATCACAAATTAATTCTTATTAAAAAATTTTTAATTCAGAATTAAAAAATGTCAAAAAATCTGTATATTAACGAAAATAAAATCAAATATTAATTTAATATTTCTAAGTGACCTCAAAAGCACTGATTATATTCGTAAATATCGATGAGATAAATGCAAAGCTATGTCTTGTTTGCTTCAAGTTTTATGCATTCTACTCGCGTCTCCTCGACTCCTCTCTCTCTCTCGCGACGATTTTATCTTCACCCATGCGCCTTTTGAAATTTTGAAATCTTCTCAAATTGCATAATTTCTAAATTGTTTTTTACATATACGATTATGTGTTTTTAATTCGAATTATAAGATTGATTAAACGGTCAGTATTCAATTAATTTATTACATCTTCAAATCTCGGTGCTATCTATATCCAAAGTTTTTAACCATAATTCGAAATACAGTGGACTTTATCCTTGTAGGTTTGCAACTTTCATAATAATATATATCGACATTATGAACAAAGTGGTCTACAACTCAGTATAATTTTATAAACATGAATTTTACGATCATTTATTTGGGTAATATAACTTACCTCAACACTGCATTGTTTCGTATCCTTTTCACGTACATTACCCTTGTGTTATTGAAATAAGATATAGATCTCTATTTAATGAAAATTATGGTTTATATTATGGTTGAATATTTTTAGATTAATATATAATATGAATCATGTGGATATTTGATGCCTTGCGTTGACCAATTCCGTAATTGTAACTTATCCTACGAGTAATATCTATTGAAAAATTCCTGCTTGGAACGTATTCCAACTTCATATTTGTCAAGAATTTTACACAAGAAGAATGATACATATTCTTTGATGGACAGTGTTATGGATGCAAACTGAGAACAAATCTTATACATTCAGAATTTGAAACTAAGTACACAGTAAACAATGTTGGAAGTAGTTTAATACCTTGTGTCAATTTATTTCTAACGAAACTTTGTTTTAGTTAAACATGATGTTACAATCTATTGAATTTTAAAAGAAGCGTCTTATAATGAACAACATATTCTTTAAAAAAACAACAGAATTAAATGAAAATATATTAAGGTAAAAGTGTATATTTCCATTTTGGTGCATAGACACTACATGGTAAATTTGGATATTAAATTTAATTCAGTATACACAAATTAAAAATATGGGTTTTCGACTAACCACACACACGTGTGTCATAGAAGGTTATGTACATACATGATTTTATCGTACACTATAAATATCTTCTATGCTTCTCGATTACGAAAGACATAGTAATGTGTTTTATCCAGGAAATTAAAAGTTTTAACTGAAAAATGGAACATTAAAACAAAAAATATATTTATAATATACTATATGTGCTATATTTCAAGTAAATCGATTGAATTTTGACTTTTAAAAAATATATGGTAACAGAAGGAAAACCGTTGTTGAGCGAAATTAATATAACCCAATCCACAGGCCAAAAATAATGTCTATTCTCAATATATTATAGTAGTAATTTTTAAATATATAAACATTTTATTTATTTATCATATATTGAGGTTTATGATATAATTACAACAAAAATAAAAATTGAGAAAAAGTTACCTTAAAAAATAGAAAAATACAAAATAATTTTCTTAAAAAAGACCAAAACTAAGAATATGAAAGGGACTTACTCAAAATTACAAACTACTTGGTATCTAGAACACAATGCAGAAAAACTGTCAAATCCCACATTGCGCAACTTGTGTATCACAACAAATAAAACGAAACTACTAAAGTTCTCTTGCATCATTCCAATTAATTTTTTTGTTTTATTTCTTTATTAACAGGTGTTAATTGCGATAACAGACATTTTGATACTTAAACAAACTGAAAACATAATAAAAAAAGCTGTTAGATTTCATATATTTTCATATTTGTGTTTGCTCTCATTAACACGTCCAGAGGCTTGATCACTCTTCGTTTTCGTGATCAATTATATGGATCACTTAAATATCTAAGTGAAGTCAGGAATTTGTAAATATTTAAGATTTTTGTATAAGCTTGTGTACGTGATAGACGTAATGTTTGTTTATGTAGCATTTTAGCGATTATTATCAATTTGTTATTTCTACGCTTAAAATCTTGGTCTTTAGCAGGTATGTAAACAGAATGAGACGCATGTTACATAAATTGTCTCGTCTGAAAAGTCTATAATCAAAAATGTCGAACTCTTTCCTTCTCCTTGGAAATATGTAAATTATTGATAGATAAAATTCCAGGTAGAAGATGCTCCACTAGGACAACTTGAAAGTATTCCATAAAAAATGGGGAATGCTATAATAGTTAATTATTCATCCCTATTTGGTTTTCCTACGTACCTCTGATAGTGTTATCATATACTTACACCTTTCTAACAAATGCTTTTTACTTTTTACAATATTATTGAAATTTCCAATAGTAAACGTTAAGACTCAAGTACCTTAATTTAATATTTAATAAATATAGTTAATATTTCCTGTTTATGGCAGACAGAACTTTTTCTGTTATTTACAACTTTATTGGAAACTTTGCAATTGTCGGCTCTGTCAAGCTAGATGCAATTTGGTAACGTGCGTCACAACAGTTCATATTAACGCAAGTGTTACATAAGCGCAAGCGTTATCGAACATTGTGTGTGCAGTAATATGCAGTTATTTTGCGAATTTATAATTATTGATTAAAAGTGACTAGGGAAGAAAATTAATTCTGCTCTTATTTTAATTCTTGGTATACTATTTCTAGGAGTTTCATTCTTACACATTTCCTAATTTTTAATTAAGAAATAATAAATATAAACACTCTTTCTTTCTTCACATTCCGTAGTATGTTTATTACATTCTCAAGTACTAATTTTTTATCTTATAATAACTCTTATTATTATGTAATAGAGATTACTTTATCTTAATATTATATAACATTTTTTTTACTAATATCGATGCATCGGAGCAATCAATTGGTACAATCACTTCCACAAAAATGTTTGCGATCTAAATCGCAATTGTTACTCTATACCTTTAGGTTGAGCCGTAGCGATATCAAAGCTAGAACGAGAGCCCTTGTGCGTTTCATTAAAAACGAGCAATGATATACATGAGCTTGTGTTCATTTTCGGCTTGATAACAAAAAGCTTCAAACAACTGCATTGTCTCTCCCTCTCTCGCTGTTTGGGCAATATTTAAAAAAATGTATACCTACATTAACTTCATTTCGCAAAATAGGGAAAAATTGTGAAACGCGAGGAACAAACTTCTACATTGCATTTTACGTCTTGTTTTCTATAGAATACTTAATTTTGTGAACGTAATTTGAATTCTGAGATTTAATGAAAAGGGTACTAGGAAAGTTTTACAATATGACGCAACAATGAATCGTAGGAAGTTGCTTGTTAGGACATGTTCATATATGCATAGTAGCCGCCGCGCCATGTCGATGGGCTCAGTTATTCATTAACAGTGAGAGTGTAAAATGCTTGCGATGGCATCGTGGTTACGAAATGAGATAAGGGCAGTTTTGCTTTATAATTTCGTGCGTGGTTTAAACATAGACCAGTGCTTCGAAGAAATGACTCTTACACTAGGTGATGTTTGTCCACATCGCACAACGATATTCAGGTGTTATAGAGAAATCCAAAGGAGAAATGCAACTGTGGGGAATGCTGAGAGGTCGGGAAGACCATGAACATCAGTAACGGAGGAAAACGTTACTACTATGAGGAAAATGCTTGGCGAGGACAGGCGAGTGACTTACCAACGGAAAGAGGGTACTTCAGGTCTAAATGCACCTGCAATTCGTTCGATTCTGCATGATCATTTGCAGGTGAAGAAACTTTGTTCTCTCTGAGTGCCGCATCGACTGACTGAAGAGCAGATGACACGACGTTTAACTTAGTGCCGGGAGATGCTAAAAAAGTTTAATAAGGGACAATCTCGGTATGTGAACAACATCGGGACAGGTGACGAGACTTCTCTGTGCTATTGCGGTGTGCCGACTAAAGCTCAAAATAAAGGTTGGGTCTTTGATGATGAGGACACACCCGTAGTTGTTAGAAAATCCCTATCTGTAAAGAAGAAAATGATAGTTGTATTTTTCAAATCAAATGAAATTGTGGAACGCGTCGTTTTGGACACACAGAAGACAGTCGTAGCTAAGTGGTATACTGAACAGTGCCTGCCTAAAGTCATTGGATCTATGAAGAACCTTCGCCCAAAGTCGAGAATGGACACCTGGTTCCTCCATCACAATAATGCTCCAGGTCACCGCGCCAAAGCCTGCACCGAATATTTGACCACGACAGAATTGAAACTTCTCGAGCATCCTCCCTACAGTTCAGATCTTGCTCCCTGCGATTTTGCACTGTTCCCGTATGTGAAAATGGAGCTGAAAGGGAGGCGGTTTTCCAGTCATGAGGACCTTCTACGGGCTTGGGACAACGAGTGTGCTTTACTCCCTAGTCAAACTTAGCAGAACTGGTTTAAAGATTGGTTTCGGAGGATGGAGAAAAAATTAAATAAGCAAAACTTTCCTAGTACCCTTTGTATAAGCAGATTACGTAGAGAACAAAAATACATTAATACTATAACAAACATTGATATATAATAGATATTTATTTATTTAAAAATTTCAAAACTCATCTAGCATATTGCTTATGTACTGAAAATAAAGAAAAGCTGCGTTTGCTAATTTTTAGTCCATCACGATATGTAGGAGCATTTGATAAATAGCAAAAAAAATTTGACAAATCAGTAAAACGTTTGGCATAATGTTGACCAGGTCAATGCATTTGAAGTAATTTGAAATGTGTTTGATACACTGTGAAATGGAAATGACAACTTCAGTATTATAAAATTTTCTATCAACCATATTGATGCAAATGTTTGCAATTATTGTTTTGATTTTGAAATATCGTAATAAATAATTAATGTAATTATATTAAGAATTAAAATTTGCGAAATATATATGTATGTATATTAAAATTATTAAATTATACGCAAGTAAAAACTGTTAATCTCTGAAACTGGTTTTCGAAAAAATCAATGCAGCGCTTGACTTGAAGTATGATAGTTGATTTGAATCGTGAAGCGTGAATATTTTAATAGCTATTTATGACATAAGTGTTAAAAGTAATGTTTTATTTTGAGTGAAAAAGTTTGCGAAACGATCGAAGCGAGTGAAGCAATTTCACGAACAAAATAAAACTTACTTTTAACACAAATATTATACAGTACGTTTTTTGTATAACTGTCCTATTCTGATAATAAAATAGATAAATTTAATATTTCATTAAAATCAAATTTTGACGTTTCTTGTCAGTTAGTTATTATTTGACGGTTTTTTGAAATTATTATCGCATTTACTGTGAAATGTGATCGTGTTAGGTGACACCGAATCACCTTAGTTACCAACTAACGATATTGTTTACAGTTTGTGCTTTTTACTAAATTTGGTGGTGTTTAATGTATATCTCGCATAATGAAGAATAATAATAGTGATGACTTGTATCTTCCTGACGATATTGAAGAAGCTACTAGAAGAAGCGCTATACTAAATTAATTACTAAAACAATCGGTTCAGCAGTACGATGTTGCGTATTCTAATTTTCTCAGCTGGTGTAAAATGAAAAACGTTGAAGGAAAATTCAGTGAACCCGTGTTTTTAGCATATCTTGAAGAGAAATCAAAAATATGGAAGTCGTCAACTTTGTGAAGTTTTCAATGATAAAGTGGAATTGCTCGTTAAAAATGATGTTGATATAAGCAAATATTTCAAGGCGATAGCATTCTTAAAACGGAAAAATTAAGGTTAGAGTCCAAAAATTCAAAAACCCTTACGTTTGAACAAATTCATATGTTTATAAATGAGGCTCCAGATGAAAAATACTTGACGGTAAATGTTGCTACTGTTTTTGTAATATGTGGAGCCTACCGGCGGGAAGAGCTGTGCAATTTATTAATAGAAACATTGAATTAATAAATAAATCATCGATTGTTCAAATTCCAAATACTAAAATGAAAATGAGTGGTTATTTTTGGATAATTGAAAAATACGTTGACTATTTTAGTAAGTACGCTCTTTTAAAATTATTAAATTATTTATTATTATTTTCATTTTAGTATTTGGAATTTGAATAATCAATGATTTATTAATTCAATGCCTTCTATTAATAATTTGCTCTGAAACACTCAAATTATAAATGCACTGCCAACGCAGTTGGTATAAACGCGTTTGGGAAAATGCCCTCCATCTGCTTCTTTGCTAACAGACTCAAGACCAATATAACGAAAATAAAGAAGCATGAAAGTTGATATATAACCCCTTGCCACATTAATTTACCGATTTAACTGTTAATGCTGATGAAAAAAGTGTACACTGTGTACATTTTGGTTCTCAACGGTACGGATCTCGTACGGAGTTCGTTTTCGTACGGGTAATTTTCGCCGTAGTTTACCAGGTGCGACACTTTTTAATTATTTGCTAATGATGACAACTTAGTTGTCGAAATACGTATACAGAATACGAAAATTAATGTGGCAAGGGGTTATATATCAACCTTCAGTGATTAACTGATGAAATTGGCAACTCAGCTAGTTCGAATGTGTTACAAGGTTTTTAAAATTGATATCAGCAATTGTACTATTAATATTAATGTTAATAAATTACAATAACATAAAATTTTGTACTGTACATAATAAAACTTGGAAGTTCTTTTGAAAATTTAATGATTATGACACTTTTACTCTTGTTTGGTAAAAAAAGATAGTGTTAAAAATATTTTTAATTCGCTACTTTGTAAACGTTGTGTGTTAATACACTTGACAGTCATTAAAAATGTTACTTTTAATGACAGTTATACAAAAATAATTTTTTAGAGTAAACCTGTGGCCTAAAAATTTGTCATATCATTTCGACATTTAACTAAATTATGACTAAATTTACACATCGTGTACCAGTCTTTAAATTTTAGAAGTTATTGTTATACGAATGTAATGTATATTATCTCTCATACAATGTATATATTTAATAACGAAACAAGTTGAGTGCAATAATTTTAAATAAAGTGTAATTAAAATAGTATAAAACTAATGGCTTGAAACACATTTATGAAAACTATATGTAGAACATAATAAGGAAATACTAACGGATACGGAGTCACATTGGATTTTGAAAAAATCACATTCTTGGGATTTTTGAGGGCCCAACTCGAAAATTACCAAAATGACCGGGGAAATAACACACATCCAAAATATAGACATATTTTATAAACTAACCTAAATTTCTGCATACTCCTTCGCTTATCCTGTTTTATTTTCATAGAAAACTCGTTTTTCTTGATATGTTGTGATTGCAAAATTTAAAAATGGCAGTAATTTTGATGCAGAAACCTTGTAAATACAAGAAATTCGCAAATTTTGTCTACTAAGCTCAAAGTATGCTTTAATCCGCTATTATGCGAGAATTTTAATTTAATTTCAGGGATATCTTTTATTTATTATCTTTTGGATGTAAATACTTGAAACACAATTTTTAAATAATTAGTTATTATTATTTTACGACCATTTTTTTGCAATAATCTCTTCTCTATAAGACAACAATGATTAACAATCCATTTTAACACCGAGAATAAAAAAATGAGTTTCTTTGGCCACAAGTTTAGCTAAGTTTATTCTAAAATTATCACTCAGAAATACGTTTGAAACAGGTACTTAAATTATTCAGCAACTTTTTCTTAAACAATAATTTGTAATAATGTTGTAAAATTAATGGTAATATCCTTCAATTAAATTTCGTCTGAACACAGGTTAGGATACAATCTTGAGGGCGAATTTATGATAGCTATATCTAGCTGTACTAACGATGTATGTGTACCTACTTTAATTACATTTTTTGCTAAAAGTTAATTGAAAAGGATTTTTTAATATTAAAATATTTATCACTAAACGAAATATTTACTTAGTTAATTCTATGGCAAATAATTTTCAATCTCAGATGTTGTTAAAAGCATGTGTAGCATTAATTTTAAACTAATATTGAAAGAAACCAACAATAATTAAAAAAAGGCATGATTATAAATTAAATATATTTATTTTTTAAATTACAAATACAGAAATATGTTACATATAGTTACAGGTTATAAAAATTTATGTCAAATATATTCCTGCTTGCTAGAATAAATGACGTCGATCTTCAAACAATGCAATATTTGTTACAGTGCATCCAATTGGTCTTAAATTCTTTCTTTCGAAGTGAATTTATTTTGTGAGGACTAAAAAATATTACTTCCACTAGAAATAAATGACAAAATTGCCACGTAGAAACATTTAAATTACAATTATCCTGTTCACTAAATAAGAAATGCTTAAGTAATGTTTACATACCGTCTGTACTTCTCTTGACGTTTAATAAACTGATCTATTATGTAGATGACATTTTATACTACGTCTAAGTCTCATATTTACCAAAAAAGATCGTTCCTACAGGTCCCTAGAATTTGTGTTCGTCCAATATTGGTTATATAGCTCATAAAAGTGTAATTTTGTTGAAAATGTACTTTAACAGGCATCCATAAGCAACAGATAAACACTTCCTTTTCGCCGAGTATTTATCAAACAAAATTCGCACAAATTCGTTTTAGCTTATTAACGATTTCAATTTTATTGAGTGGGAACCTGAATTGTGCATGTACATCTTCAGAAGTTATATCTACGGATCGTTTCAGGTACCTATGAATTGTTAAAGGAACAAAATTGGCAATAACCCAAGGAACAATTTTTAAATTTCGCGGAAGTTTTGAGTTGGTAGTAGTAAAAATAAAGGTTAGCTATGATTTCAATTCATTCAAGAAATTAGGAAATACAGTACAATCTCGTTAGTGTGAACACAAAAAATCTCGGCTTGTTCAAACTACGGCATAGGTTCACATTAGCGAGGACGAATTAAAAAGAAATTATTTAAAACATGTTTTTATTATTTATGGGTAGTACATTACATGGCACTACTGGAAAAAATGAAGTTATCCTTGTTTGTACTTTCTTATTAGAAACATTTAATAATATAGCTTTTTCCTGAATATTTTTAAGACTTATAATATGACTAATATCTAATTCGTTGAATTCGGCCCATTTTATTGCAATATTTAGAGCTTCTACAGCAGCAGAGTGGGTTATTTCGCTCCTTTCAGACACTTGAATTTCATCATCGCTTTCTCCCGACAATTCATTCTCATTGCCTTCATTGTCAAATTTATCCATATTCCATTCTTCAATGTCTGCTGCTGTATATGCCACTGGTTCAGGTTCTAGTGCTTGTAACAAAGTGATTGTGTTGCGTATTTCATCAGGTTCTTTGGTCCACTTCTGTTGCAAAATAGACAATGGAAGATCATCTTCTTCATTAAATTCGGTGTTGTTTTTATTTAATATCTTATGCCAACATTTGGCAATTACCGATGGATCTACACGTTCCCACGCAGCTATCAAATTCAAGACAGCATCTTTTAGTAACAGATCTTTAAGCGCAACTGGTATGTTTTCCGTTTTAGAAACTATGGAACTCAATAATCGATTTCTGTAGCCAAGTTTTGTAAGTCTTAATACATTTTGGTCCATAGGTTGAATCAGCGGGGTTACGTTCGGGGGCATAAACATAACAAAAATTTTACCATCATTGCTTCTTAGTTCTTGCGCTGGTGGATGCGAGGGAGCATTGTCAAGAAGAAGGATAGCATTCTCTGGAAGGCTTTGACTACGTAAAAATATTTTAACCTACAACTTTTCAAAATACATCACAGAAATTTAATTTTGCATGCTCACCTCTGGAATAAACTGTTGAAAAAACCAGTTCTTAAAAATTTCTGTTGTCATCCATGCAGTTTTATTATTTCTGTAGACAACTGGATTATTGAAATTTTTGAAGCACCTGGGATTTTTTGATTTTCCAATCACCAGCGGTTTTAATTTATGAGTGCCTGTTGCGTTTATACAACCAAGAAACGTTATTCGCTGTTTTGTCATTTTCAAACCCGGAGCAGTTTTTTCGGAAAATGAAACGTACGTTTTTTCAGGCAAAAGCTTTAACCCAGTTTCATCTGCATTATAAATCTGCTGTTCAGTTAAACCAAATTCCGTAATTTTTTGTTTTAATTGTTCTTGGAAAGGATCGACAAGCTCTGGTTGAGATGATAATTTTTCTCCGGTTATTTTCAAAAATCGTATGCCATACCGCATTCTAAATCGTTGAAGCCAGCCATGACTCGCACAGAAGTTTCCACGACCTCCATTAATTTTCTCATGCAAACTTAATGCTTTTTGTTTAAATATGTCTGCAGTAACAGGATGGTTTTTTTCGCGTTGCCTGAGAAACCACTTATACAGAGCACTTTCCATTTTTGGATATTCAGGTGTTCTTAATGTACATTTTTTACTGGGTTTTAAGGTATTACTGACCACTTTTATAATTTTAGCTTTTTTATTTTTTATTGAACAAATTGTGGACTTCGCTACTCCATATTTTTTGGATAAAGCTGTTACACTCGCGCCTTTTTCGTGTTCTTTTATAATTTTTTTTTCATATAATGATAAACACTTTTTCCTAACCTGAGACATTTTACAATACACTTAAGGATTATAGTAATGTTCAGCTCATACTACATGTTGTGAAACAGGGACAAAGCAACCCATATTCACACAATGGGAATCCCGGAAAAATGTTCCCCATTTCACTTCACAGGAAAGTATCACTTACAATATATGATGTTCATATTACTGAATAATATACACTGTTCACGTTACAGGATACCTAATGGAACAATACTGATGTTCATATTACTGCGTTGTTCACATTAACGCAAGTTCATACTATCGGGATTATACTGTAACATGTTTTTAATGCGTACGGTTTTCGTTTTAATTTTGATTTTGAAATATACACCTTAATTATTAATATTCATGCTGTAATAAAATAAAATATAATTTTAGATGTAGTTATTTTTTCCTTGGGCAACTTAAAACACCCGCGAAATTTAAAAATTGTTCCTTGGGAATTGTCTATTTAGACACTTTTTTCTTAGAGATGGTCTTGATACCACAAAGTTTGCAATTGTTGTTTTGAAAGTACAAGAAGTAGATACACGATAATGGCATTTGTAATTGAAATTCCCCGCTTATTTTTATAAAACACTTAACCTATAAAAGCACGCCACACTAACCGATTGTTTTGTAACGACTGCATTATATGGAGTTAATTTAAGTAATATGACGATAGATAGCAGCACCTCCCAATCTTGCTACGTACAGAATATTTTGAAAGTTTCCATTTCTATTACTAACTCTGTATAAATACAAAATTGTATATAATTATGCCCTATTTTTGTATAAAAATTTGAGGTTACTTTGCATATTTTTAGCATATAGCATTTCCTAATCAATCAATAATAATAATAATCTTTATTTGTCCAACAGCGAATTGCCATTTACAGGACAATAATACATGTAATTTAATTTTAATTTTTGGTGCAGATTAAGAGGAAAAAAAAAAGAAAAAATAATACAAACTGAACTAATATCAATTAGCAATGTATAAATGTATATAAAAAAACAAACATAATTCAAAAACAAGTGCCAAATTAAACAAAATACAGTTCAGAATATTAGAAAACATTTTGAAGCCTGTCAAAACTCCTGCACATAACATGCACAGATGGTTTCAACAATACATTTCTTTTCGCCTTAGGTAATTTAAAAGTAGCAGAGTACCGTGTATTACACACTATACATTAAAGTTAATACAGGCTAATATCATCGGATAATCAATTTCGTTAGCCAAAAATTTGGATAAAAATTTACAGCCATACATTTCACGGCGACAAGACAGGCATTGCATATTATGCTGGTTTAAAAGACCATCGTAATTCGCTCCGCGCACGGGATAAATGCCAGTCACTCTATAGAAGAGATATTTTAGGAACCTCTTCTGGATTCTCTCAACGGATAATTGCTGGCCCATATAGTAAGAAGACCAAACCAGACGCGCATACTAAAACCCGCACCGCACCAAAGCATAATATAACATCTTAAGTACAGCAGTATTACTGAAGTCTCTACACGATCTAATAATAAAATGTTAACTCAAGATTATATTAATATCAATAATAAAATGTTAATGTTAGAAAGTCTATGTAGTGCTCTTTTAAAATATATTTTAATTACATGAAATTAATCAATGAATGTCATCTGCGTTTTCTTTTTAGATTACCTTTCCTTTATTTTTTGTCTTAAATTGCTTTCAGAAAATACAGGCTGTTTCAAAAAGAACATACGTATTTCGAATGCATATATTTATTTAACTTTAAGACATACGAATATGAAACTTTACACACATTTACGAACCTCTTAAGTTCAGATTACAGATGTTCAAGACAACTGACATCTAGCGGCTATTAAATAAACTAGACTATGTATTCGTTTTTCCAATAGCCGAGCCGAGGCGCAGCGATCGATAGTTTGGACAAAATAATACTTTGTAATACGTATATTCTTTTTGAAACACGTTGTATATCAAGGCACTGGAAATATCTTTTGGAATAGATAAGCGAGTCAAACAGCAACAAAACATTGCTGAGAAATTAAATATGTAACACGTTTCCTATGCATATATTTTTATCTATTTTTTAACACGCTCTAATTTCTTCTAGCGATAAACAGTGACAAAAAATTAAAATATTCGTTAGAGATAAAGCCGCAACGAGTCACACAAAATAATAAATATGAAGTCAGTTCTGTTTTGAATAAAATTTTTACTTTACTGCTTAGTTGTTAGTTTACATTGTTACGAGCTTAAAACAGCATTGTGCCAAACAGTTACCAAAGTATTCAATATAACTTAAATGGACAGGGCTTTTAAGTAGATCTTTAAAATATACATACATTGTATGTATAATAAGGGATATTACTTATTATTGTATATAATAATTTACTTTAGTGTTATTTTTAAACCACATTAATAGATACATCATAGACTACTTTTGCTAGATATTTTCTTTTAATTTTTTAGGGTGAGTATCGTAAATGTAAGTTCAATACAAGATAGAATCGTAGATTATTAGTTATAAAAATCACAATTATAATGTATACTATAGATTAATCCGTTTGCAAAATATTAATTTTGTATTTTGCAAAACCTCTAGTGTGAAAATAGTTCAACAGTATCACATTAAAATTATTAATTTTCGAAAATATTCCTTTAAAACGCAATAACCTCAATAGTTCCTTTTAATCATTATTTTTATGGATAGACCCTTACACGTTACCTTACTTTTTCATCCACTGCTGTGCATTAAATTCCGTAAATAAGCGCTATAAGTATTGTTTTAATAGAAATAGTGTAAAAGAATCTATATCGCGTGAAGCAGAAATCAGTTCTTTAATTTACTTTTACTTATTTTTTTTCTTAGACTCGGTTTGTTGAAAATAATATCTTATCCATTCATCTAGAAATTTTTAAAGCAATGCTGTACCCATGGTTAAATTCACAAAACTTATACAATGTGGCACACAATCAAGCCCTAATTTGTTTCTTTTTGTATAATCATGAAGTTAATTAAAAAAATACTTATTCTCTGAATTATAAATATTTATCAGTAGCTTGGAAATTTGTTTTATTACATAATGAATATGATATCAAGAAAATAACTATCTTTAGTATTAATGCAATAGTGAATCTTTTTAGAGCATTTTTCATAGCTCTCTCAAACGTTTCACACAGACGATTCTTCTCTAAATGTTGCTTTCAGTGTGTCTAAAGTTTCAGGCTTATTTATAAAAACGCGATCATTACGGCAGACCCATAAATGAAGTCTGGTACTGATATATGAAGTCGATGTACCACATCGCCGTCTTCGGAAATGAAGCGCCCAAGAAACACTCTCCTTCTAATGACCATTGTCTCACGTGATATAGCGTTGTGGCACTATTCTGTTGATACTACACATGTTTAAGTTCTAGCTCTTCCATTTGTGGAGTTATAAAATCTCGCAACATCGTTCTGTAACGATTTCCATTTACGGACTTGTTCTTTTTTCATCGTTCTCAATAAAAAAAAGGTTCAATTATTTCTCTATCATTAATGCCACCGTATACAGTAACTTTTAACTCATGGAGGGATAGTTCGTGAATAATTTGTGAGTTTTTGCTACCTTAAAAACGGTGGTTTTGCTTATTGACATCTCCATTCACACAGAAATAAGCTTCGTCTGTCATTAATATTTTTTCCCAAAGTTCTACAATTTCGTTTTCAAGGTTTTCGATATTATCGCTGTACTGCAGTCTCCTTTCGTGATTTATAGGAACAATTTTTTTTGCCTCATTTGCACACAATTATATTCTCCTTTAAACGAATTTTTCGAGGTCTGCCAAGATGTGCTACATGAGTCGTAGTCAGTTTCGCAGAAACCGCTGAAATGTCTTCGCTGATGGAACAGGCCATCTGCCAAATTTTCTACGAAATTCTCGTTGAACTAAGCAAGGCAACCGACAAATGTTATAAAAAAATTTTTACAATTTCAGAGCGTTATATAGACGTATACAGATTCATTTTTATTTTTATTTTATAATTTGTAAGCAAATTTGAAATAAATTATAACAACTTCTCATGGGAACTTTCTTCAAATTTCAGGTATTATTTAGATGTTAAGCGACATCCAAACTTCATAAGATTCATTCAATATTCTTTTGAAGTGTACGGTATACACTCCTGCTCATAGAAGCGTTTATAAACTGGTCATTTATGAAACTACTGTACTGTGAAATAATAATTTTTACTCTTTGTCGACGACTTTCTACTTTGTTTGCTAAATTATTTACAAATGTATTTATTAATATATGAATAACTGAATACAGGAATTTTAAGTATCTGCTATTTTTCGAATTAAAATAATATTTTCTTAGTGTATTAATAGTTTTGTGAAATAAACATGATAAAAGTGATCTTTTTTGAATAACGCAGCACAGAAATCCAAGTAACAATTTATTATTATTATTATTGTTTACGACGAAGATTGGTTGGTTTACAAATTTAGTCAAAAAAATGTTTTACGTTCTTATTTAAAAATAGCAAAAACCGTTACAACAGCTACTGTTCATTATTCGCATAAATCGGAAGTTCGCATGAATATCGATATAGCAACATTAAGAGACAAAGACGGTAGATGATATTTTAGGTCGAAGCAGATAAAAGAAGTACTGCAGAGAGGCGAGACAGAGCTATTGTTTATTAAAAAAAAACAAATTTGACATTACGCCAAGAATCGTCGGAATTAGTAAAAAAGAGGTACGATGTATAGACACCGTTTAAAAGAAGTCAAAGTACTATCCCGAAACCTTTACTGTCTATAAAATATCAAGAAAAACGACATGATTGAGCGCAAGTAAATCAATCGAGATTGGTCTAAATTATCTTCACCAACGAAACTTCCTTAGTAGGAAGTTTGGTAGCTAGACATAGTTGTCTAGCTACCAAACAAGAAAGCTTAGACTTTAAGAAAGCATTGTATAGTTGAATGAATACTAAAACGCCACGTTTGGGATGCATCAATCAGCAAGATTTTAGTTCGTAATTTGCTTTTTGACGACAATTTATATGCCAAAACAATGATTAAACGATTGAAAGAACTTTTGAGTTTGGCAATAACATGGACAACTGAATAATACAAGAAGCAATGATTAAGCATTGCAGCCGACTCTTAATAGACTATAAAGCGGTAAAAACATTAAGACAATGAATTTCAAACGTTCGATGCAAGCCTGAGAGAAAATTTGCGGACGTCAGTTGGACGCTATACCTGCCGACACAACACGATACAATTGCTACGCTTTACCTTCATTCAGTGCGGTAGCCCGATATGTTTCACACAGTTGACGGTTAATTTCAGTAGCATTATCTCCTTGTGCGTTTAGAATTCTAATCACTGATCGTATTTCACAACTGGTGAGATTTGTTATTACCGCACTCATTTTAATACTTCTTGCGAAGGTAGACAACAACTCAACTGACAGCAATGTGTAGATTACATTCCCAACAGACCAGTTAATGCTACTATGCATGCAGTATCATCAGTATTACCATGCGCTTTTTGTACATCATTGATCTTGACCCGTACCTCGTATTATAGTGAAGACAACTGGATATCATATTAGTTATAATCTGTAGTGGTATATCTAGTATAGCTTTCAATTGTATATCCCTCTTTGTTTCTCATACAGTATATTTAGCCAATTAATTAATTATTGCTAAAATTTTCCCTTTCTTTTGAATTTCTTTATTTTACCACTTTATAGTAAATAATCCTTCCTGTTCAGACTTTTAGGCCTTCTTAAACTTTGAATTCCATTTGTATTTCTGAAGCAATTTAATTTTGTATATATTTAAAATTGCAAAAATTCTATAAAGATTTCTTCAGTAGTTATAACTAAACTGTTTTTGTCACTATCTATGCATTATTTATGTTGAATTTCTTTACTTTTCCAGGTTGTAGTGAATAATCTTTCATATCAGACTTTCGACTTCCCGAACTGAATCTTCTTTAACTGTGAATTCGTTTTATGTTTCTTAAACAATTTAATAGTAACTTTAAAATTATACATATCCTGAAGCTGTTTCTTCATTACTCTATTTCATAATTAAACTGTTTCCGTCACTGTCTGTACATTATTTTTCCTATTTAGATAGATATTAAGAAACAAGGAAAGGGCACATTAAATCGTATTATAATTACGGAGGTATGTACTTGTACAACTAATCTGATCATACTAAAATCTATTTGTAGTTGGGTCAATAAGAGTGTCTCCTTATCAATGTTAATACCTATACAGATATACTCCTTTCCGCAAATATGTAATATTAAAACAGCATACGATATAATAAAATATTTTAGGAATAATACACATCTTGAGTTGCTCAATAAAGTTATTTATTTAAAATGAAACAAACAACATTCTTTATTTTTGTATGTGCATGTCAATTTTAAAATTGAATAGAAAGAACATTCCATTATACAGGATGCGGTAAAATATAATAACCAGTGGCGGCTGGTCAGGTGAGGCAGGTGAGGCAGTGCCTCACCATCTAAATCTTGGAATTATAACAAGAATAATATGTATACTTTTAAAATTCTTTATAAATTAATTATCATCTTTTATTCAGAATTTATCTTATAAACAATAAGAAAATAGTTTTAAATAAACCGGCATTACAAGCAAAGTACAAATTTATCATTTCATTTTAATTCCGTGCGAATGTACGAGCGCGTATACTTGCCCCGACTAACTTCATGCTTGATCTATGTATATCCCTACTAAACACGAATATTTGAGGCCCGGCCACTCATTGCCTCTCATTGAAAATTTATAACGCACTACAGCAGTCAAAAAAATTCTCAATTTCTATGGAAATTACAGTAAAGTATTAACTACATATTTAAGATAACAAAGAAGAAAAAATATTCAAATAGTTAATAGATTTTTCTAACTTTATTGTGTGATGTTTGAATTTTTTAATAATATAGAAAGCATTATTAATAGGATAAATTAAGTATTTATTTAATGATATAAAGATGTCTAAAGGTTTACATTCTTCTTGTACAGTTTCTCAATATTTCCTCCACGCAAATAATATGTTTTAAGTTTTAACAGGAGTATTTTTATTGTTTCAAGTAGATATTATTTAGATATCAATGTATGTATGTATATATTATTTAGCCTGAAGCCAATTTGAACTGAGCCTCTCATCGAATCACAATCGCCGAACTACCGAATATACTCGAGGCTGACATTCTCGGCCCGAATCGCAACTTACAGCAGTTAAACTTGGGGGAATCACAAAGTTAGGTTAAATATTTTAATATTTGTTTAGTGATATTTTCAGTGATTTAAAAATTGTGAATATGGATTTAGAAAATGTAAGAAATACACAAGACATTGTAGATTTTTTAATATGAAATACGTTCGTTGTTCTATCGGTAGAAGATCAATTATATGTCAAAAACCTTCCAAGACCAAACCCTGGTTTATCAAAATCTCTTACAATACACGGTAAGTCTAACAGAAATTTCAATAATAATAATAATAATTACGTTTTTTGCTTGATAAGTTTAGAGAATTTCGGGAGTGTGATACATATTTCAGTACTGTATACGAAAATTCGATGTCTGACGTATCTGTTGCACATAAAAGGCGTAGAATTGATGACGTTCCAGATACTAAACAAAATTATAGAAAATTATTTTTTGAAATTCTAGATACGTTTATTAGTCAAATTGAAATTAGATTTATTGATTTAGAAAAACTTGCTTTTTTTGATTTATTAACAGAAAGTAAATTTGAAGAATATTCGAAGGCATTTCCTCAGAGGCTCTTAAATAATTTGTTTGAACAATATAAATTTTTTGATCAAATTCAATTAAAAAATGAATTAGCTGTTATTTATAGTGACATGCAACTCCTTGGTAATTCTAAAACACCATGTGAAATGTTAAGATTTATGCACGAACAAAAGTTAGCCATCTGTATGCCAGAACTTTTTAAATTGCTAAGTATAGTAGTTACCATATCGGTAACTTCCGCGTCCGTTGAGCGAAGTTTTTCCACATTGAAACGTATAAAATCGTATGTTAGAAATACAATTGGACAACAAAGACTTAGTAACTGTGCACTAATTGCAATCGAAAAGGAATTGGTTAAAACGATGACGAGGGATGAACGATTTTATAATGATGTAATTGATTATTTTGCTAACACAAAAAACCGGAGGATACCTTTGCTATACAAGAAGTAAAATCTATTAAATGTAATTCTACGTGCAATGCCAATAAAGGAAATTCTCTGTATTTTAAAATATTTTCATTTTGCATGTAATTTTGAAATTTTATTATTGGATTGTTGTTGATTTATATATATACATATATATGTATATATTTGTTATATTATTAAATTTTATATTATAATAGGAATGTATTTATTTTTTATTTTTAAATCCTAGAAGATTGAGTTCTTATTTTCGATTAATGTTTTTAGAATTTGTTTGATATTTTGGAATATTTATTTTCGTTTGACAAGGGTTTGCTTTGAAACTTCGTTTTCCCTTAAAAATCGAATGGGGCGCGATATAGGGCTCAGTTCACGTCTGGCAGCCCTGTTTGTACTGGAAGCCCTATATATATATATAAATATATATAAACTGTTTTTATATGTAGTAGGTATATAGAGTTTATTAATCAATTGTAAACAATTTTGAATATTTGTTATTCTATCTGCCTCACCATGTCAAATACTCACGAGCCGCCACTGATAATAACGCATTTTCAACACAACTACAAAATAATGGAATATGTATTAAACTGAAAAAAATTGAAGCTTATTATACTATGAATATGATACGTCGCTAATGGTCGCCGTTCTTTTTAATGCATCCTTCTAACTGGATAACAAATTTTCACATATTTTGAAAAACGTACCTAGAAGTAGTAAAGATTCATTTGTAATAATTGTTTTCAACTCTCTTAGATGTAGAGTTTAAATAGATTTCAGTTCAAATAGCCCCAGAAAAATCAGGTGCCGAAAGATTTTTAAATCTTGCTGGTCATGAAACCATTCATAGATAGCAAGCTGTTTGCGAAGTACTATCCTTGGCTTATTGAGACCAGTCGTATCCAATTTCGTTTTCAATTTGTGGAAAGAAACTGTTTATGCCATTTGAGCGTAAGCAGCAGCAACATTACCGTTTGACCATTTTCTTCAAAAATAACGTCCAATAATCATGTGCGAGGAAATTACACACTAGACAGTTACTTTAGGGCAATGTAGGTCGCTGGTGAATTTCACGAATTTTTCTTGAGCCCACTAACAACAATTTTATTTATTTATACCGTTTAGATACAGATAAAACTCGTTATTTATGAAAAAATTATCTTGGATACCTTAATAATTGTCATGAATAAGGCCGTTGAATTTGGTGAAGTCTGTGGTTAATTAACTTAATCACTAAGGTTGATATATAACCCCTCTGTATACGTATTTCGACAACCATGTTGTCATCATCAGCAGATAATTAAGCAGTGTTGCACCTTGATACACACTGTGCGTTTTGGCTTCCAACGGTACGGAACGTGTGTGGAATTAATTGTTTCGTACGGGTATTTATTGCCGTGGTCCTCCAGGTGCAACACTGCTAAATTATCTGCTGATGATGATAACTTGGTTGTCGAAAGACGCATACAGAATTACGAAGGTTAATATGGAAAGGGGTTATATATCAACCTTAGTGATTAAAGAAACTGAATAAGGCCATACATTATGGTCTATTGATCTCAGTTTGATCGTTTAGTATCTGAACTAATGCGATCTTGTACGAGTGAAAATTTATCTTTGTTAACATTCTTCGTGTGCTTCGCTCAACCAAATTCAAAACAGCAGCATGTTTAATAGATTTTCTTGGAATTAGCGAAACATTGCATTTCTTACAATTCCTTCGTTAAATGCACTGCAGACAGATTTTGGTTTTCCATTTGACTTTTTGTTTAGAACAGTTTCTCCATTTATGAATCCAAACTTAAATTGTCTTATGTTCAGAACGTTGTTGAACAGTAACTTGTCGTTGAAAACATGTTTAATAAATTTCCCAACACAGAAGATGTTCTGTTGTCCGATGTTCCATTTTGACAAATATCAACAATTACAACAAAATTTTCAAAGCCTACTATTTCTATTAAAAACCATTGGAAATAATCGATTACAGTGATTACTATTTTGCGGAACTCCTGTATCTGTGCATACAAATAACTTCAGCGTCAAGTAAAATGAGTTTCACGTAACGTTTATTTGAATTTTCCAAGTACAAACCACATACAGATGTTGTAATTAATTATTTTATAAATTGACGAATGTAATAATAATAATGTAATTAAAGTAATAAAATTTAATCCTTAAATTAACATGTACTCATCTATCACAATATAGTATTTATTGTGATTGATACTATTTCGTTTATTAACACTTATATTACATTATACGGAATAAAAAGTTACTTTTGGTTCGTCGGATATGTAATTTACATTGCATTTCGTTAATTCTCAGGTACTTTAAATTAAAAAAAATTAATATCTGTGTTTCTTGAGATTATTTGTTATTTAATAACATATATATACATATTTATCTTTTGTAAAATCAAGTATTCGAATTATTCAAATATACTAAAACCTACAGTATATGCACAACCAATGAAAGGCAAAATGGTAAGTAAGTCTCACCATGTAGGACTACCTCACTTTCACAACCATACATGTACAATATATTACTTTTTGTTTAAGGCACTTAATTTAATATGTATAAATTATTCGCACAGCCAATCACAGGGCAATTTCGGCATTTTACTAGCCGGCCAAGGTAAATAACCCGCCGTTTTGAAAACCCAGTAATCATAAGAAACTTTGCCGATAAGCAAGAGCAAAAGAAATATTTCAGCTGTGATTATGTAATAAATATAGTCGGTCCAGTCTTGTTGAGTCTTGCACATTTTATTGGTGTCCAATTCAACGACTCTGAGGTCCATATTATCACAAAAAACTTCGTCGAAATCCTTTATGTGCTTTTCCTTGTTCAACAACCATACCTATAAATAAGCAAAGTACATAATGAGTAAATATCATAGTAAACATTATATCATGGAAAATTGAAATTTATCATTGCTTCTTGTATGAATCTAATTGGAAATTTTATTGTTAAGATAATTTTAAAGTAGTGATGAATTTTGAAATATTCATCAGAAAGCATTTCTTTAAAGAAGACTTACCGCAATAATTTATTAAATAATAGCAAAGACTAAATGGATTGATCTTAAATTCGAATTAATTTATACAAATAGTAAATACCTCAGCTTCATTATATGGACATACATACATATAAAGGTGTTTCAAATTGCGCGGTTTCTTTAAAAATAAATAAAATATAGATGGCGCACTGAATTTGTCTGGGTATGTGGGCATTTAAAAAGTGTGATGCATGACATTTATAAAAATGGCTTCGTACACGGTACAACAACGCGTTCAAATTATTGAATTATTTTATAAAATTCAGCGTTCTGTGAAAAGAGTTTTTAGAAAATTACGTGAATTTTATGGTTTACATAATCGTCCATCTAAAAGCTCTATTGGCCGAATTATTAAAAAATTTCAAGGGACCGGTTCCGTGGAAGATCAAAAGTGAAAAATACAGTCGTAGTGGTCGTTCACAAGAAAATATTGGTTTGGTTCGTGAAAGTGTTGCTGGAGATCATGAAATGTCCTTTAGACGTCGATCACAGCAACTTGGTGGATCAACAGTATGGCGTATTTTACACAAGGATTTAGCTCTGAAGGCATACAAGGTTCAAATAACACAGGAATTGAAGCTATTAGATCATTTAAAACGGCGTTCATTTGTCAATTTCATCAATGAACAACCAGCTGATTTTTCTCAAAAAAATAATGTTTTCTGATGAGGCACATTTTGAACTTGGTGGCTATGTTAATAAATAAAATTACGTATCTGGGGTGAGGATAATCCACGAATTATTCGTGAGAAACCTATGCATCCTAAACGAGTTACTGTTTGGTGTGTATTATGGTCAGGTGGTGTAATTGGACCTTACTTCTTTCAAAATGCTGCTGATATAGCTGTAACTGTCAATGGTGATCGATATCGTCGATTGATAACCGAATTTTTGTGGCCTGACTTAATGAATATTGATCTAGAGGACATGTGGTTCAAAGGATGGCACTACACCTCACTTTGCACACGAATCAATTGATTTATTGAGAGAAAAATTTCCTGGACGTGTAGTCTCAGGAAACGGTGATGTTAATTGGCCAGAGATCATGTGATTTGACACCGTTAGACTATATTCTTTGGGGTTATGTGAAAAGTCAGGTTTATAAAAACAATCCATAATCAGTACCTGCTTTAAAAGATGAAATTATTCGTGTCATTGATGAGATAGAGCCTCAATTATGTCAAAATGTCATTGAAAATTTCAACGAAAGAGTGGACGTCTGTGGAGCTGCAAGACGCATATAAATGTCGTAACTGATACTTCGATTACCAATAAAAAGTTTTTGAAAGTGAATGCAAATTATGTGTTTTATTTGTTCCTCAAAAAAAACGCGAAATTTGAAACACCTTTAGATAGGGTAGCAAGGAAAATGAGTCAATATAGTCAAATAAAGTGGTTGGAGAAAAGCTTTCATTGTGGAAGAGTTTGTGTCTATAAGAAATGGAGAAAATAAACGAATCTTATTCTAGAAGTATAATTGCGAGTTAATTTTATATATATATATATATATATATATATATATATATATATATTATATGTAATATATATTATATATTTTAAGAAAAACAAAAGACAAAAAATGAACAGTTATCCAACTAGATATTGTATTTGCCGCTAGACGTGTCATATTAAAGTCACTTTCGTTTTAAATCATTAATCGAATAGGTTCATTTAGTATTGACTAATAAATAATATGTATAGTACGTGTGTGCGCGCATTTAAGCACACCTACTAATACACATCATCTGTGTTTACTAAATTCTTATCACTTATTTCTAAATTGACAATTTCCTAATAAAGTATAAAAAGGTAGTTAGTAGAGTAAGTGTTAATTAGAACATCAACGAACTCAAATTTATAAACCAAACGTAATGCAGAAAAATATGAAAGAGAAATAAAAAATTTACTTCAATGAAGTTTAAAAAGCAAAAATGCAAGACATGAACACTGAATAAATATTATTCGAAATCCGTATCAGTGATAATTAGTTTACCACTTGTGAAATGAATACATAAAAGAAGCACATCTCATGATATTTGTATTAATAATATTGAGTGTTTGGCATCTTTATAAATTTAGATATGAAATAAGAAGATTTCGGTCACACCTCCCCTTGCTCGCTACTTGTGTCCACTAATGGCGATGAACTTATTTTCAAATCTCATGCTCAAGGCTATTGTCGTTGGAATTTGTTAACTGTAATTATTTACATGTTTGCTCCATTTAACGTAATATATGTACACAGAGTCAAGAGTATTATGTATGTACACTACCGTCCATATTAGTTTGGACAACTAGCTAAATTTAGTAAACTCTTCTAAAAAATAATATAATTGTGTTTAAATATAAATAATATATTTTCATTAGGTCCTTTTCGAAATTTATAACCAATTGCAGGCAAATATATCTATTAGAGCACCTACAAATAACTATTATATTCCATGACTCACTACGGTAATTCCTGTGCCGCCATAAAAACGATTATTTTTGAGATAATACTGCAAGCAAAGAACTTGCGAAACTTACTAGTAGCCCTCACCCCAAAGAGTCTCATCCTCCGAAATATGCATTAGTTTTCAAATAAACTTCCTAACGTGAGCATCACTGATAAGACCGTATTTTTTTATATTAAGTTCTTAAAATGCCAAGAGGAAAACCAACAAATTTAGTAAAACGTTCTGTAATTATTGCTTTTCATCAAGGTTATTCAGTGCGTTAAATTTCCGAAAAGGCACGTTAATAAATCGACTGTTGGTGATATCATTCTGCGACATCAACGCATGGGCAGTTTAAGAGGTCCGGCACATTCAGATCTTAAACGAATAACATCTCACGCCGACGATGAGCGTATAAAATTGCCGAATAAACGAAATAGGACACTCCCAGCACCCGAAATCGCCGCAGAAATGAATCGCGGCCATGCAAGAAAAAATTCTGTTACTACGCTAAAAAGAAAACTAAAAGCTGCAATACTTCGACGGGGAAACAGGCAAAAACGACCACAATGGGCAAAAACACAGAGATTGGAGACCGGATGACTGGAAAAGGGTCTTATGGACTGATGAATCAAAGTTTGAAGTGTTTGGACAATCAAGGCGTGTTTTTGTAAGAAAAGAGAGTGCTCGAAAAATGCTACGTGTTTGTATAGTGCCAACCGTCAAACAGGGAAGAAATTCTGTTTGTTTGGGACGCCGGAGACTTAAAACGAATCGAGGGTATTTTGCGAAAGGAGGGTTATTTAGAAATATTGCAAGAAAATGCAATACCATCGGGACTACGTTTAATGAGTGAAAATTTTGTGTTTATGCACAACAACCTGAAACAAACTCTTAAATAACGAACAAAACAATAATAACTTACAAATATTGCCATGGCCACCGCAATGCCCGACCTAAACCCCATAGAATTGTTATGGGATGAATTGAGCACGAGGGTCCGAAAAATGTGTCCTTCTCAACAAATCTCTTGTGGAACATATGTAAGAAGAATGAAATAATATACCGAATAGAGTCCTTGAAAAACTTGTGAAACGGATGCCTCGAATTGTACGGGCTGTTCCACGCGCTATCAGGAAGATGATCGAATACTATAAGCATCTTTCTGACAGTATCAATGTTTCTTTAATCACGAATTAATATTTAATCCACAAACAAAGCGGTAGCGTAAAATTGCCTGATATTTCGTTTTTGACTAACATGATATAGCGAGCTGTTTACACTACCATAGTTTACCCGTTAATTTATTGTAATAGCGATTTCAAACTAAAGCTCAAAACTTTCCTACTTAAAGTGATAATAATAATAATAATAATATTGACCTATGATTTTCAGATATGTTGTTATGTTGCCTGAACCCATCTAAGGAGCCTACAATTATATATAAATATATAATTAAGCGTTTCACGATGAGAAATTAATAATAATTAACATTGCCTAATATTCCGCCGTTATTAATTACAGAAAATTAAATAGATTTCCTGTATTGGACCATGTTTCAAACCTGTACCTACCAGTCTCTAGACGATTACTCTAACCAATTAAACTACCAAGCAGCAGTTTCGAATCTCTTAATGTGCCAAAATTACATTATGGAACAAATCTAATTGTTTGATGCTCAATGCAGAAAATGTTTAATTCATTATCTGTAAATAATAACGATGGAATAGCATGAAATGTCAATCCCATCTAAAGAGACTACAAGTTCTTCAAAACAAGTTTCTGGGAATCGTTAATGGAACACGTTCATTTGTTTGCAACAGCATGACTCATCGTGACCTTGGTATCCCTCTACTAGAGAAATATGTACTAGAAACAACACAAAACATTTCGAAAATTAGAAAACATCAAAACCTTTAATTGTTTCAACCGCATTTACCAATATACAAGGCCTACATAAATGCCCTCAATACATTCTTCAACAGCTACCGTGTCCCATTCCCGATCATCAAAGATATTAAGTGATATTCTTTCAGGGAGACCTAATAATCCTATAAAAACTGAAGTCAACTAAAAAGTAAAGAACTTTGCTCAGCTTTGGGAAGCTATTTTATGAAGAAAAGCAGCTGCCACAGCCGAGAGAAATTAATACAGACACCGAATCTGAACAGGTCTTAACATACACTGAACTTGTCATAACGTGCAACAATTTGTTTTATATAAAAGGCTACCAATACCTAATACCACAGATCCATATATTGTCATATTTTCTTCATGCTATTCAACCCTTCAACACATTGATTATCTTGTTTATAAAAGAATTTTCACTCTTGTCTTACGTATTGGAAGTTTTTTGTAATTCTTTTAAGTAATACCATTTTTAGTAACATCTTGAAATACGATGTATAATTTTATGGATATTGTTAGAGGAATTTTACCCAATATAAGGTGATAGTTTGTTCAAATTTAACTTAAAGGTTAAAAAAATAGGAATAGATGATCAAAAAAAATGTCCATGAAGGCATTAAGTTTCTGATCTTCTATACCCATCATGATTTGTTTAATGATATATAGCCTAATTGGATCTTAAGCTTATTCCTGTTGCAGAATTTAGGGTATGTTTAATACATTTTTCAGGGTAACAGAAAAGAATTGATAATTTTTCAACAAAAGGTTCTCTTCTAATTTCTTTCTCTTACTATCTGTTTAATGTTGGAAATTCTATGTTTCTAGATCTTGTTTTTAAATATTTTATGCCATCGGCACTTTCGTTTCAGTTCTGTACTATTCTTCTAGTCTCTGTAATGCCGTGTCTTGTCTATAGTATGTGTTATAGAATATTATGTAAGCTTCATATATTCATTTCTCGCGTCTCTTGCCAATCTTTTTCAATTTGATTATCTCTAGAGTTTCAGTGCAGTAGTTGACCCCTGAAGATGTACCATACAAATGGGTACGAAACGTCGGCAGAAATACAAGTGACGCGGTTCCAGCCCGGAAGCCCAGAAGCAGATAACATGGACCACGACCGCGAAAGCCTACGTACCAGATTATCTCTAGATTTGGTTAGCTCATATTTGCGCCATTTTAAAAAATGTCTTAGCACCTTCTAAATATTTCAATGTTGACATTTATTCCTTCATAAGGCTTTCTTACTAAATACTTCAATTTAATTTTTAATATTTTCCTGTTCTTTTATTGTATTCTTTTAATTTATACCGTTATCTATGGTACAACTTTCGGTTCTCTATCTTTTAAATGTCATATTTTGTCTCTTCTTTTGTCTTCAACTTACATGTATCTACAACAATTTGAATTAGTTCTGTTTGTTTTCCTCTTTAATTATGAGGATTAGGTTTTGTACTCGTACACGGTCGACGACTTTATTAATATCCGTCAGATATAAATCTTTAACAAGATTTGGTGGAAAATACACTGTGCTATGAATATATTTAACATTTCAGTCGCGCCTCCCAATGACGCATAAATAGTGGCGTGTCATCTGACATGTAGGTTTCAGTAGTCTAAGATAGCAAGAGGGAAAGGTTTACTGGTTTTAAATATGTCCTAGCTATACATACTTAAAGCTGTTTCCTTGGAATCTCTCGCGATAACCCAAATATTAAAATGATGTGCGACAGAATATTAAGATACATTTTTAAAAAAAAATAAAAAATTTGAATGAAAATAAAGAAATCATAAGAAAGTAGTAAGAAATTCGCAAGAGGTTGTTATTAAAATGACAAATTATGCTGTCGATTAAAGAATCTTTTGTTGATTGTTTGCAATATTACACAATCTGTCGTAATTTTCACAGAAATAATTCATGTAATTTTTAATTTGGTTTGAACTTCGATTAAAAATTATTGCTAACAATGATATTCATATTTTTGACACCAAATATAATTGGCAATTTTAAAACATAGATTCCCCACGTGCAAACAGATATATGTAATTATAACAAAATGTCGTCATCGTCATTTTTAATTTAATTCAGTACAAGAGATAAAAAATGTTTTGCCAAAACGTTCAAAATTATAAGAGGCAAATACATGTTTTTTTTCCGGCCCTGTAATAAGGCGTGATAAGAGCGATAAACCGACTACAAAAATTAATGCACTTCATCTCGGAAAACATGAACAATTGACGTCAGAAGGTACACCCATCACGTTCAGGTCCACTGCTCGCGACGGCACGAACACGTGCTTGTCGGCAACTCAGCACATGTAGATTCACGTGAAACACCAGACCCAATCTCGTGAAAGATAAGCTAATCGTATGTGTAAACGAAAATACTTTTTTTAAAGTTGTTTGTTAAGATGTTTATTGAGTATTATCGCCATTACAGTTGTGATTAACTGATTACATGTATCTAATTTTAGTTTTTGGTGGTGGGGCAAATGGAATTTCAATTTTTCCCATTTGGGGAGAGGAGTTCTTTCTTATTTTTATATTTGCGATATTACAACTAAACAAAATTAATATAATTAATGAAAGTAATTATTTCATTGTCTAAATTTAATTTTATAGGTCAAAATTCCAAATATTGCGCAAACATTGTCAAAACGATATGAAAATTTGTCATTCCATCTATATTTTAATTAGAAGATAAATTAATTTTCTACATACGAGGGCGTACCTAAAAGTAACCGGAATTTCTCTACAAGAACTTGTATTTTGTTTTTTTACAAAACAATCTTAACACCTTCAATATACTCTCCATTTAACTTTATACACTAATTGATAACTCTATTGTTGGAAACATTGTTCGCACTCATTTTTCTGTATGACTACGAGCTGCCGTGCCGTTTTTTTCTTCACTTCTTTCACGTTACTAAAACGATGTCCTTTTATGTTCCTCTTCATTCGTGGAAACAAAAAAGTCGCGCGGAGCAAGATCAGGTGAGTAGAGGGCGTGGGACCAAGGACTGATAAGGGTGTGTGAGCAGGTACGTTGTCATAGTGGAAAACTATTCCCCTGTCTGCCACGAATCGGGCCTCTTTCAACGCCCACCTACAAACAGAATGCTTGATTAACTGTCTGATCGTGTGACACGTTATTCACTTGTCCTACATTTTAAAAAACGACGAGCAAACAAAAATGCTTTTACAAAAAAATGTACTGTAACAAGACACAACCTTATTTGGCGAAAGAACCGACTGCCACGAACGCAAAAAAGTTGCGTCACGCGCAACTGGCGGCAGAAATGCCTGCTAGGCAAGCCCCACTAATGTCGCTACCATTCGGGTCCCTCGTACACATTTGAAAATGTCTTAATATTTTATGTTACGATTGTTTTTTTACTTCGACGAATATTACTGAACGCGCAGACATCTATTATCTCTATTTTGTAAGACTATTATAAGTCAACCACCACCCGCAGTCTTCTTACTAGAGATGGGATAAATCGAGTTTTCAATTGTTCAGCAAAACTATTTCTAACATCTGATCTGAACATGAAAAGTGAGGTCTGTCATTCATAACAGTTTTCCTCTATAGTTCCTTTGATTAATATTGTTGTGTTCTTGCAAATATGGTTCAATTACATTTTATTTTGTAGTTGTTTATATTCCACCTAATCTGTTGATGAACTCGATCTTTTCTGTGAAACTCCGAGAATTCTTTTACTTGCAAAGTTTATTTTATTCGGTGACAAGGTATGTATGTGGTTGACTCTTTGTCTAGTAATAAATATTGTTCATTTAACTGCTTATAGTTTTCTTAACCTCAAACAATTTAATGCAATTGTTAAGTGCGATTATAGACTTGATCCTGTTACTTTCAAGCTTGCGTGTAATACTCTAGTAACGTGGAATAATCTCCCACTTGTTCCAGTTAATGTCTACTGATGTTGATTGCGCAATGGAAAATTTTTATTTTATCTATAACATTTTAAATAGACATGTTCCGAAATATTCTTCTCTATCAACTAAATCTAGATATTCTGCAAGCTGATTCATATAAATTGGCTTATATAAATTTTATCGACGCAAATACATGCCTACACAATCATTTCTTTGTTGTTGGGTTCAAAACGTTTACAGCAATCTGTAGAGATGATATTGCTGCTCCATGTACATTTCTTAGGTTATTATTACGAACAAGTAAAGAAATATGTTGTCGAGTAACTTGTGTTAGGGACTTTTCTTATTAACAACCAATCGAAACATGAAATCCGAGTGACTGCTTAATAATATTTCGAATAATCGAGTACTCGATTCTGATATACATATATACATAAACAACATTTTCAATACATGTATGGTGTGATATTCTCAGTTTTTTCTTTCAAATTTATTTCAAAACGGTTTAATGGGATTTCAGTCCAACGAAAAAGATGACATGACGAATTACTTTTGAAAGAGTCGTTGTCAACCATAGCTCAACAACCCCTACGCTGTTGAATAAAGTTGGAAAATCTCTCTTTTCCTAAACTTTGACACTCAGCTGATGGTATCAAGTTATCATGTAGTCCATTGGTATAAGTAGCATTCTATAAATACCCAATTTTTGATTCCAGTTACTAACGTTGAACTCCAAATCATAGTATTGTCTTGGCCAAGTTTAATGTTAGCGATCAACGTTATCATTTTTATTAATTTTATGACAAACTTTTATTATTCAGAGTGAAAGAAATTATGTCTTCAATTCGTTAATATTATCGTATATCAAAATTTCTTTTTTCAAACGCTTTTGTGCAAAATTTAGTCTTTTATTTATATGATTTTCTTCTTGTTATTGTTTCATGAAGACCTAGGTATCTTAAAACCTTCCGAATTGTTATTGAGCACGTTTTGTGGATAATTTACATTTCCAACAAATTTTACTTCACCGCGCTTATTTAATTCAATTAATTTTCCTAGTCAACAAGATTAGTATTTACTATTTATACTACCAGTACAATAATTTTGAACAATTTGAACTGTAATGCGACTTTTACCAGCAGTTTTTATTATATGGTTGTAAAGTCTTTTTTCTGATTTCAGTTTTAACATATAATCTATCAGATTATATATATATCCTGGGCACAGTTTATTATATCGCTAATATATTAATCCATGGTGTATCTGTGTTTATGTCCAGACTGCAGAGAGAAGTTCTGAATTTATTAAAAATTCGCCTTAATGAATGTAGACTTTCGAACAAGCTAATCGTATATTCTTAAAGAAATAGTTCTATACTTCCAATTGACAACGAAATGATATATATAAAATTGGTGATCATCTGCTTTAAAGGTTTTGTACTGTATACGATCTAGTAAAGAACTTTTTAAATGGGTACCGTATGTTACACGCACACACAATTCTCGTTTATAGAACAATAAAACACCAATTCCTTGATAGCAATTACAGGACAAATGTGTAGAGTTAAAAATAGATTATGCAATGTACCAGTATTAATGTGAAGTGTTTGCTATTAACTTTTTTTTTTTTTGAAACAATAGCTGTCATGTGTTCAAGTGGTTTATTTTTATTTCATCTTTAATGGAATATTACATTTACGAACTACAAGTATAAACGATGTGATCAAATTTTAATTTATTTGAATACTTGTGATTGGCTACGAACAGCCAATCACAAGCCTATTTTTTTCGGTAAAATTTTAAATCGTTTCTCCAGCTGAAATAAACAGACTAATCAAGAAATATTGAAATATAAATTATGTTATGTATTGTAAAAGTATCTTCTTCTTTCAAATACGACATTTATAAAAATTCTGTAAGGTATTCACTAGCATCACATGAGGAAGTATATAATAACGAGTCTTCCAATAAGAGGCTTCATTTTGATAGGTAAAAAACGAGTATTTTTAAGCGAAATGATCAATGTTTATTTAATTGTAAAGAGTAGGTTATGCCATTAATAATGGAAAACAATATCTGCAAAATGGCCGCCACGGCTACGCTTGCAGGACAATATTCTTTTCATGAAATTTTCCATCACCAATTCGAACATTCGCGGCTGTATGTCTTCGATAACTTCACGATTCTATCTTTGAGGTCTTGAATCGATTGTGGGCCATTGGCATAGACCTTATCTTACACGTAGCCCCAAAGACAAAAGGTCTAAAGGTGTTAAATCACAAGATGTCGGTGGCCAATTGTGATCGCCTCTTCGAGAAATCACACGGTCAGGAAACTTTTCACGCAAAAGAGCGATGGTATCGTTACTTGTGTGGCACGTAGCGCCGTCTTGTTGAAAATAAACATCGTCCACATCAATATCTTCCAATTCCGGCCATACAAAATCATTAATAATCGTTCGATAGCGCAATCCATTCACCGTAACAGATGCTCCAGACTCATTTTCGAAGAAGTAAGGTCCAATGATCCCGCCATGGAGAGGCTTTTCAACCATAATTCTTGGGTTTTCCGAGCCCCAAATGCAACAATTCTGCTTGTTAACGTAGCCTCCGATGTGAAAATGGGCCTCATCACTCAAGATGATTTTTCGATGAAATTCCCGATCAGTTTGATGCATTTGAAGGACCCAATCAGCAAAGACACGACGTTGTTGATGATTGGTAGGCATGATGCCTTAAGACCTAAGTCTTTATGCAAAATACGGTGTAATCTCGTTTGTAGAATGCAGAATTCCAAAGATTGACGAAAAATAGACTAACTTGGGTTTTCCTCAACTCTATGGGCTACAACAGGAATACTTTTAGTTGTTCTTGAGGGACGTGCACGAGTTCGATTCGTCACATCAATAACAGTTCAAATTTTTCCACCAGTTTTACAATTGCTGGCCGAGAAGGTGCTTCACGACGACCTAAAAATGCTTTAGTTTTGCGAACTGTGACAGCGATATTTTCACCATTTTTGTAGTGAATTTTAATAATTTTATAATTTAAAGAAATATTAATATAACTCCTGCGTTTGATTAATTTTCTTTACCATTAATAATTATATAAAGGTAAGGAATTCCCATTTACATTCACGTTTCTTAAAATTACCCTCCAAAAATCTACAGCAAAAATCTGATGTTTTCAATTTACTCTTTCGAATTAAAAACAGATTATAATATGATATATGGTAGATTAGTGTATCTTATATGAACACTTATCTCTCATAATTTCCGGAACTATACAGCCATCTATTCGACTGTTGTTCTGTTTTACTCTATTTCACAATCAAGCGTTTTAAATTTTCAGCTACATGATTTTGCGTCCGATCTGTTGTCTATCGTTATTATTTTTAAAAAAATTAAATTAAATTAAGGGATCCTAGCGCTGCGAAAGGCTACACCGGTAGAAAGGTCCCTCGAAACTCATAAGGATAATATTATGATAAGAAATGAATCATGGACGCCACAAAAAGAAAAGTAAAAGGCAAAAATCAATTTTTGTTGATATTCATAAATAAAAGAAACCGAAAGGAAGATGCAGGGTTTAATAAGTATTTTCTTTCATCCTTGTCTGTTCGTAATTAAAACTTTCCAATTTGAATGTAATTAAATAATAAATAAGTTAATAGATTACATATATTAAGTTCCGAATTCGAGGAAGATTTTTCGGTGCTTTCTTTCTTGTTTAGGGTGAAAGCCGACAAGCGAAGATTTCAAGTCGTTTCATGAGCGTCAATATATTTCTCTCTCAACGAATTTAAAAAATCTTTTTTCAAATCTATATATTGCACTTTCTAAAAATAAAAACGTCCAATGTATTATAACAAAATGTTATAATTTCTTAGAAAATGTTTATTTTTAACTTGAATTAAATCACCAATCATGAAACTTAATATTAAATATTCTTATTTGCTTTGCTTATCGTCACGTTACTGTGAATGGTAATCGTTATCGCGCCATGATTACCGATTATTTTTGGCCCGAATTGGAAGATATGGACTTGGACAACATGTGGTTTCAGCAGGACGGTGCCACAAGCCACACAGCACACGTTACAATCGATTTATGGAAGAGTAAGTTTGATGAGCGTGTTATCTCAAGAAATGGACCAGTCGATTGGCCGCCTCGTTCCTGCGATTTAACGCCTCTAGACTTTTTTCTTTGGGGCTACGTCAAGTCATTGGTCTATGCCAACAAGCCGACAACGTTGGAAGAGCTCAGAGCCAACATTGAACGCGAAATAGCAGCCGTTTCGGCCGAGTCATCGAAAATTGGGTTCGACGAATCGACCGCTGCAAACGTGCCCGCGGTGGCCATATGAACGAAGTCGAGTTCCATTCATAAATGTTTTGATTGTACTTCAACCCGATAATAAAGTTTTTGAAATATCTCAAATGGTCTGCATTTTATTTTGAAAAAAAGTTGTCAAGTCCTTATTGGAAAACCCTTTATTTTTAAAGTCAATTTGAACGCAATATCAATCTACATGAATTTATTATTTAACAGATACAGTTTTTAAGAAGTGTTTGCAGAAAAATAACAGTTTCTATGTAATAAAAAGACGTTAACATGTTCTTTTGATACTTTATATACACTTTTAAAATAAAGGCACAGAAGAGGTTTCCAGAAAGCGTCAATTGGGGCAATTGGAACCATGGTCAGTTAATTTTCTTCAACCAATCAACTAAACTGAGACGAATAAATTAATTTAACTTGGTTTGCACATATGCAGCAGGCTGCCAATCCTGATGATGTTGACATAGGGAATACATAATTCAATTTTGCTATTAATCGTAACTTTTATCAACAAATTTTTATTCGTAATTAATTTTACGCCTACATGTACGCATATAATAATATTATTAGATAAACTTATTAACATTATATATTTAAATATCATAAAATATGATTACTTTCAAGTTACATAAGGAGTTCGAAAATTTGCAATCTCATTCCCCTGAATTAGAAATTACTGAAATAAACTACAACGAATTAATGTTTGTGTGTGTGTGGGTCAATAATCTCATTATGTTATTGCTTGATTTAGAGAATTTATACTAAAATTAAAGACAGCAATTACCACATATGCGATATCCTTGAATAAACAAGTGGTTGTTATTTCTGTCTGTGTTGAAAGACTTTGATCTTTCCTTTTTATGTACTTAAACAAAAATATTTACTCAAATAATATATTGTACTGGATAACTTACTCCTACAATCCTTTTTTTTATTATATCTGTATGACTTCATACATTTTTTAATCAATAATTTGTACCTAAATTCTTGCATTTTCAATTACATTTAACCTATGTGTGAAAAAGAGCGGAAAAGTAAGTAAAAAGTAGTATTTCCTATTTATATTCTCTTGCATGGCTGAAAAATAAAACTTGCTAGTATTTAATACAAAATTATTAACCTAAAATTGCAGTTATTTTAATTTTCTAATGACAAAGTGACGCCATCTGATGAATACTAACAAAACTCTACAGTGTATCAATTTTAAATTGAAATAATTTGTTAACTCGTTTAAAAACCTTTTCAAAACATGACTGTTAAATATTTCATTAACAGATGGCTCTGTAAAATAGCTAAAAATTGCATACACAAATTCAATTTCGTCTTCGGCATTTCCTTGCACTGGAATTATATTTAGGCATTTGAAGTAGTGGACTGAAGGGGAAAGTTGTATCAATAGTAGTTTAATTTTGTTAATTTTTTTGACTGTTTTATTTCTAAGATAATAAAAATTTTCTAAACCTCTTTATTGTTTATCTTAGTTTAGGGCTAGAAGGCAATTTTTAAAAATTATGCCATTTATTTATAATTCAATATATCATGCATTATTCATATTTAAAGTTGCTTATTTTTTAATAAGGAGGTAAAATGCTTTCAGATGAAAATATATAACTACAAAAATAACTGCTTTCGTTTCTTATAAAATGTTATAGTCGACATAAAATTATTATGTTGTACTTTGTCTTCCTTTCCACTCTTTTTAACACAATTTAAACCATATAAGTTGTCAAATACTTGTAGTCTGTGGTTACAAATTATATAGTAATTTATTTCTTATGTTATTTAGAAAATTCCTGTTTACAATTATGTTTATAAAGTATTTGAAGAGCAGTGGATTCAAAAATACAGTTTCGTAATGGAATTTCATATATTATGTGAAAACAATGTGTTTAGCAGTCTTCCTGAATTAATTGATTAGACAAATTAATTTACCCGTTGTTTACAATTACATGCTATAAACTTAATCATTAATTCAATACTTTTTTAGTGATAAATTAGTATATTTACTTGTTAATACATTCATAATTTATATATAACCTCATAAAATGAATTTCAATGTTATAAAAAAAAGAACAGTAACACAAAGTTGGTCAATTTTTTCACATTTTAAATAATCTTTAAGCATTTTGGTTGGATACAAACAATAATTTAAATATTGTGAATAGAATGTTAGTATTTCTAATTCTAGCCACTAAGTAGCAATTAAAACTAGCAAAATAATATGTTTTTGATAACCTATTCAGATTGGAAATTTTGATATTCGTACATTGGTGATACTTTTTTGTGTGAAATGTGTTTGTTTGTATCTACCATTTGATACTGCTGCTGATCATTCAAATCGTTCTTCTCTTTATAAATTTTTGTATTTTGGTTAAAGATTTGTCTTGGTAAAGAGATTAGGGCAATGCCATTTAGTCCCATACAGAGCGCTTGAAAACGCGCGTTAATGAAGAATATGCCATTGCATAAACGCAAACACATTTCGACGCGCGATTTTAATAAACACCCGCTATATCTTAGGTAGGGTGAAGGCAAAATCTAATGAGATCGACAAAGAAGCGTATTTTTAGCGAGAAGTAAGGCAGGCGTTTGTTTCGAAGGAGATGATAAAGGATTAGCTAGTACTTTCTGTGCAGATTGGTCTCATGATATTTTGCCTGGAGTCTATAATGCGCGACTTTATAATTTCATTATTAACGCGCGACTGACGTACGCTCTGAGGTAGATGTATTTTTATTGTTTTGTTCAGTTAGTCATGCGCTTTCATAGTTTCATGGTTGTCATGATGGAAACTAAATGATTTATTCATCGATGAAATTTAAAAATGATTAGCTATTTGGAATACGGACTGTTCAGCTCTTTAAACACAACATTTCAATAAATTACGTACAACATAATACATTACATATTGATCTATATTCCCTTAGTTTTGGACAAAGAGTAATGAATATGCTAAGTTAATTTGTCTTTCAAAATGGGGTGAGCCCAGTATTGACAATGTTCTTACTTTATAACGACGATATAGTAACGAAGGGAAAGTTATTTCTTCGATGTTTATGATAGTACCATATTTCTTCGATTTCTATGATAGTACCATGATTCAAAATGATTGATGTAAAAGTACTGTTTAAGATGAAATCAATAATTTATTAGTTTGTATTAAAACAATCGAATCAAAACTGTATTTCAATTTAGCGCAGGATACAGTAACGACGAAAAATTTTAATTTTTTCAAAAAATATCACATCGTAAAAGCACATAATTATAAGCAATAGGAACAATGAAATTTTGTCGATTTTAGTTGCTTTTCTAACGCTGATGTTCCCTAGTTATCTATTTGACAAAAAAATACAGCCAACTTGAATTAATTTTTAATTACTCTTGAAGGCAAATTTTAATTGGGATTGTGGTTGATTGCATTAATCAAAAAAGGTAAATAAAACCCCTTACCACATCAACTAAGGGCGGTGGGGAGGGTTTAGTTGTCGAAATACAGAATACGAACGTAGTAAAGGGGATTTATTTGCTTTTTTTGATTACTTTAATTACTATGGTTTTTAGTTTTATTAGATGTGTGGTATAAGCATAAACGATATCAAAAAACGAAACCATATAAACGCCCACTATAAAATACTAAATACATTTGTAACATCCATTCATTATTCATACGAACAATGACGATCTTTTTGAATTCTTCTATACGTGTTAGGTGAGTGTATAGTTCTATGATTTTGCTAAAGCGCGATTAATACGATGTCGATCGCTACATGTGTATTAGGCCTTATGGTACAAGATACTTTCATTGAAAATAAACAGTAATGCCAATTTTACATTGATGGCAATATAAGTATTCTGCTGCCAACTGCGAATAAACGTCATTGCTCATCCTCTAGGTACTTTATAGAGTAAGAGAATTATTAGTTCTTTGAAATTAGTCTATTATAAAATGAAGAAATGCGGAAATGCAGAATTAGAGCACGCGTGTTCCATAATGTGAGATACCTGGTAAGAAAATTTGATATTTCTTTTCCCTAATGGTTTATTAAAACAAAAAAAAGGTTATAGTTCGTTTCATGTAAGGAATAAACTTCGCAATTTATGATAAGTAAGTATGTATATCATTTCTAGGTTTTCATTTGTTGCAGATTTTAATTTCTAAGGTATAGAAGATAGATACCATCCGAAAGCATATCATTTTTGATAAATAATAGGTTATATTGAAATTATTAATTTAAAATCTATCTTGTTTTATTTGCATAAGATTATATACGTTAAATACTTCTTAGTAATTTTATAAAGTTGTAACTAAGCATTACTTATATGTGAAAACTGCATTTATAACAAATAACAGTGTTAAAACATAAATTGTCGCAAACGTAAGTTAGAATGGCTATTGCCACAACATAGCAAAAAAATAAACCACATCTCTGGCTTGTAGAATTCCGCGGTTGTTGTTAATAGTTACTTCGCCTTGTCTTCAGGATTGGAAGCGCGTTATCGGTATTGCTGCCGGCGACATTTCGACTTCAATTGCATGAGACATTTTCAGAGCTTAATTGCTGCTACTGCAGTTTCAGTACAACACCGACAGCAGTAGTAGCAATTAAGCCCTGACGACGTCTTATGCGCGAAGTCAAGTGAAGTCAAATGTCAGCAGTGGAAGTACCGACGTCGCAGATCCAACTCGGATTAAGATTATTATATTTACAAAATTAATTGTCTATTATTTATCATATATTTAATAAACAAGAACTCACCTTTAAAAATTTTGCAGTGTTACAATCACATTCTAATCTATTCTGACCCAAGTTGAGATATCTGTAGTTGTCATTTCTATCAAAAATGTTAGATAGAACATATGTTGGCACCTATAAAATTATGTTTTACAAGTACGCGCAATTCATTTAAATAACTAAAACAATATAATAAATGAAAAAGTATAGTAAATTAACTATTATTAGTAAATAATAGTTAATTAACTATTTGTTGAAATTGGCATAAACATTAAGAGTTTTACTGTACTTAAAAGAGAGTATTAAATGTATACAAAGTTAGTATTTTACTTACCGTTTTAAATTCGTTATGCCTCAGGCTTAATACCGAAAAAGAACTAATAAATTTTGAACTAGTCAAAAGTGGTAGTATATCACTAATTTTATTGTGATCTGCGTACAGTTCTCTTAGGTTTCCATAAGATTCCTCACCTATGGCCTCTAATGAAGTAATCTGAAATTTTTAAACATAAAAAAAATAAAAGGATTCAAGTTCTACAAATCAAATAAATAAATATATGTATAATCTATTTTTAAACTAGGAGTAGTAAATAAAGAAGCCACATTTACACTATAAAAGTTAGCAGATAAATCGCTATATCATTTTGGCGGTAAATTTGGATATAATTTTTTTTAAGTGTCATCTGCTCTGTGCAGTGCTATCTATTTATTAATTTTTTTATACTATTGGCATTATCAACTTCCCCTTTTTTCTATTAAACCCAAAACATTAATATTACAGAGTACGTTACCCTCTCTTAATAATAAACAACAAATTTTGCTGTACAAATTTTACACTTACAAATAAATAATGATTAAATGTTATACATAGATAAAGAAATTAAAGGGCTTTTTAGGCACTAATTTCTTAAATAATCAACAATTCAAATTTTCCATTTAACATTTTGAACATCTTCTGTAGCTTGCAATAAAAGTTCTTTTACTTGTCTCAGTTTAAATGTGTTGTTCTTTGATGCTACCCCTTTTCCATTTTTGCCCATATCAATTCTTTTGGATTTATTGTTCTTAATTTTTATTAGATTCAGATTGCACCATATCGTCTTTTATTTCAATCTGCTTTTCGTGCAGTCACTACTGCATATCTTTTTTTTAGATGTTGTAGGAATTTTTATCAATTTACTGCTATGATATGATCTATTACCCATGACGATAAAAGCATTATCAGGTCATTTTGGTAACAAATTATGAAACTATTTCTCAAACGCTGCTGCATTCATCCTCTTATCATAATCTTGTTTTCTTTTTTTCAAAAACTTTTCATCAACAAAGCCATGTTCAGATCCAACACATAAAACAATAAGCCTCTTCCGCTAAGAACAATAGAATGGTACATTAAACGCTTTGCAAAATCCTAATTAATAATTCATTAATAACTCCCGAAGAATATATGAGAGTTCGACCCAGATAACATTTTTTAACTTTTATTTTTTAGAAATCGAAGCCTAGTACGACGGTAGTCGTTTATATTTCGGGAATATCAAAGAAATAGCTGCTATTGTGAAGGCGGTATCTCCAAAATATGAGTTTTGAATGCCTTAACTGCCCCTTCCGGCGTAGAAAACCGTTGACCACAAAGTTTATTCTTCACGTGTGGGAACAAAAAGAAATCACAGGGTGCTACATCAGGGCTGTATAACAGATGGCTCATCAATTCAATTTTGCCCGGTTTAATATTCAATTGTTTGAACAGACCGGTGAGAGCTCGCATTCTCATGGTGAAGAATGATCTGTCGTTTTCGGTTTGGCAAACAAATAGTTGTGAACCATTCGGGATTTACTGTTCTACAACTCTCTAAAGGCACGGTTGCAACGTAACCGGTTTTTCCGAAAAAACAGGCGACTATTTGTTTTGATGAGCTTCGAGCGCAAACGACTTTTGTTGGTTTTGGCTCATCTTGGAATGCCCACACAGTCGATTGCTGTTTACTATCGGGCTCATAGTATAGATGCAAGATTCATCACCTGTGACGACTTTATAAATGTTCTTTGAAGCATCACCATTGTATTTTTTGTGCGTTTCTTGGCACCAATCGACGCGAGTCAAATTATCTTGTACCCAATGTGAACATAGCTTCTTAACGGCTAAATGTTCATGCAGGATCTTATGCACGTTGGTGTTACTAATACATAGAGATGCCTCGATTTCACGGTATGTCACATGACGGTCTTGCATTATCAATTCAGACACTGCATTAATGTTTTCCGACACAACATTTGTGGGACGACCTTCACGAAATTCATCGTCCAAAGAACGCCGTCCTAGTTTGAATTCACTATACCAAAGATATACTGTAGTTTTCGATGGTGCTTCATCACCATATAAAGGATTCAGCTCGTCGATTCGCTACCAGAAAATGAGTGGTCTATACCTCACTTATTCAAGGCTTGCACTGGCAGTTAATTCACCAGTATTGATCGATGTGTCGAGTCTCGTTTTTTATTCGTCCCATGTTCATAAAATGGTGCTAGTTTGAAAAGATCAAACAGTATTTATTGAATTATACTGTTAAAGAAAGATATTAACTCAATTTCGGTATTACCCCTTCTGACGCAAGCACAAGAACAGTCGAAATTGCACGAATATCATTCTATGTTATTTCTGCAAATAAACTCAAGGTGTTATAAACGATTGATATCAGCAAATTATGCCTGAGTATGTGAAAATATTTTCCTTAATAGTAGACTCTAATTCAGCTGTCCATCTCTTAGCGTTTACGAGGACCTTATGGTGAGCACACTGTATGGTACAGTCTGTATAGCATTCAGGACTTTTCGATCATTCTCAATTGACGTAATGTATGTTGTGTAAGGGAAGTAGTGGGAGGTCGAACGATATGGCAACTATGTAAAATAGTTATAGACACAATTGTAAATTCAATTTAAGGTTTTCGCTACCTATATACATTAACTTTTAAGGTTTAATTAATTTATTATATTGTCAATATTTGTTCTTCTCATTTGCTTTATACTATATGTAGAATTAGACTTTATTATGTCTAATTCCATTTACTTATTTACTGTCATTATTGTACATGATTAAGTTATACACTTACAACCAATATTTTCAATTATCTGGATCGTTTCCAATTTTAATTTTATATTTATCTCATTTCAGGCTTTTTTGTGATTCATAGCCATTTAATCGGTTCAATTCTTTTAGACTTTCTTATTTAATTTATTAATAATATGAAGAGACAGGCATTTAATTACTGCACCGTAATTTTACTGTTTTGACGCCGGTGTAAATGCGCATCCTTCGAGAAGTGCCGTCGTAGTTTTGACAGTCTTTAAACTAAGAAATGACGTATTCATAGACTAAAACCCGACTCACACGGCGCTTGTTCGGCCGTCAGATTGCTTGCGGGGCGTTGTGATGATTGTCGTGATGGAAAATGACGTCACAAGTTTTCCTACGTGAACGTTCGCTAAAATTCTGTGATAAATCATGTCTTATTTTTCTGGATCGTTTCTCTCATGGATTTGAACATTAACCAATGGTCAAGACGTATTTTATCACATGGACATGTGTTTGCAATGACCGTCAATAGTTGACACTGATTAAAAATGATTGATATATTCCATAGTTAAATCAATCACATATACGTACATTGTATAATTATATTATTCGACCATAATATCTATTTGGTTATATTCGGGCATTACATTTGGTTATATTCGGGCATTACATTTGTTTATAATAACCATTAACAAATTCTCTTCCCGAAGTAAATATATTCCACAATTGAGGTTACTTACGCAATAACATTTTTAAAACGATCTGCTGGCTGCCACACCGTAATAGACACGGACACGCATTAGCGTAGTGTGAGTCGGGCGTAACAGTCTGCAAATCAAAAAAAGGTACTAAATAATGGAGTTTAGTTTCTTAAGATATGAAAGCCCCCGTGGATTTACAACCCGCGGTTCGATTTAGTTTCGTTGAATTTATAAACTGTAGTACATCCTAGTTCCATGGAAACACAATGTGTGGCCCGAAAAAGTGTTAAAACTATAGTGCCGAGAATTATTTACTTTTTACACGAGCCTTAATAGCCCAATACAAAAAATTATTATGTAACCTAACACTTGGATTTCGTTTGTAAAGTTCGCGTTGTCTCCGGATTGATATCTCTTAAGGACATTAACACATTACTGCCCTCTCTGTTGAGAAATTACTATCCGGAATTCGTATATTTTCTGTTTTTTTGTGTTGCATTTTCTGGGTACACTATATATTAGTGCATCCTGAATACCAACTATGTTCGACTATGGATATATCAGTATTGTTTTGTGATTCATAAGCTCAATTATTAAAACATTAAGCAAGGACGATTTATTATAGTGTGGAAAGAACGGTATCGCGCCTTTACATTTTTTTCCTAAAATACATATAAGAAACGCATATTTTAATCTGTATATTACAAAAAATTTAATTATGTGCAGACAGGTCAATTGAAAATATAAAACATAAAAGTATGTTTGTGCCAAAACATTTCAATTCGATTTCCTCTTTAAACAGACATGCAATTGTAATAGTAATAATTGCTATTTATATTAACACAAATTTAATTTATTAAGTGATGATATTACAATAAATATTATTAAGGAACAGTAAAGTAGAGTTTACATTTATTAAACAGATATTTTAGGTAAGACGGTACGTGAGCATTTAATCCTTCTAATATTTCAAGACATTTTTTGTTATCTATACATTCTTCATTGCTTGGTGTTTTCCAAAGAAATCTACCAAAATTAAATTTATCTTTCAACATTGCTTGCATTATTATGCCGTAAATCGATAAACTTTCCAGTACATTTCCATCAAGAACCTTATTATTGATACGAATCATATATTCGTTTACTGAATCAAGTCTTTCAAATATTTTCTTTAATATTAAGTTCCTGAAAGTGTCATCTTCAAAAATACAAATTAGGGATATTATTAGTTGAATTCGTGTATACTGAAAATACGAAATATATATTCTATTCAAATAAATGCAATAAACTAAAAAAAATTAAACCTGATCACGTATTATTTGGTAATCAATGGTTGCTATGTAGTCCACTAAATAATTTATAAAAATATAAATTTCCTCTTTTATAGCTTCAACATTGAAGTGATGACATTTATTAATTACTGCGTAACAATTATATACGTTTTGTAAGAGATTAACAAAGTCACAATTATCCGTAAACCATGAATCGCTTTTTACGTATATGATAATATGGTGAATACAAAATTTAATAACTTTTAAGAAATTTGATCGTTCTAATATATCCAATACTTGAAAATTATGAATTATTTCCGCATTTTCGGTGGGAATATTGAGAATACGAGCAACTTGAGAACAACAATTTACTGATTTCTTTAACAAATCCACGGACACTGCTTCATGTAACATATTCATTTTTACTATCCACTCTGAAAATTTCAAAAAATTATCTGCTGTTCTTATAAAAATGGTATCATCGCTATCATCTGCTAATGTTAAATTTGATAATAATTCCTCCATAGTCTTTATTCTCTAAAGTTTTAAATTTAATATTAATATTTATATTTAGGGCATTTAAGTTCTTTTTTGCTCGTGACGTTAATCATTTCCCGGTTTTCATTGGGCAATTATGTCACATGACATTCTATTCAATTATCACCGGCGTCATATACATTTTTTGACAGTTTGTTTTACAATTTGGTTGGAAGTTATTAAATAAGTACTAGTAATCTACAATTAAAGCCTTAACAAAATGGTTTTCTTTTTTAAAAATAATCATTACCAGAGTTTAATAATGAATAATTAGTGCTGTAGCCACTAGAAAGTAAATGTAAGTATCTAAACATGAATGTGGGTTTTTCTTATTAAGAAACAGAGATTTAAATATATTGCAATTAGCATGTGTACTTACATTATTATTTGAAATATTTAAGGCTATTGTATTTGCAGGTAAAGGGGTTGGTAAAGATGTCAGTTGTCTACCAGCACAGTCAACTTTCATTGCTAATGTAGCCTCTTGTCCAAGATTAAAATCCCATCTATGTGCCTCACATGAACAATTTTTTAAAGTACAGTTCTTTCTTAACTAAAAAGTCTGGCTTAGGTTGCAAATTAATATAGGTAGTATTGATTTCTAACCTCATTTAATCGCTCTAAATGTGTCAGGTAAATTAGTTCTGTAGAATTAAACCATGAAAATGTATTTTTTGATAAACATGTTGTTTCATTTGCATTATTGAAGGAAATTGTATATTTTTTAAGACTATCAATTAAATCATTGCATTCTAAAACTTTGTTATCTAAAACATAACAGTTTAATGAAATTAAAAGCAATCTTAAAATTAAACAAAACACTAGATAATACAAAATCATATATTATTTACTGTTTCCATAATTTCTTGCTACTTACTTGATATATCCAATGTTATATTTGCTCCCAATTTAAAAGGTGGCATACGTGTAAAATTATTATGAGATAAATCCAATATTTTCATGGTTTGTACATTTTTCAAAGATATATTATCAAAGTGCTGTATTCCATTAGAAGAAAAATTTAAGCATGGTGATTTTACAGATCTTGGAAAATGTCCATTTACTTTCTTGATATGTCCATCAGTAATAGCTAAAGAAGTTACCCTCCATGTGTTGAGCCAATGTAATTCAAAAGTCTCCGTTGTAACATTTCTGATATGCAATTTTTGTATTGAGGTTCTGTTCACTTGTACAGACTCTAAAAAATTTAAATAGAATTATATGTTAGTTTACATTTTTATATACTAATTATTAATTAAGATTTTGAATTGGAGGTATTATTAGTTTTTTTTTTACTTTAATTATATTTTTTGTAATATTTGTAGGTATAGCATACTTTGAATTTTCTTATATTTTGTGTATAATACATTATTTACTTATGAACTATAAAATATCTTTTCATACAATAACATTATTTTTATTTATTTACATAATTTGAAGGAATACATATTTTTGTAAATGTTTAATATATACCTACTTAATATATCACTTATGTTATGTACAAGATGACAACATATAAGGGCATTCGGACAAGTTGGAGATATTTTGCATTTTTCAGAATCGTTGTATTCAGGACATGCATCTTCTGTTTCATGGAAACAAACATTATCACAAGGCTTTTCACTAGCCCAACTACTCAGAATTATTGCTAGTAATAAAAACAGCAACATCTGTAAATAATTAGAATCATTTAAGAATATTTTAAGTTTAATTTACCAAACTATACCTGTTACACATCACTAATTTTCTGTTGAGTATTATCTTAAATACACAGAACTTTTGCCAAGGTCTACATTTTTTATTTAAAGAAAAAAAAAGTAACGTTGATAAAAGAAAAGACTAATGTCTGTGTAGTGTATAAATAATATAAAAATACAATAACATAACCTATACTTTACAATTTTGTTTGTAACAAAGAACTGTTAGCAAGATTTCATAACTCCAAGAACGCATAACAATTAAAGAGACTAATAAATGTCAGTGTTAAATCTGTAATATGTATAAATATATTTAATTGCCTAATTACATAATTGGGTTAAAGTAATTAAAACTTCATAAATTGCTGTACACACATATACATCACAAACCACCGACTTTGAATTCACTGTTTCAATTTATGTATATTTGGTGATCTAATTTTAGTAGTTCAGTTTCTGTATAATGCTTTCTCAAGGTAGCCTATCGCATAAAAGTATTTAATTTTATGTTATGTTATATTTTGTTACAAATTTAAGGTGGTTTGTATGTTAAGATATTAAATCGTGTCCAAAAATGCCAGTTAAGTCGAATGGATTGAATCAGAATTATTATGTTGCATATTTCACGAAATCAAAAGAGGTATTCATTAAAACATTGTGTAAAACTTTGGAGTAAACCAAGCTACGAATTTAAATAAAAAAACATTCTGAACAGGTTGAAGAGTTGAAGCAGTTTACTGGCATTCTTTATTATATTCACTAAATATTTAATTTTTTGTAGCAATAACATTATTTCAAATTCAGTGAAGAATAGAATAAAATGGTCGGAATATTAATTTTCTTGCGAGTTGTTTCTAATTCCAGTGGCTATATACTTATTAAAGAATTATGATATGGCATGAATGTTTACATCAATTCAATTCTTCGGACGTTCTGTAAATATAAAAATTCGGAAGTGCACTGGACTATTCAAAACCATAAAAAACTGATTGTATAGTTTGTGAAAAATATATGGAAATGTTTCTATTAACAATTAAATATCCTGACAAAATCAGAAAAGAATGCTGCATACAATCACAAAAGTGTTCGTACACCCCGTGAATGTTGAATATCATCAAATGTAAACGTTCGGCTATGATAAATCATATTTACTTTTATTTAACAACTATAAACTAAAAAGTTCTAATAACAATATGAAAACTGTTGTTATATACAACTATAAAAGAATTTGCTAAATATTCTAACATAGAATGTCAAAAATTCTCGTGCATTTCATTTTTTACAATATATTTCTCTATTATAAGTCACAAATTTAAAAAAACAAATTCGGTAAATCCTCATAGTATCACGTATTGAAAAATAAGTATTTGATACTTTGATAAATATGCGTTGTAACAGTAGACGCATGTCTGGTAATGTATGCGAGTTAACAATACAATACAAAGAAAAAAAAGGCCTTAGTCCAAATTTATCGAAGAAAGATGTAGTGCCGATTGAAAAAAAAATTTAAATATCCTAAACTGTTGAAATTGTGGACGAATGCACTGAGGATACTTATACAGATGGTATTTTATATTGGAAAGAAAGTACATTAAAAAAACATGAAGAGAATTTGAAGAAAAACTGAATATAACGGAAGAGTACAACGTAAAAGACCTTACATTAGCGACCTATTTATGTTTTATTATTTACAGTGGGTAACTATTAATGACGCACAACTCTCTCTCTCTCTCTCTCTCTCTCTCTCTCTCTCTCTCTCTCCCCCCCCCCCCCCGCCGCCGTCTCTCTCTCTCTCCTTCTCTCTCTCTCTCTCTCCGCCGCCGTCTCTCTCCTTCTTCTCCGTCTCGTCTCTCTCTCTCTCTTCTTCTCTCTCTCTCTCCTCTCTCTCTCTCTCTCTCTCTCTCTCTCTCTCTCTCTCTCTCTCTCTCTCTCTCTCTCTCTCTCTCTCCCGCCGCCTCTCTCTCTCTCTCTCTCTCTCTCTCTCTCTCTCTCTTCTCTCTCTCTCTCTCTCTCTCTCTCTCCTCTCTTTATTTGACTCTCTCTCTCTCTCTCTCTCTCTCTCTCTCTCTCTCTCTCTCTCTCTCTCTCTCTCTCTCTCTCGCTCTCTCTCTCTCTCCGTGTCTCTCTCTCTCTCTCTCTCTCTGTCTCTCTCTCTCTCTCTCTCTCTCTCTCTGTCTCTCTCTCTCTCTCTCTCTCTCTCTCTCTCTCTCTCTCTCTCTCTCTCTCTCTCTCTCTCTCTCTCTCTCTCTCTCTCACTCTCTCTCTCTCTCTCTCACTCTCTCTCTCTCTCTCTCTCTCTCTCTCTCTCTCTCTCTCTCTCTCTCTCTCTCTCTCTCTCTCTCTCTCTCTCTCTCTCTCTCTCTCTCTCTCTCTCTCTCTCTCTCTCTCTCTCTCTCTCTCTCTCTCTCTCTCTCTCTCTCTCTCTCTCTCTCTCTCTCTCTCTCTCTCTCTCTCTCTCTCTCTCTCTCTCTCTCTCTCTCTCTCTCTCTCTCTCTCTCTCTCCTCTCTCTCTCTCTCTCTCTCTCTCTCTCTCTCTCTCTCTCTCTCTCTCTCTCTCTCTCTCTCTTCTCTCTCTCTCTCTCTCTCTCTCTCTCTCTCTTCTCTCTCTCTCTCTCTCTCTCTCTCTCTCTCTCTCTCTCTCTCTCTCTCTCTCTCTCTCTCTCTCTCTCTCTCTCTCTCTCTCTCTCTCTCTCTCTCTCTCTCTCTCTCTCTCTCTCTCTCTCTCTCTCTCTCTTCTTCTCCCTTCTTCTTCTTCTTCCCCCTCCCCACTTTTCCTTCCTCTCTCTCTCTCTCTCTCTCTCTCTCTCTCTCTCTCTCTCTCTCTCTCTCTCTCTCTCTCTCTCTCTCTCTCTCTCTCTCTCTCTCTCTCTCTCTCTCTCTCTCTCTCTCTCTCTCTCTCTCTCTCTCTCTCTCTCTCTCTCTCTCTCTCTCTCTCTCTCTCTCTCTCTCTCTCTCTCTCTCTCTCTCTCTCTCTCTCTCTCTCTCTCTCTCTCTCTCTCTCTCTCTCTCTCTCTCTCTCTCTCTCTCTCTCTCTCTCTCTCTCTCTCTCTCTCTCTCTCTCTCTGTCTCTCTCTCTCTTCTTCTTTCTTTCTCTCTCTCTCTCTCTCTCTCTCTCTCTCTCTCTCTCTCTCTCTCTCTCTCTCTCTCTCTCTCTCTCTCTCTTTCTTTCTTTCTTAAAGGGCCTTTACGTGATACTAGTCGGCTATAACCAATTTTTCTTCAAATTTTCTTAATATACTTTCTTCCCAGTATCAATTTCTATATGTACGGCTATCCTGAAAATAATTATCCACGAACTCATTGCACTTCTAATAGTTCTCTGATCGCTCTTATCTAGAATCTTTGTACGCTTGTTTGTCGTACAATTTCAGCATTTCGAGGTATTTTAATATTTTTTCTTCTATTTGCATTGCAAAACACGCTTTTTCGATAAATTTGACTATTTAACAACCTAAGGGTTTTTTCTTTGTGTAGTGTTGTTAACTCGCGCATGTCATCAGACATGTGTGTATTTAACAACTCATCTTTGTATCAGGTTGTTACATATGAAATGTCCGATTTTGTAAGGAATAAAAAAAAGTCTAAATTTAAAAAAATATAAATATTTATTCTGCAAATAGTCTCCATTTACATTAATAGTTTGTTGCCAACGGCCTGGAAGCTGAAAAATTCCCTTTGAAAAGAAATCTAGGTTTTGACGGCTCACATATTGCTCAAACACTGCTATTACAGACTCCCGGTCAGAAAAGTCTCTATTTTTTAAGTGATTGTCTAAACTTTGGAAAAAATGAAAATCAGTTGGCGAAAGGTCAGGTGAATAAGGTGGGTGAGGGAGAATTTCGTAACCAAATTCCGAAAGTTTTTGGATTGTCTGTCGTGCAACATGAGGTCTTGCATTATCATGAAGAAGTATGGGTCCATGTCTATTGACTAGTGAGGCTTGCAAGCGGCTCAATTTTCCATGCATAGTTTCCAGTTCGGCACAATAGGACGCTGCCATGATGGTTTCACCAGGTTGCAAAAATGAATAGTGAATACCTTTACTGGTACACCATACAATCACCATAATCTTTCGCGGGTGAAGTGATGCTCGTGCATGCTGTCTTGGTGCTTCACCTCGATCTAACCATTGTCCTGACCGTCTCCGATTATCATAAAGTATCCACTTTTCTTCATACGTTACCACTCGATGAAGAAACGGTTCAACTTTCTGTCGATTAGCCAAAGAGGTAGCCACCTCTAGTCGACGGAGCTTATTGGCTTCCGTTAATTGGTGCGGCACCCATCGATCGAGTTTCTTCACTTTGCCAATTGAAGAAAGGTGACGACTAATGGTGGCAATGGACACTTGAAATGTTTCTGCAAGGCTACGCACTGTTGTCGACGGATTACTTTCAACTTCTACACGCAGCTCGTCGTCATTAACGGTGCTACGCGCATATCCGCGAGGCTCATTTTCCAAATCAAAATTTTCCTCGCTGAATTTTTTAAACCATCGCCGTAATGTGCGTTTATTACACGTGGTTTCACCGAACGTCTGATCAATTTCTCGCGTTGCTGCAGCTGCATTTAATCCCTTTCTAAATTGAAAGAGGTAAATTGCCCTAATATCTCTTGCCAACAGCATTTCCATAGGCGAGACAAGGACAGGTGTATTAATCTTTCCAAGAAATGGAACAGGTACACACTTAAAAATAAATACCCTTTTCTACAAATACAACTTCACACAGGTGCGATTCAGTTCAGACTGAAGGAAAAAACGGACATTACATTTGTAATAACCTGATAAAAGCATCTAGCACAATTACGTAATAACATAAAGAGGTTTTACCGAATTCTTTCTAAATGTATGTCTTACAATATAGAAATATCTTGTAAAAATGAAGTGTACAAAAACTTTTGTGGCATTCGATGTTAATATACAATATTTAGTAAATTCTTTTATAATTGTAAATAAATCAGTTTTCATATTATTATTAAAAGTCTTTAATTATTTAACGTTGTTAAATGGAGGTAAACATGCTCTATAATATTCGATGGTATTCAACATTCACAGGTTTACGAACACTTTTGTGACCGACTGTATTTCTTGATCAATTGAAAATAGCAGAGCAAAATAAAGTCTGAAAAAATGGTTCAGTGAATTTGTCGTTTTATTTGATTAAAATTGTGTTAACAAATTGATGAGTTGGCTAATGTTTTGGACTAGATTGTGTATTCGCATCCCAAGGAACAATTTTTAAATTTCGTGGAAGTTTTGAGTTGGTAGTAGTAAAAATAAAGGTTAGCTATGATTTCAATTCATTCAAGAAATTAGGAAATAACATGTTTTTAATGCGTACGGTTTTCGTTTTAATTTTGATTTTGAAATATACACCTTAATTATTAATATTCATGCTGTAATAAAATAAAATATAATTTTAGATGTAGTTATTTTTTCCTTGGGCAACTTAAAACACCCGCGAAATTTAAAAATTGTTCCTTGGGATATTGTTACTAATGCATAGGTATCCACAACAAATCTGTAGGAGTATGGATTTTGAATCAAAATAGGCCCTTTACGGTTAAAATCGTTGACACACTAGAATAGTGACTCGCATCAACCCTTTATTAGTTACTCCTAAATAAACATCTGAGTAAGGTTTAAAAATGTTATCATTAGATCATTACCGTCAAACATTAGCAGTTACTACTGAGTAGATATTTATAATAAAATATTAGTATAAATTATACTTATTACCTCTTAAAATCTATTTATAACAGTTTATATATTAATCTTGTCTTTTTTATGGACCGTAGATACTGTAAAGGTCATTAGCACTTGCTACTTCATTATATTATTAGATAACGCATCAAATCTACACAAACTATTTCAGAGAAAACGGAACTTTTTTAAAATGAAAACAAAAGCTTACTATTTTGTCAAAATTCATTTATTTTATTCAAAGTAGTCGCCTTTGGCATCAACACAACGTTTTGCATGGTCAATTAACATGTCGAACGAATTTTTAAGTTCATCTTTAGAAATGTCCTTCAAGATCGCTGTCGACGCATTTTAATGGCTTCGACGTCGGCATAACGCTGTCCTTTCATCCGCAAATGTAGTTTGGAGAATATATAGAAGTCACAGGGGCAAATCCAGTAAATACGGTGAATGGTGATGGTTAAAATGCCATTTGTAGTTAGAAAATCAGTGATAAGTGTCGAGCGATGAGATGGTGCATTATCATATAACGAACGCCAGTTACCATTTTCACGATATTGAGGGCGCACATGACGAACTCTTTGTGCATTATGCCTTTCAAATCATAAAAACAAATCAACATTGTCTTCACTTTTGACTTCTCCAAACGGCTTTTTTTCGGTCTTTCTTCGTTTGGATACTTGCATTCAGAGCTTTGAAGCTTGGTCTCTGAATCATATTGAAAATACCACGTCTCATCGTCAGTTACAATAGAATATCTAAAGTTTTCGTCCTTTTTTGAGTCTAATCAAGTCTGTGCAATGTTGAATTCGGAGCAATTTTTGATCATCAGTTAGCTTGTGCGGCACAAACTTTGTACATATCTTTCTCAATCCCAAAAGCTGTGTCAAAGTGTGATGAATTGAATCTTTGGTAATATTTAATTCCATTCTCACGTATCGCAATAACGATTTCGGCTCATTTCTAATAAATTCACGCACAAGTTCGATGTTACTTTTTGTAACCACCGTTTTTTTTGCATCGGGATGTTCGTTGTCATTTATGTCCATACAACCGTCTTTAAATCGTTAATACCACTCATAACACATGGATCAATAAGTCCCGAGACTAACAATGAAAACAACATTTTTTTTGCAAAATTTTTTTTTATTCATCAACATAATCACCTTTTAGGGTGATAAAATGGTTCCAACGCTTTTCCAATTTTTCAATACCATGTTTATAAAAAAATTTATCTTTCGCTTCAAAATAAGCTTCAGTTTCAGCGATGACCTCCTCATTAGAGCCAAATCTTTTTCCCTGGAGCATTTTTTTAAGATCAGCAAAGAGCCAGTAGTCACTGGGGGCTAAATCTGGCGAATATGGGGGGTGGGGAAGCAGATCAAAACCCAATTCGTTCAATTTTGCCATTGTTTTCATCGACTTGTGGCAGGGTGCATTGTCTTGGTGAAAAAGGATTTTTTTTCTCTGCATGTGCGGTCATTTTTTTGCGATTTCCTCCTTCAAACGCACCAGTAAGTCAATATAATAATCACTGTTGATCGATTTACCTTTTTCGAGGTAGTCAATGAAAATCGCGCCATGTGTATCCCAAAAAACTGACGCCAGGACTTTGCCAGCTGACTGCTGCGTTTTCGGACGTTTCGGACGGCTTTCCCCAGCTGTGCGCCACTCAGATGACTGCCGCTTCGACTCTGGAGTGTAGTGATGTATCCATGTTTCGTCCATGGTCACGTAACGACGCAAGAAATCTTTTTTGTTGCGAGTAAATAGCGATAAACAGCTTTCTGAATCATCGACTCGTTGCTGTTTTTGTTCCATCGAGAGCAATCGCGGCACCCACTTGGAAAAAACCTTTTTCATGCTCAATTTTTCATGAAGGATAGTAAATACACTTCCATATGATATCTGTGTCATCTCAGCAATCTCACGGAGCTTCACTTTACGATCTTTCATTATAATTTTTGTCACTTCACTCACATTTTCCGGTGTAACGGCTTCCACAGGTCTACCCGAGCGTTCCGCGTCATTTGTGTCGGTACGACCACGTTTAAAGTCGGCAAACCACCGACAAATCGTTGCTTTTGATGGACAAGAGTCCGGGTAACATTTTTCAATCCATTGTTTTGCTTGCGTGGTGTTTTTACCCATTAAAAAACAATGTTTTATCAGAACACGAAACTCGGTTTTTTCCATTGTTTAAACAAACTACAAAACGACTTTACTCCAACCTCGATAACTCAGCTGTTTCTGGTCCGATCGACTTAAAATTTTGACACGTTTCAAGCAAAGGTTAGTACTCTAGAGAGACGTGGTTACTGGTTTACTACGAGCGCCATCTATGGGTTAGTCTCGGGACTTATTGATCCATGTGTTACACCCTCGTACGTGATAAACATGCATCACTATACACTCGTTTCATCAAATTAAACGTTTCATTAAACGATTTACCGAGTTTAAAACAGAACTCGATATTTGTTCTTTGTTTAAAATTTATTTTTCGACCAATGTCAAATACACACTGTTACTTTCTTAATTTGCTTAATTTCTCTGTTTTTACTGATGTAAATGTCATGGTATTTTGACAAACATTAGTGAAAGATCTATCTAACCGACGCATATTTTTTTAATAGATGGCGCCTCTAAGAACTACTATTTAAAAAAGTTCCATTTTCTATGCCACAGACTGTGTATATCATAGTTAAAAGTAGGTTTTTAAAATTTTAAATAACAAAATAGGCTTTCTCGTCAAAACGCATTGAAAACAGGAATATTTATTTTTGTACATGTTTAGATACTATTTTAATATTTGCTTTTAAGTCTACTTAGAAAAGTGAACTAATATTTTTATAAATATTGTTTATAAACGGTTGCAATGAATAGTAGAAGCTACAAAGTTTGTAGTGAAAGAGACAAATACTGTGTAAAATGCCATATATATTTTCAAAACATCTAGGACACATATACCGTACCTTCGGTCGACTATGGGATAAATCTGCTGTATCGGAGCAGGACTTGAACCTGTTGTAAAGACTTCTCGCTGGAATTTTTCACTTGTTTTGTTTAGTTACTAAAATACAGGTTTAAATACGGCAACTTTTATTAAACCTAATGCTTTGAACACTTAAATATATAATACTGGTCTTGGTGGATGTTATCTGTTTGAATTCTTGCTGGATACTTGTTCTATTATAAACCTGTACCCGTTAAGTAAAGTTTAAGACTGAACAAGTAGGGATAAAATCCAATGTAATTAGAATGTACCTGAAGGCAAATGATTTGAAAACGAAGAAAGCATGAATAAAAATTATTTAAATGTAAATGAAAATCCCACAGTAAGCCTTTACAAATAATCAGAGTTTGGATGTCTTCCCGCGAATCCAGGTTCGTACTCAGTGTACAGGGGCCGCTAGTGTAATGTAATAAAACAGATGAAATATAGAATTATAAGTAAGTACCGAGCAGATCTTTATATAAGACGAATGTATAATTATTAACTATAACTATTACGTAATGTAATGATGTGTTGGGACAAACGCGACTGTAAAAATTATATAAAGAGTGTACAACACAACAAGAACGTGCCACGAAAAACGCAATTTATGTTTAATTTACTGTTCATGATACTAGCCTGTGATACGAGACTTCATCTACTCGATAAGCAACCATTTTATGACTTATTGAATAAATACGATCCCAAATGGAAGCTACCAACTCGGAAAGAGTTACAGAGCCATATGACAACTGTACGTAACGGCATCCAAAACATGATCAAAGCTGTAGTAAAAGATAAACAGCTGTGGTTATGTGTCGACGTAACGACAGATCTATCATGAATATTTCAGTGCGTGTTTTAGATCCTGTTAATGCGACATTGTATTAACTAGCAAAAGATTAGAAAAATGCACTGGCAAAGCAATTATAGAGGTAGCGCTGGATATGCTAAAAAAATTTCAACTTTCGACTGATCAAATGTTGATGTTTGTGAACGATGGTGCAGCGACAATTTGTAATGCAGGCAGTTGGCTTAGAAACAAGTGTCCGGGACTTATACATGTGACGTGTAAAGTTGCAGCACAACGTATTCGACAATGTTATCCAGAGGTGGGTGCATTAATTTCCCAAAATACCAAAAGGTATTTTTTGAATTCTCCCGAACGAATTCGAGAATTCCATAGTCGGTACCCCGGTATTTATGAGCCACCAGGGCCAATTCTAATACGTTGGTGAACATGGTTGAAAGCGGCTCTTTATTATTGCGAGAATGTCCAATAAATAAAATCAGCAATTCTACGATTTAAACCTAATGAAGGTGCAGCAATTAAAGAAAGCCAGAAAATATTTGAATATACTTTCGTGGAAACTGATTTAAAACAAATTTACGACGACTATAAAGTTTTATTTGACTCAATAAGGAAAATTTGAAAACACAGGGTTTTCATTAGTGGAGTCAATGTTAATTGTGAGCGTGTACGCTCACTGCTATGTGCTACAAGTGACATAAAAAATAAGTGTGTTGTAGAAAAGTTCGAGAGTGGTATAAACGAAGATTTTGATTTTATCAAATTAAGACAAATTTGTAATGGTACGTGTATAGATCCATTATCTATTTCTAAAGATTATTTTAATTATACGTGTATTACATTCCTAGATGTCGAGCGAACATTTTCTAAATTTTAGCACGGCGTACGTTGCTTCCAGAGACAAGTGTGGAAACGTCATGCTGCAGACATTTTGTTGGTCTTATCCATTTTGCGCTACGCAACAACAGCTACGAATAATGTAAGTGTGTTATTTATAAAACAAAACATATGTGATATAAATAAAGCATTCATCGCAATCTCGCCAGTTTGTTCGTACACTCGTCTTGTTACGATCCTGGCCCGTGCAGAAATGTCCCAACTCTACAAATAACTAAATTAAATGCAGACTGGTAAATATAATAGCAATAAGAGCATATAGATGTACATATGTCGCTTTGTATTTGTAATGCTAGCAAGAACGTTTACAATGAATCAATTAAGGGTTTATTTTACATTTAATAATTTAACGTCATAGTAATAGTTACGAGAAAAATAAGACTCAGAGATGTATTGTATTAAAAAAGAAAATCAAAAAAAAACAAAAATTACAAATATTATTGTCTTTACACTGAACATCTGCATCGATTGTCGGTCGCTCTAACCAATTAAGCTACCATGCACTACAATTTCGAGGTTTTGAATACGCCAATTATTTTTATCAGTAGTCAGGTTTTTGCGGCTTATAATTGTATTGAAATACAATTAAATGCTTCATTATGATGTGAAATTAATGAGTAGATGGACTTATAAAACATATGATGCTAGAATACGGAAATAAACTACAATGAATAAAGTTAGTAAAACTTATCATTGCCTGCTTGTTTGGAAATTCAAAACTTGCGTAAAGTATGCGTTGTGATTTTATATAGCTATGTATTATACTTTCTATGATTCTCGGGTATCTGTTTAACATGTAGATAATAATAATATAAATGAATATAAAAAGTGGTATTTTACAAATATAGGGCAATGCTGTTACAGAATCGGAATTCATGGACATTACTAAATCTCGCAAGAAATGTTACGGAGAAGTACAAGTAGGTAACCTCGTAATAATGGAACTAAACTCCGAAATCGACGATGTATTAGAAAATTGATTAGGAGAAATCCATACGATTGTCTATTTTTAAGAGCAAGCTCGAAAATTAATAATGCGTCCATTTTCCCAGATATTTCCGATGAAGAAGATATTGAAAAAGCCGAATGCATTATGACTATACCACCTCCCTGTATTCGAGAAGCTGTAACCTTTACATCATGTAATTATAATTGTTAATTCAAGGAACTTGACCACCTTAACAATAAGAGACCTACTTTTTCTACGTAGTAAAAGAATGATGATTTCTTCATCATATTTTAAACGAACAAAACCAATTGTTCGGCAAACTCACTTGTATTAAGTTTTGTAAAGCATATTCAATAAACCCGTATATAGTAAAGGTGTTTTTATTTTTGCCCACAGACCTATAATTTGTGGTTCACAAAAAAAAAGTGCCAAATTTAGGATACAAAGTACCACGTTATCGAACAGCCACTACTAACACTCACCTGACCTTGAATTGTATGGCTTCCGGTTATGTTTTAACCTCAAAAAGCATCTACGTGACAGTTATATTTCATTCTCGTAAAAAGTTCGATATTGCTATGAGTTTTCGACTATATTTCAGAAAACTGTGTTTTCCATTTATGAGAAATTCGTTCTCAAAAAGGATCGATTTTTGAGAGGACTACTTGCAGAATGCATTAGGATTACTTTTTTTGTTATTATTTGAGTATTCTGCATGTACATTGAGAAATAAAAATTATTATTAAAAGTTTTGTTTGTGTTCAGTTCAAACCGTAATTCGTAGATTTTCGCCATGGCGTGAGACGGCGCGTTGTCTAGGTGAAACTGGATTTCCTTTTTCTGCAAATGTGGCCGTTTTTCCACAATTTCTGCCTTCAGATTGTCAAGTAATAATGCGTAGTATGCTCCTGTAATAGTTTTTCCTTTTTTGAAGATAATCGATTAAGATAATTCCATGACTATCCCAAAAAAACTGTCGCCATCACTTTTCCAGCTGAAAAAAGCAGTTTTTGCTTTTTTTGGAGCCCGTTCCCCCTTTACAGTCCATTGTTTTGACTATTTTTTTCGGGCGTATAATGGTGTATCCAAGTTTTATCTACAGTAATTAATCGGTGCCAAAACTCGGATTTATTGGAAATGTTTATTCGAACACGATTTTCGTCTAACGTTAATAAACGCGGCACCTAACGCGCGAACGGCTTTCTCATGCCTAAATCGTAATTTAACATGTGACAAACACGTTCTTTGGACATATTCATAGCCTTTGCCATCTCTTTCACTTTAATTCGACGGTCGTCTAGCACCAATTGGTGAACTTTAGCGATGTTATCGCCAGTAGTTGCAGTTTTTGGACGTCCCGAACGTTCCTCGTCTCCCAAGTTCTTACGGCTACGTTTAAATTCAGCTGCCCAAAATTTCACTGTGGTAAATGATGGTGCAGAGTCCCCATACACAGAGTTCAACTCATCTTTGATTTGCGTAGGCGTATTGTCTTTCAGAAACAAATATTTAATGACAGCTCGAAACCCTACACTCACATCGACTCACTCAAACGACTGTCAAATAAAAACTGCGCGTCAAAATGGCTGAAACTTTGGTAAGCACCTGACAATAGATGCACAACTACATTGATGAGTGCTGCCATCTTCACGTTGAGGTCGAAAACTTTTCAGACCACCCTCGTATACATTCAAATAATACACAATTGTGAAAATTTAATATTTTGTTGTCATAACACGGGCATTTGAATAATTTTTGCATTGAAGATATAAACTTTTGAGTTGTTTCTAGCGATATACTGTCTCAAGCCTCTTGAAAATATTTCTTCAGATATTTCTTATTGGCTAGACTTAGTTAGTTTATGTGAATTCAAATATGTGCCAAAAATGTTCAATGTGTTTCAATCCTGGGCTCGGCTTGGTGAGAAATCATATTTGGAACATATATTCCTTAACAATCTTAGCCCAATTTTTTAGATCGTTACCCTAGTTCTAATTTGTACTCTTTTCTGTAATTCAGCTCGCAATACCTTCAGATATCTTCGAATATTTAAAGTACCATCAATAAATCGCAATCACTTATCTCATTATAATATATATTTTCTCAAACCATGAGTGTCATCCTCTCATGTGTTATAGAGACATGAGATTTTGCTTTGTTTATAAAAAGTTTCTTTTTTGGCTTTTTGTTCCTGGAAATTAGCAGTTTTTTGTACTTTTTGACAGTTTCTACATTAATTTTCTTTACCGTGGGTTATTCTATATATAACAATTACTCCAGAAGAACGAGATCTTCTCGAGCATTTAATATTTACTTTCGTTCTCTACCTTCTCTGTCTATAGCACTTCTGGTTTGTTTATATTTATTAAACTTATTTCGAACTGTACTATATGCTTCTTAGGCTACTTTTGCAATGTAGTTTTTACTTGAAGGTAATTTTAATGGAGCCTGTGGTTGATTAACTAGATCACTGAAGGTTGATATATAACCCCTTGCCACAATAATTTTCGTTTTCTGTATACGTATTTCGACGACTAAGTTGTCATCATCAGTAGATAATTAAGCAGTGCCGCAACTGGACAACTACGGTAAAAATACCCGTACCCGTACACTGTGTACGTTTTGGCTTTCAGCGATACGGATCGCGTGCGGAAGTTGTTTTCGTACGGGTATTTTTACCGTAGTTGTTCAGGTGCAACACTGTTTAATTATCTGCTGATGATAACAACTTAGTTGTCGAAATACGTATACAGAATACGAAAATTAATGTGGCAAGGGGTTATATATCAACCTTCGGTGATCTAGTTTTTACTTATTTTGATAATTTTCGGAGTTTTCGTATAAAACATATACGTAATTTTTCTATAATAATTTGTTACAGATTTCACAGAAAAAAAGCTTTAGACATATTCTTATATGCAAATAAAAGCTATTCGATGTGTAATTAATTTACGTACGTAATTAGTGTATTAACTTATTAGTAACTGATTTTAAACACAATTTACACTTTAAAAGACAATGTATTTGAAACAATAGTGTTCTTAATATATATTTTTAAACAATGCAAAAGTCGGTATAAATAAAGCGAGGTTACCTTGTTCGTATTTGGAAAACAAAGTGGAATATTAAAACACGTTTGCACAGTGCTATACTTCACAATGTAATAAAGATGAATAAAATACATAAGTCGTTTAAATATGTATATCATTCAAAGTGCATGGTTTTGTCATTATCTGTAAGTTGGTTTCCATTCTTTAATAATAACTGGATAACACTCTCCTATGGCAGCATAAAGATACATAAACTGATATTTTTAAAGGAAACGCAAATGGAAATAATACATCCACTACAATCTCATAAAAAGGTATATTTACACTTCATCGAATGATTTTATTTTATTTTTCTGATCATTCAGTCACAACACACATTGGGCGAAGAATTGTCTTGTTTATTTTGCCTGCCGTGATTTTTTAGAAACTGTTAATTTCACGATCTCAGTAGCGCTAAATATATATTTGATAACGAAGTGTATTTAGATGACAGTATTCGCTACTTAACTGATAATATGTAAACACATACCTATGTACCCATGTTTACATACATATCTACTTACATAGAAATTTAAGCGTAATACATACTGTAATCAAAATTACTGATTATCATAGAAACAATGACCCTAAGTTTGACCTTCATAAATTATGAACGCGCAGGCACTATCAATTTCATAATAACGTATAATACATATATACAAAGTTCGATTTCTGTTCATAGAAATAAAAATTGTGTGACTGACTCGTGCAATGCAAATTGCCTATCATTCTTTTTAGTTTACTATTTTTTAATAAGCATATATACAGTTGCAGAGAAAAGCAAAACTTTTTTAAAATAGTAATTCTTAGTGGCGCCATCTATTAAACAAAATATGCGTCGGTAAGATAGATCACCAGTGTTATGTGGAAATATGACATTTGCATCATTAGAAGCAGAGAAATTGCACATAAAGTAACGGTGTATATTTGGCATTGGTCGGAAAATAAATTTTGAACAAAGAGCAAATATCGAGTTCTGTTTTAAACTCGCTAAATTGTTTACTGAAACGTTTAATTTGATGAAACAAGCATATGGTGATGCGCGATTATCACGTACGAGTGTGTATAGGTGGTTACGGAAAGTAACATCGTATTCGCGCTAACTGCTGATCAAAAATTGCTCCGAATTTAACATTGTACAGACTTATTGACTCAAAAAAGGACGAAAACATCAGGTATTCTATTGTAACTGGCGATGAGTCGTGGTGTTCAATATGATCCAGAGACCAAGCTTCAAAGCATGGAAGCATCCAAGCGAAGAAAGATGGAAAAAAAGCCGTTTGGAGAAGTCAATAGTGAAGACAATGTTGATATGTTTTTATGATGCGAAAGGCATAGTGCACAAAGAGTTAATACCAACTAGTCAAACAGTTAATGCTGTATATTATCTTGGTGTTAAGAAGCGCCTTTTGACGCGTATTCGTCGTGTGCGTCCTCAATATCGTGAAAATGGTAGCTGGCGTTCGTTACATAGTAATGCACCATCTCATCTCTCGACGCTTATCACTGATTTTCTAACTACAAATGGCATTTTAACCATCAACCACTCACTAAAGGCGTCGACAGCGATCTTGAAGAACATCTTGAAATATGAACTTAAAAATTCATTCGACATGTTAATTGACTGTACAAAACGTTGTATTGAAGCCGAAGGCAACTACTTTGAATAAAATAAATTAATTTTACCAAAATAGTAAGCTTTTGTTTTTATTTTAAAATAGTTCTGTTTTCTCTGAGACGGACTGTGTAGAGCGCTAACAAATTTCATATGCCAATTGTAGCTGCCTGTATTTTTACAGCAACCATCTGTTCACCGCTAAGTACAATATAATTCGAAGGAAGAAGATGATAATCTGATAAGGGATGAGTTACTTATGTAGCGAAACGAGGACCCTCCACATTTTGTAATACCAATAAGGAAATATTTGACTGGCTAAAACCGGCCACGATTCGCTGTGGCTTGGTCTGGTATGAAATGAATGGGAAAGTAAATAGAAGTATTCTCGCGAACATACATTCGCCGAGAAGACATCATTCAATTTAATACCCAGCCTTACGTTGCTGGAATGGAAAGAAAGGAGTATTCACAGAAAATCATTTTTTATTGTAAAACTAGTGGATTGACTATATTTTTGTTTGTCTGCTTTTTGTATAAAAATAAAGACCAGACGGTAAATTAATGCGATTTTCGAAAACAAGCTCATATTTGAATGCAGCGTTGTGTCAAAATTTCAAGTCAATCGACTGACTGTTTTTCGAGGTTTACGAGCACAAGCATATGCAAGGTGAATTTGTATATATAAAAAAGATAACATTTTTCTGAACGGTATACAAGGTTGACTGGTTGACTAGTTAGATCGCCAGATTTAAACCCACTAATCCTTTTACTTTAGAGTTATGTCAAATATAAGGTTTATGCAATACAGAGTAATTTTAGAAAATTTAAGAGCACAAATTGTACAGGCATGTCGACAAACTACATTACAGATGCTGCAGAGTTAGTGAAAATATTCATCAACGTTTATTTTATTGTATATGAATTGGTGACAGAATACTAAATAATTTGTAGAGTAATCAACAAAGTAACAAAACCCTTACCACATTAATATTTGTATCCTACCACATACGAATTTCGACAACTACGTTGTCATCTTCAGTAATTAAAAATGTGTTGACGTGAAATCATAGTAAAGCTTTTTGTGTGGAGTTGTCGAACTATTATTTTTTTAACAAAATTCTCCAGATCGGCCTAAATAAAATATTTATTCTGGATGTTATATTCTTCTATCTACCAAATTACTGCTATCTTGTATAATAATATCATATCTTTTTCTAATGTAAGAAGATTTAAAATACATTGTAATGTTCGCACGTTCATTATTTTTCCAAAGTTGTTCTTATCGTGGCGTAGTATACGTATTGTGCATGCAATCAAAAATGGCAAAAAACCATTATCATATCATTGTTTCTACGTATACGTATACGTATTTCAACAACCAAGTTGTCATCATCAGCACATTGTTAATCAGTGTCGCATCTATATCCGCAATAAAGCTCACGCAGAAAAAACTGCGCGCACTTATTCCGCCAAAACCAAACACACACTGTGTGTGCCCCAACATACACTATGTGTGCTTGGTTTTCGCGGAAAGAATGCGCGCAATTTTTTCTGTGTGTGCTTTATCGCAGAATGCCTTTAATGCTTGCTGTGCGTGTTTGGTTTTGGCGAAACGAGTGCGAATTTTTTCTGCCTGAGCTTTACCGCGGATCCTGGTGTGACACTGTGATTAATAATCTGCTGATAATAAAATCTTAGTTGTCGAAATACATATACAAAGTATGAACATTGATGTGGAAAGGAATTTTATGTACCTTTTTTTGATTAATTCATTTAAGCACAGTCTCCAAGAAAATTACATTTATACTTATGTATGTTTTGAGTGTTAGTTAAAATAAATAAAAATCAGATCAATCAGGTAACATAAAAATTTACAAAATATAAAATAAATCAATGCTGCAGATAATATTATTCGTCAAACAATAATAGAAAACCAAACAAGTAAATAACATACAATAAGTACAAACCAAGGAACGATTACACTGTCAGTATATGCATATGAATTGGTTTTGTTATAGAATGATTACCCCAAATTATTTTAATCTGATAAGCTAAAAATAGTAAATAATTATTAAAAATCTACTATTGTGAATTTAATTAATAGGACTATAGTCGAGAGGATGTATATACATATGTACATATGTATATTACTAAATACTTCAGGGCCGACAATACTTCCTTACCGAATGCCTTTAATAACGTTTGCATTGATGTTTAAATATTAACTAACAAATAGGCGCAAAAATGTGTAATTTTTTCTTTTTCGACATGCCTATGTTGATATTTATTAATTACATCGTGTTCAGAAAATTGTATGTATCCATATTTATATTATATACGGAAAATGTGATATTGTATAAGATATGGCAGTTGCATATATCAAATATAAGTTGAAAGAAGTTTATAAAATGCCTTTTTCTTCCTGAACTTCAAACTTTTTGGAGGGTGCCTTGTAAAGGGAGAAGAGGTCATAGAAAAGTGGGGATAAATTCAACGAACACTGCCCTTGTCGAAGTTTTTGTCTTTTTTTCAATTGGTTGCATTAGTGCCTAAAGAATTGTGGTCACCACCTTTAAGATATTTTGTTTAAAACTTTCAATTATATTCTTTCTTTAGCAAAAAATATCAGCAATACTTTTTCTTTATTAATCTTCGAAAAAAAGGAAATTTTTGGCCCTCACCTTGTTCTTTCGTTTAATATAACCATAAAATATTTCGGAGATAACAAAGGAACGATAAATTGAGAAAGTGAACATGCTTCGTTTAAGATTTAATAAAAAAAACTTGTTGGCAGACCAATTTGGCACATAAAAATTTATGATCTATAATAATCTGAATTGAGATTAGAGTAACTAAATATAGTCTGTGTTTACGGCCCATCAACTATAAGTAAAACAGGAAGTGGTTTGCGTAAAACGCTTTCTAGATATTATTAGAACGATGCAGATAAATCTAAAAATTTGGTTACTACATCTTATGGATCAAAGAACTGAATGAAAATTTTCAGAAGAATAATTTAAAAAAACATAATGTCCGAAGTGATGTATTAAAACTACAAAGGGTACTAGGAAAGTTTTGCAATATGACGCAACAATGAATTGTAGAAAGCTGCTCCGCGCCGCGCCATGTCGATGAGCTCAGTTATTTATTAGCAGTGAGAGTGTAAAGTGCTTGCGATGGCATCGTGGTCACGAAATGAGATAACGGCAGTTTTGCGTTCTAATTTCGGGCGTGGTTTAAACATAGACCCAGTGCTTTGAAGAAATGACTCTTGCACTAGGTGATGTTTGTCCACATCGCACAACTATATTCAGGTGGTATAGAGAATTCCAAAGGAGAAATTTAACTGTGGAGGATGCTGAGAGGCCGGGAGGGCCACGAACGTCAGTTGCGGAGGAAAACTTTACTATTGTGAGGAAAACGCTTGGCGAGGATAGGCGAGTGACCTGTCAACAGATAAAGGGTACTTCAGGCTTAAATGCACCAGCAATTCGTTCGATTCTGCAAGATAATTTGCATGTGAAGAAACTTAGTTCTCTCTGGGTGCCGCATCGACTGACTGAAGAGCAGATGACACGACGTATGACTTGGTGCCAGGAGATGCTAAAAAAGTTTAATAAGGGACAATCTCGGTATGTGAACAACATCGTGACAGGTGGCGGCACTTGGCTGTACTATTACGATGTGCCGACCAAAGCTCAAAACAAAGTTTGGGTCTTTGATGATGAGGACACATCCGCAGTTGTCAGAAAATCCCGATCTGTAAAGAAGAAACTGATAGCTATATTTTCCAAATCGAGTAGAATTGTGGAACGCGTCGTTTTGGACACACAGTAAACAGTCACAGCTAAGTGCTATACTGAACAGTGCCTGCCGAAAGTCATTGGATGTATGAAGAACCTGCGGCCAAAGTCATGAATGGACACCTGGTTCCCCCATCACGATAATGCTCCAGCTTACTGCGCCAAAGCCTGTACCGTGTATTTGACCACGACAAGATTCATACTTCTCGGGCACCCTCCCTACAGTCCAGATCTTGCTCTCTGCGACTTTGCACTGTTCCTGCATGTGAAAATGAAGCTAAAAGGGAGGCGGTTTTCCAGCGATGAGGACCTTCTGCGGGCTTGGGGCGAGTGTGCTTTACTCCCTAGTGAAACTTTGCAGAACTGGTTTAAAGATTGGTGTCGGAGGATTAAGAGGTGTATTGAGTGTAGAAGAAATTACTTTGAAAAAATTAAATAAACAAAGCTGTATTGCAAAACTTTCCTAGTACCCTTTGTATAATTTATTTTTACGTATGTTTACAGAAATGTAAAACTTATTGTCCGGAATTCTTATATTCAGACACATACAGTGCCTAGCTCATGAGGTTTAAAGTATTAAATTTTAGTTATAATTCTCAGATAACCAGCAATCTCTTGTGATATTGCAAATATCAATATTTATTTTAATAATCTATTAAACTAATATAAAATGTAAATATAATGATTTAACATATTCATATAATTTGGTATATTGACTGATATCTAGTATAAACAATTAGTGTTGATGTGACGATTATTTAATTTTACTAGTCGCGTACAGAGCTGACTTAACTTTTATTTAAAGAAATAGAATCTGAAGATTAAGATAATAGAAAAAAATAGTTATATATGCTATATAGGGTGGTACCTGGTAAAGTACTGATACTGCTTTAATAGTTAATGGAAAATATGTGATGACAAGTATGGTAAATGACGAACTACAAATGTGTAGTTGTTATTTGCGCTTTTTCAAAATTATTTCCATCATCTCACAATCTTAACTTCCTAAATTAAACCCTCATAATACCCAGTAAAATTGATTTTAATTTTACACAGATCTTTAATTAAATTTTTACGATGTTAACATAAAGCAAAAGCATTCCAAGAGACGTATTTAGTGAACGCCAAGGTTTAGTTTTGGAAAAATTAAAATTCTCGGCACATATTAAAGACTTAAAATTAAAATATTTTACTTTTATTTTAGAATATATATTATGTACTTTGTTATTATTATGTGTTTCATGACTATTATTATTTTGTGTAATGCATTTCATATAGTAATTATATTTATCTTTTTTATACGCAGAATTAACGTACATTTACTGATCGGCAACAACTTCTGTCGTTGTGTACACATTGAAAGTCAGAGGATCGAGATCGACCTACCTGACCGGCTGCGTCGTTGTTGCTGCTGGGTAGTTGCATTACGCTTCCCCTGCAAGATCGACAGTTTCGAACATTTCCACTCTATTGGGGCTGCATGGGTACCTTGATGCGTTGAACGCGAAGCTAGGTATTTTGAATTGTTTCGTTGTGTACGTACTTGAACGTATATTTGTGCGTATAGAACGATTTGAACTGCGCTTCTGTTTATTATTTGAACTGATATATAATATTTGTACTTGTAGAATACGTGCGTTTCCAGATGCCGAACACTTTGCTGTTCAAAATAAAATTGTGTAAAACATTTATGTGTTTTATTTCAATTAAATAGGGTTCTCAAACCAGGGAGTACCTTAACAACACAGTTTTATGAGTGTTTCATTTGTTGAAATCCAAAAGCTATACTCTTTTACTACTTCAAGAAAAATGTCTTAATGTTGAGTCTAATCAATTGACGAGATGATTCTTTTTTAACAAAAATAAAAAAAATTCTCGAGTTTTGAACTTGTATCTACTTGAATAAAAAAAAATTCAGCACTTTCAATCATGCTTCGTCAACAAATCCTCACTGGTTTCCTATCTTCTCAGTTTTAGGCATTGTAACATGCAATGAATGTTGAATGGCTTCTCAAAAAAGAAACAGCAAACGGCTGTTCGAATCTTACAATCTTCCTACTCCAATAAAAACCTCAATTGATTCTGGGTGGTACACTAGGTTGCGCTTGTCTGAACTCCTTTAAAAGATCCATTATAATTAACCAAAAGGAAGTCATCTTAATAGCGCTCACCCATACTTAACTACATGAATTATTAAGACTAGCAAAACATTAAATTGATGGATCATTCGTTATATAGATTCGATCTAGCACCAATCCATATTAGTCAGGCAAATTAAGTTGTCAAAATAAACGGCACTTTGCTGTACTTACTGTACTATCGTATTAAGCGCAATATTAGGAGAATTCTCTTGTATCAATTCCGTGTGTTGATTGAATTGGTGGGTAGGTAGGGCAGAGAAAAGACGAAATGACCAATTCTTACATGAATCCGAACTGGAGAAGCATATTCTATATAGCAGTATCTCGAGTAGAGTATTGAAGGGGGCGAAAAGGAAATGAATAATGAGGAAATATAATAATAAGGAAATAATGCAGAGAAAGAGAGTTTTCGCGTTCTGTAGGTGTGCGCAACGTGTGCCCAACGCTCTGCAATCAATGGCATAGATCAAAAGGTAATAGTCACTCAAATTCCGTCGAAATAAATAAAAGAATTATTTATTTTGAATTTGTTTCTGTTACACCTGTAATAATAATCTGCAAATCATTGAAATAATTTCAATCGAATAGGAAAGCTAGAAATTTTTATTTGATTGAAATGTGATTTTTTTTATTCGCGAAATATATATGTAGTATAATTTTAACAATTAAAATGAGCAGATAGCAACTACACAACATGACTAATTTCCTGAAGATAAAAATGTTCTAGAAAGTTGCGATTTGATAAACACAAGAAGAATTATCTGCTTCAGTTAGTGGTGACGTTTAAAAGAAATCGAAATCTAGAGATTGTGAATTGTGAATTTAAATTTGATATTAGCACATAATTATCGATGTCTCATGGGTACAATACATTTTAAGTTGGCACAAATAATTTGATCTGTTTACGTACATAAATATGTACATTGCTACGCATAAATTTATACATATGAGGATGTTGAAATGTGCCATTGAATATAATTTTCTTCTTAATGTTTGAGTATAGAGGCGTTTACATTTTTAATTGCATCTCTTAAATTAGGCGCCAATTAGCTTAGAATTTGAACACACCTTTATCTCTTTGTTCCTTTAAAATATGTACAAGGTGTTTCAAAAAGAATATACGTATTTCGATTGTATATATTTATTAAACGTTAAGACATACGAATATGAAACTTTACACGCATATTTACGAAGATCTCAGATTACAGATGTTAAATATGTCCTCCATCAGCGACACGAACAATATTACATCGATACTCAAATTCTTCCCATACTCGGGCAAGCATGTCCTTCGTCACTGATGATCTGGTTCTTCAACTCTTCCAGGTGTGGGTTTTGTAGACCCCAAATTCGAATATTGTGTTTGTTTACCAGACTACTAGCATGGAAAGTCGCTTCATCACTGAACACGATGTGTTGTGCGAAAGTGTTATCATTGTCAACAGCATCATGAAACTCGTTACAAAATGCCACACGTTTCCATTCGTCATCAGGACGCAGAGCTTGTAACAACTGTAACTTGTACGGTTTCATAACCAACCAACGTCTCAAAACACGCCAAATTGTTGTTATAGGCAGTTGTAACTCCCGACTTGCATGACGAGTTGATTTTGAAGGATTACGTTGGAAACCAGTTTGAATTCGTGCAACATTTTCTTCAGAAACACGAGGGCGGCCAGGACTCTTTCCTTTACATACACATCCTGTACCTACAAACTGTCGATACCATGTGCGAATGTTCCACCCATTCGGAGGATCAATTTGGTAGCTCAACCTGAAACGTTTTTGCAGTGTAATCACGGAATTGCACTTCGCAAACTCAAGAACATAAAATTATTTCTGAACAGAAGACAACTGACGTCTAGTGGCTATTAAGTAAATTAGACTATATATTCGTTTCTTTAATAGCCGAGCCGAGGCGCAGCGATCAATAGTTTGGCCAAAATAATACTTTGTAATGCGTATATTCTTTTTGAAACACGCTGTATTTTGAACACTGACAAACATCGAAAAAACTACCTAACATGTATCTAACGAATCACCGCTTTATAATGTTAAATAATTAACCCAAACGGAAAATAATAATGGTAAAATACTTGTGAATAATATCTATTAAACGATAGTAAATGAAATTGCTAAAGAAAAGGTGATTTATTCCATTTTATTTCCATTAATCATCGACACTAATTACAAAATTATTAAAATGAATACTATAATTATTGATAATTAATAGGATTTCTTAAATGTTTTTACATTAGTTACAATGTTATGCAGTCGGAAAATTTTGGAAAGTGAAAATAAAAAAAAAACATTTTTTATGCAAATAAATGCTTTTATTATTTTTTCAAATATCCACTATTGCATTTTATGTACTTTTTCATATATTCAAACTAATCACTGAAACATTTATTCTATTCTGAAATTAGCATACTCAAAATATGAGCAGGAAAAACAATAGCTATGCAGAGAGAATAATGCAAGTTTAAAATTGGTTTTTAGCAAACAGTCAATAACTTTGGACAAGTAGAACGTTGTATACCATTCAGTATTTATTGTATAATGATCGTCTAAAGCAATTGTAGCAACCTGATCAGATTTAGTCACAAATCACGCAACCATTTATTTTAAACGTGCTTGGCGATCGAATACATTTTATTGGAATTTTAGGCATTTTAAAACATGTAATAAACTGTTGATTGTTGTTTTGTTTCTGGTTAGTATGAATATATCCATGGTTCATCAGCTACAATGATATCTTAGACATGTTTGGAATATTCGTGATCGGATTTTTTTCAGTATTGCGTCTGTATCATTTAACACGATATCTCTTTTGAGTAGCGGATATACAATGGTAATTTGACAAGTAGTGAGAATGGAAACGAAAAACGAATTTTTTAAATACAAAATAATTTTTATTTTTCAATATATTCTCCTAAAAGAGCAATACATTTATTCTAACGGTGCTCCAATGCCCTTATGCCATCTCTAAAATGCGACTCCGGAAGGCTTGCAAAATACTCATTTACGAAGATGATAAGCTTGTCGTTAGACGACAATTTCTTTCCACCTACTGTCGTTTTCAATTTTGGATAAAGGTGGAAGTCGGAAGGGGCTAGATCCGGCGAATGAGGCGCATGCGGCGCTAATTGGAAATGCAACTCGTGGATTTTGGACATCGCAACTGTGCTGATATGCGAGGGAGCGTTGTCTTGGTGAAACAGAATCTTTTTCTTTGCAATTCCTGGCCGTTTAGCACGAATCTCAACATTTAATTTTTGTAGTTCTGCATAATATTGTCTGTTTATTGTGGCACCTTTCTGAAGGTAATCAATGAGCAAAATGCCCTTTGAATCCCAAATAATTGATGCCATCACCTTGTTGGCCGATAAAGTGGCTTTTGCTTACTTTGGAGGTGCAGAACCACGTTCTAACCATTGTTTCGACTGTTGTTTATTTTCTAGTGTACTGTAGTGTATTCAAGTTTCATCGCAAGTAACAAATCGTCTACAAAAATCAACCGGATTTCGCTTACAAAGGTCCAAATACTCATTGGAAATGCGCAAACGAGTGAACTTTTGATCAGTCATAAGCAATCGCGGCACCCATCTTACCGAAAGCTTGGAAAGGCCCAATTCTTTCGTTAAAAAGTGGTGTACCCGTTCTGTTGAAATGTTTACCATGTCTGCTATCTCTCTCACTTTGAGTCGTCGATCTTGCGTAATAATATTATGGATTTTTATAATCATTTCCTTAGAAGTCACGATTTTGGGTGCTCCAGAGCGCGCTTCATCAACACAGCTTGTTCTACCACGTTTAAATTCATTTACCCATCTACTTATTGTGGCGGATGATGGAGCAGATTCACCTTATGTTTCCCATAACTCATCATTTATTTCGGTAGCTTTCATACCCTTAATTATGAAGTATTTAATCACCGCACGATACTCTGCTTTTACCATTTTAACAAAACGACGTGTGGCTTCTTTTTCAATCAGCTGTCAAAAATAAACTAATCAACCGATTTATCTAAATATCGGAATGTAAACATATAAATAGGCAACCTAAATTACAGTACATTGGTTTTACTAATTAGAGCGCCACCTATGTGTCATTCTCACTACTTGTCAAACTATCCTCGTACTATGTGGTATCCAATAAGAATAGAGTATTCTCACGGTTAACTGCATATCCAAAATAGAAGATATTGAAGTCCGAGAAATGTGCTAGAATGCCTGAATCGCATCATTCCTTAGATGGTAATCCTTTTCAATCATTAGACGTACAATATCAATATTTTCCTCAACAACAGATGTAGAACGACCTTTACTTTAAAGAAAAAGAGAGATCTGAAGCTCTCTTTTCTGCGTGTGATTCAGTTTAAATAGGTCCCCGTTAGTCTCCTTTTATAGAAGTCTAGACAAACGTGTATATTTGCAGTGCTGATTCATTCTGAAACGAAGTACAACCAAACTTTACTTTTTGAAACCAGCGGTATACTGTTGTCTTTGATGACGCTTAATCACTAGTTGCAGAAATTAAACGGTTTATTCACAGTTGTTGAATTGAACCACAATGAAAATCATAATAAATCATACTTTTAAAATGTAAATAAAATATTTGACAGAGTTGTGAAAGGCGAAAGTTCAGCAACTGTTAACAAAGATTTGACTTGAGCAAAGCAGTTACTAGCGCTATTAAGAGAAATGAGAAGTCTATTCAAGAATCTATCATCTGCCGTCTTAGTAAAGATGGAAAAAATGTTTAAAATTTTGGATTTGTTGCTATGTTGTAAAAAAGAGTACCTGCAAACGGAAATATTATAAAAAAAGGCTTTAGGAAAAACAGGAACTTGAAGAATCAACACATCTTCAGGTAAAGGATTCATGGTAAATTCATGGTAAAACAAGAGGAGTTTTATACTAGTGAAAGATAGCTAATAAGATTTTTTAAAGCAAATACATTTCGCATTGTAAAAAATTAAAAGAAAAATTACATTTGCAGACAAAAATACTGCCAAAACTTTTCCAGCAAAAGTAGTCGAAATAAGTAGGATTAATGATTGTGACCAAATTTTCAATTCCACGATACAGACTTATACTGGAAAAAATGCCTACCTGAACATTTATTGCAAAATCCGAAGACTGCCATTGGTTTTAAAATCGAATCACTTTTTTATTTTGTAGTAATGGTTCTGGTAGCAGAATTTTAAAGCTTCTAGTAATAAACGATGTTCAACGTGTCCTAAAATTTCAATGCAATCTGAAGAATTGTCTAACTAGATAACAAGAATTGCATAATGAACTTGCAAAGTGTATAGAGCAACAGAAAATAACTGACAGAAATGTCAATATCACAAAATATTTTGCAAAGTAGTTCATCCACTCAAAACACTATTAAGGGATGAAAAACTTCATTGGATTCAAGCTTAGCAGATATGATAAAAAGGAATTTCGTCCATGTTGCTATAAACAAATGCGCTAGAATTATTTATAATATTTTTACTTTAAAGTTATTTTTCTCTTTTGGCAATATGCATGCATTTCAATTTGTGTTTTAGTCATTAACTGAAACTGTATGCCGTTGATTTTTATATAAACTATATAAATATATTTTATATATACACATAATTATCTACAAAGTTTATGCATATAAGTTTCCATCAATTTTCTTTACATGGTTTTTTGAATTAAATAAAGGTCTTTACTTTGTTTAACTCGGTTTTTGGAAAACATAAAAAGCATACTAATAGGAATCGTATTTTTTGTGCGCTGCTCTTTTTTTACATGGTTTGCCGAGCAACATATCTGCTGTGTAAAAAGGAGGTTACGTATATATTTTCTTTTTTATTGTCGAACTCTTTTCGATCATATGTACATAGGTACACCACCGGTCATATTTATTTGCCCACCCCAATTTTATGTGTTTCCTAAAATACGGATTATCTTTCGAAAAATCTGTATTATAATTATTCGACAATATTATTAGTGAAAGTAATTCCATATGAATTTCTACGAAAATCTTAAATTGTTAATGATATATGGTAAAGGTGTCATAAATTGGAAAAATACCATAAATATTATATAGGCTAATCCCTACAGTATTAACAGTTTTACCTGCATTTCCGAAAGGTATTACCAATATTGCGTTATTGTACTAACAAATTACAATATTAGGATGTGTTATTCAAAAAGGAAAACAAATTTTATGTCAGTCATCGTTCATCTTTTGTTGCGAAAACAGTGAAATAGAGAGTTATTGTGAATATTTTAATGCAATGCCGACGACTATGATAGTTGCTTATCATCGTACGGGTAAAAGTAATCGCGAAATTGCAAAAGAATTACGATTAAATCGCAGAACTGTTGATTATAACACTAAAAAATTTGAAGAAAGTGGTACATTTTCCAACAAAAGAAGATCTGGACAGCGCAAAGCGACGACATCTGCAGATGACCGGCATCTAATACGGATAAGTAGACGCGACAGACGAAAAACAGCACCAGAAATAGCTGCTGAAATGAATAGAGCGCGTGCTAAGCCAATTAGTGTGTCCACGGTACAGAGAAGGTTAAGGCAAGCGGGTTTATACGGAAGAATTGCTTTGCGAAAACCACTACTACGAAAGCAAAACAAGATAAAACGACTAAATTGGGCTAAAGAACATAAGAATTGGACGATTGATCAGTGGAATAATGTGTTGTGGACAGGCGAATCGAAGTTTCAACTTTTCGGTAGTAAAAGGCGAACATTCGTAAGAAGATCCGCAGGAGAAAGAGTACTGCCAGAATGTATTGCGCCTACCGTAAAACATGGAGGAGGTTCAGTAATGATTTGGGGGTGTTTTGGTGGAAGATCTGTAGGCAGTCTTGTCAAAATTGAGGGAATCCTAAGAAAAGAAGGCTACAAGAAAATTTTAGAAAATAACGGTGTTCCTTCAGGACTAAGGATTCTTGGCGAAAACTTTGTATTTCAACAGGACAACGATCCGAAACACACTTCTAGATTGTGTGGCGATTACTTGCGTCAACTAGAAGAGCAAGAGCAAATCTCTATAATGGTATGGCCAGCTCAAAGTCCTGATCTGAACCCAATAGAGCTTCTTTGTAAAGAATTGGTCCGAAAGAAAGGTTCGAGAACGGGCTCTATCATCCACCACTATACTGTAGGAACAACTTCAAGAAGCCTGTGCACAAATTACAGAAGATACACTGCAAAAATTAATTGAAAGGATGCCGCGGTTATGTGCCGCAATTATCAAAAATAAAGGTGGACACATTGATGAGAGTAAAATTTAATAATAATTAATGATAAAGTTTTTATATAAGAAAAATGTAACTATTTTATGTTTATTTTACACCATTGTATTGGTACAATAAATAAATTTTCAGTACACATTTGATAGTTTAATAATTTTGGCTAAAACTAAGGGTGGGCAAATAAATATGACCGGTAGTGTAGATCTTTGTGATGACTAAATGTATAGTTATTGCAAGTTATTATTCGTCGTGTTATTTTTATATGATTTCTATTTCGATTTCAAAGTTTTATTTCAAGTATTTATTACTCAACGTGTTTTATAGTAACCGATTCCGTACTTAAATAAGTTTCTTTCTCACTTGCGAATTATAAAAATAAATCGTGGTTTAATTTAATTACATTTCTTTCTGCAATTCTCTTAAAAATGCGGTTTCGCTTTCCAAATGCAATTTGTCATCTAATAAATATTTTTAAAAATTCATTACTTCCTGAGCGAAGTCAAGTCACGTTTTTTACTTTTGTCAGAATTATGTTTTTATTTTACACGCTATTTGAAAACAAAAAAATTGTGTATGCAATATACATCAAAGCATAAATAGTTCTACTAATTTAAATTTATAATTAATTCTTAAATGGAAACAACAATAAATAATAAAATTTAATATGCATGAAAGCCGATCGTTAAAACCGCGACCTACGAAAAATTATGCAGACAGGTTTTGTTATTTAATTCTAACTATTTATATAGTAATGCATACGTTGGAAAATTTGCCATTATTATTAGCAAACAGTTCCCAAATATTGCCTAGAAGTCATTTACTTACATTTTATTACAGGCAAGCGGCATTTATCATACTTAAATACATACATATATGTATATAATACATACTTGTGAACAATATGACCTGTCTGTAGTTGGCAGCATAGCAATCCCCAAATTGGAATATGTTCATCTTCGCACATGTGACACTTTTTCATTTTTATGTATCAAATGAACATCTTAGGTAATTTTGTTATGGTACGGACCTCTTTTCGGGCGGGACAGTTTTTAAAAATGGTTTCTCGTCTTGAGTGTTGGGGAAACATAATCAACGCTGCTTCCGTTGTTACGGCGAGGAAAGGTTAGCAACAAATGCATGAAATACATTACACGAAAATACTAAAGAGGAAATCTGCGTAAACACCAGCATTATTAAATTTTATCTGGATTTCTATAATGGCTATTGATTCTTTCCAGTTGAATTGTAATACTAAGAATTTTATTGCCTGAAAATTTTTTGAATAATAGGAAACTACTTCTAGCAACGTGCCCCAGCGTGTAGGAAGTCGTTGGGATGGTTCTCGAATGCCAGGACAGTGTTTATAAAATTCACGTGTCCATTTCGGAGATTCCAGAGAAACTTTTTTGATAATGCTTATTAAACCAAGAGGAAAAGAAACTGATGAAGCAAATTTAATGGAAATGATATCTCGAACATGCTAAGATAATTCAAACCTATAAATGAACACGACGAAATGTTACTACAAAAAGCGTAAAAAAGCCAAGATTTAAACCGAAAAGTTAGAGTTATGTTTCCTATATCCATTTCTCCATTGAAAGAAGAATGTTTAAGAGAAAATAATATAAAGAAATGTATAAAGATTTTTCGACTAAAACCAAGTAATATAAAATATCAGATTTGTTTGAAAAGTAGAGCATAAAGCTCAAGATAATGTTGAAGAAAGTTCAAAGGCTGAACATATCTCACTGAAAAGAAAATGCCTTCAGTTAATGATGCCTATTAGTGACAAAGAAAACATTTTTAAAACATATTAATATGTAATATTTTTTATGAAAATTTCGGTAATAAGTATGTTTCTCCTAATTATAAAAATGTAATACATAGTATGTTTTTCTCATTTTTGGAATCTAACTTCATTTTCTGCGTTGGTTCTTATTTTGTATAATACAGATTCGCATAACGCGGCAGTTTTTAGGAACATAATAACTGTGCTGTAGGAAGTTACTGTACATGATTTATCTAAAATTTAATGTAATAAAAGCAACTTTTTGATTCAAGATTTTCTTAACATTTTCGCAATTCTTTATATACTACGACATTTCAGATATTTATAAAGTTAAGTTACACTTTCAAAGATACTATAAACATTAAGTAAAAAGATTATGATGCTGTAAAAAACAAACAAACGCGTGTAAAAGCTAAATGTTTATGAATATTAGACAAGAAAAGCAAGACTTGACTAAAATACATAAACATTTAACAAGAAAAATAATAATATGAACACAATGTAAATACTAGCAGAACTATATTTCTCAATGTACAGTACATTCAGTAAACATATGCTCTCATGTATTATTTATATGTCGCACTTAAAAGTACCATTCTCATAGACTGATTTTAATTTCACTGTTGATGCCACTGTTGATATAACTGCTGTCAAATTTTTAAACGAATTGTGTGTCGATAAAATTAAATAATTCACGCATTTCCTTAATCATGAATGAAAACTTCTGTGAAAAAATAAAGTTTTCATTCTATTTCGTTCTAAAAGTTTTCCAAACTGTCCTTGTATTATCCAACACTACACGGTTAAACCTTGCTCGTACTAACTTTTGCTTTTTTACTGACGCCATCTTCTAAATATTCTTTCCTTTTTTGATTATTCCATTAATCACAACCTCCAAAAAAATTTACCTTATACGTATTATATGTATATAACGGGTGGCGCAAAAGTAATGTCATTATTTGAACTGGCTTCCATTTTGTTATAAATGAAAAAAAAAGAGCTTTGTTTTCATAAAAAGTTGATTTGAAAGTGTAAAATTAATGACATTAATTGGACAAAATTATATCGCTCAAATGGCCACCTCCCGAGTTGATGCATAATTGTGCTCGTTTTATGGCATTTTGAATTGTTTCTCGCAAAACATCTGGCTCCAAATTGGTGATTTCTTCTTCAATGTTAGCTTTCAAGACTTGCAAGGTTCGTTGTTTGTTGTGGTAAACGCAAGATTTTAAAAAGCCACAAAGGAAGAAGTCTGGTGCTGTTAGATCTGGCGATCTGGACGGCCCGTTCAAATCTCTAAAACGGGAGATTACTCGATCTGGAAAATGGTGTCTCAAAATCTCCATCGTGGCCAGAGCTGTGTGAGCGGTTGCTCCGTCCTGTTGAAACCAACAATGATCGAGAACCAATGCAGCAATTTGCGGCAAAAAAAACTCGTTTAACATCTGTCTGTAACGCTCACCATTTACGGTTACGGTGGTACCATAGGCGTCTTCAAAAAAGGACCAATCACTTTTTCACGGAAAATGCCGCACCAAACAGTCACTTTCAGGGGATGCAATGGCTCCTCATGCATTTCATGTGGATTCTCTGTGCCCCAGAAACGCAAATTTTGTTTGTTAAAATAACTACTTAAGTGGAAATGGGCTTTGTCGCTCATTTCTGATTCGAATTCATCCTCGTCTTGGACCATGTTTAACAGAATATAGTAGTAAGTTAACCTTGTCCGACGGTCAGTGGGTAGCAATTCGTGAACAGTTTGCACTTTGGAGGGGAACATTTTCAGATCATTCACCAAAATTCTTTGGAACGTCTGCCGATGCCTAATTGTGTGCATCGTCGTCTCGTTGATGTTTGTGGATTCTCTCTGACGTCGTCGGCAACAGCAGTGATGTTCTCGGTCGAACGAGCAATACGACGTCGGCCACTTCTTGCGACATCTGTAGTTTTATATATATATATATATATATATATATATATATATATATATATATAAGGTAAATTTCTTTTTCTAGAATGCATATATATATATATTTTCGTACATACTAGTAAAGGAAATATTCGAAATAATTAGTTTGCACTACTTTGTGTTTCGTTCAAAATATTAATTAAAGTCTCACATATGCATCTTTATTGTTAACTTTACCTGTTTTTGTTTTCAGAAACAATCATACAGTATAATTTGATTATTAGATTGTTTTGTCAAATAATTCCAGTATCTGAATACTAACTCTAAAGTTGAAAAAAAAACTCATTCTGTATTTACTAGGTCTCGTTCTTTAGATACATTTGCAATATAAAATCAATTTATAAAAATATTGCATATAACGTAGGAATACAGGCTATTTACTTTTCTCAAGTATTCAAAAATGTTTCGGCTTATACGTACTTACATAGAGTGAAAGCTAGTGTAAATTGTTATATAAACAGACTGTATTTGTATTGTATTTCTGTAGTGACTGGAAGTTGACAACGAAAACCTTGAAGACTTTTTAAACTAATGATTTATAATAAATATTTTCATTAGACTAGTTCATTTTTGAACATACAAATTAATTGGGAATTTCTTGGACAATTTAGTATTTTATGGTGTTTAATTTCGTCAATGTAATTAATGACAAATAATAAATTTATTTAGTAACTTATTTGCAATAATTTTTCATTTGAAACTAGTATATATATATATATATATATATATATATATATATATATATATATATATAAGGCTGTACACTATCTAAGAGCTAGCAGCCATTTAATTTCTTGGGTTCTCTGATCAATTTATTATGGTTGGTCACTCCATTACACTAAGGAATAAATAAAATACTTTGTTTAAATTTTACAATGTCTTATATGTTCATTGCGACTAGTTTCGTCTGTAAAGACATTATCGAGAAAGTACAATACAGGTTACAATCTTCTTTATATAGGAAAACGTTTTCGTAGAAATTGTAACATGTATTGCACTTGCTCGATAATGTCCTAGTAGACGAAATTAGTCGCAGTAAATGTATAATTTGCCGTGAACCTTTTGTTTTTACGCGAACCTTAATCTTTCTGCGACCTCCCTTACTAGGCAGAGATCATGTCCCAGCCTTAATTTTCCTTCACAAATCATTTTCCCTACCATCATCCAACTTGTCTAGTAAACATGATAGAAAGTGGCAGCAAATCGCTCAACTAAAGTTTGAAATAACCTTTTATCCAACAGTGTACAAGCTAATCCGGTGTAGTGCCACAGGCGGAGCACCGTATTCTATGACAATTATTGCCAACTATTTAAGTTTTTCTAAATAATGAGTGTATAAGCTTCTGAGAATGTATATTATTAATGTATGTGTAGTATTAATGTATAAATTAAAGAAAATGGAATGCTGTGGAACAGCACATTTATCTACCTTAAAAGTGCATAAAAGCTTTAAGAATTTTATTTTTACCAACTTTCAATACAACTTATGGTTTTATATAAATCAAAATTTCACCAAAATTAGACACGAACAAACTTTTTCCATAGCCGTATTTCATTATACAGTATTCAGTGAGGTGAACAGAAGCATGCAAATGTCATAACCTGCAGTATCATTAAAAAAGAGCTATATATGTTGATACTCTTTTTTTTTGTTCAAAATAGTATTCAACACCTAGTAGCAAAGTGACATTGTATTATTTGGAATAACACAAAGCAATTATACAAACAAATAAGCGGAAGTATTCATAAGTAGTCGACCTTGATTAATCATCGTAAAGAAATTAAATTTTATTAGCATAAAAAAGAATAGAATATTAAAAGAAAAGCAATAATGTCCTTTATTTTCGATTTAGTCCTTTTCCAAAAAATGATGCAGATATAAATTTGATTTTTTACAAAATAAGGTTTATTCATGTGCATTAACCGACAAATTAAGAATTTAAATTTCAAAGAAGGAGGTTTACGATATGTTAATAACATTATTTTTTATTTTTTTTTATATTAATTAAAAGAGCGCGGTTTGAAATAATTTGAGTAGATAAGGTAGGGAGGACATTAAAGGCTTCCCCAAACCAACGCGAAACATTCGCAGTCGCAGCGAAATTTTCGTGGGAAATTATCCACGACCAAACGCTGACTATGTAATTAAATGGTCTTATCTACATCGATGCAAAGATATCGCGCCGCAGCGCGTCAAACTGCAACGAATTTATCGCAATCGCTGCGTGCACGGTTTTTAGTTGCTGTCGCCACGCGAAAGAAAGAAATAGCACTGCTTCTTCTTCGTCCGACGAGGAAGACATTTTTGCACTGCTAGAATCAAAAACTGACGCGTTGGTGTGGGAATCCACGCGAATTCACCGCGTCGCAGGTGAAGCGAAATCAATCGCCGCGAAAATTTCGCTGCGACTGCGAATGTTTCGCGTTGGTTTGGGGAAGCCTTAAAAAAAAGAAAATTTGGAGATAACAAATAACATACATGCTGCCACTGAATTAGTTAAACAAATGAGTATACTTAAACGATTGATTGCGACATAGGCTACATTTTGGCGAACTTTGATTTCTTCGACTTGCTACCGTGTTTTATTTATTATTTTTGACTGCAAATTAATTTAATTTTACATAGACGCATCAAGCGATATTTCGTGCTTTGTACTTGTAAGCATCATTTACATTTTATTGCAAATTTTCCAATAATCCTTTTAAGATCTCATTAAAAATGTTGTCTAAACTGTGTGTAAGTAATAATTATTGCTTTATATACCACAATTTACTACACAGATAATTTTAGACTAAATGTTAGTGACGGTGCTTCAAACCGAAAAAGATAGCCCATTTTCACAACAGACACAAAGCGCGAATGAAATGTAAATAATGATATCTTTGGTCAACACAAGCGGCGAATTGTGTGATGTTTTGGGAACAAACATTGCATTTGCATAGGGAAATTAATAATCAACCTACTTTATTAACATGGAGAGTGTTGATATCCAAACTTATGCTGAACGAAATATTAAAAAAGAAATATGAAAATTGTAGGTACAAATAGGTAACTTTAACAAAACCATATAACTCAAAGCCAATTAAGTACATTTGATTATTTACATGGCTATTGATGATAAAAGAAACAAACAGAAATTCTCAAAAGAATCGGCGTCTCGATGTTCGGTGGCCATTTCTTCCACCTAGAGACCTATCATAAAACAATCCTGTCAAATATCCCCAAACAAACAACCCATTAACATTAACGCATTAAAAATTCATTAAAGTCCCATTATACCGAAGCCGAAACCGATGTAACCCGAAGAGTTACGAGGAGCCAGTATATAAAGCAGCGAGTGGAGAATTCACAGCCAGTTTCCGGACGAAGCTTGACTACAAAACAAGTTCAGTAGAAGAGGATTGAGATGTCATCAAAACGTCGAGACGCCGATTCTTGCAGTTACATATAAAAATATACACAAAATGTTTAAATTAAAAGGTGTAAAAATGATATTTAAATAAAAATAAATAAATTTATGAAAGTATGAATTTTAAATCATTTAAAAATCAATAACGCTCTCTTTACTACGCATGTTTCAAGGAATAACACCTATCATCAGGTAAACTTGTATTAAAGAACGACTCCTTTGTAGGGCTTATCGTAGCTTTTCGATACAGAAAAATAATGAAGAAAACATTTTTTGCCTAGAAATATATATCTATTTTTTTATAATAATTTGTTTATATACACTCCCTTAATCAAAATTCAAATACTTTTACTCCCATATACTGAAGCTTTAATTACCATAACTCCTTCAGCATGTTCAAATAACATATATACTTGATACCAAATAATAACCAATGAACTATATGTAAAACATCTTGCATATCAATAACTGCAACTTCATTATAACCAAAATATATGTACATAAGTATCATGTACCTTTACAGTTGCATTTACAAATTAATTTACATATGCACCTTAACTGCGAGTATTATTATATTTATCAATTATTCTAAAATAAAATACATTTAGATACGTATCTGAAATTAATAACACAAAATTCTTAACTTGTATAGATATATCAATTGTAATGACATCTGAAAGTAGTGTATATTCGTTTATTAACTTGTATTTTATAATATATATTATCTTTTAATGTATTTCCATCTCGTGCATAATAGATAACATAATATATATATATATATATATATATATATATATATATACATATATATATATATATATATATATATATATATAATAAACAAGGTAGTATAACAACCTTATTGAATTAAACCTTACATTCCAAACAAATTTGACGTTTCGACAATTCGCATTTTCCCCATCAAAACATAAATAATAAATATATATGTACTAGCTGTACCCTGCGCGCGTTGCTACGCCACCAACTAAAATAAATTTGAAGGAAAGACATTACACAAATATACAAATATTCAATTCATTTTGAGTCATTTTATTGATTTTGTTCATTTTGAAAAAATTGTAACATTGCAGCGTTTCGTTTCAATTCGATATTTATTGAAGTGCTGTGGGATACACAATATTTCTTGTTTTTCCATCTGGTGGGTAAACGAATAAATCAGAAAGTTTTCCGACGCGTGAGCAGGCCACATAAAGCCGCCCATGTGAGAAGCATGGATTCTCTAAATTTAATCCACACACATGCAACGATAATACTTGTGCTTTGTTGATAGTCATTGCGAAAGCAAGCATATATGTCGGGATCATTGGGATACGTGGGACAGTACGTCTTCACCTTTGAATTTTCCAGTCAAAATTGTTGCCTCGATAACATTGTTCATCATTTTCTTGACTGAGAGTCTGGTTCCGTTGCAAAGTCGTGGTGGATTTATGTTTCGAAGAAGAATGATGAGTACGCCAATTTTCAATGTAAGAACGTGCGGTGGCATGCCTGGAAAATAAAGCGAATTCAAGAATTCAGTTGGATAGTTGACAACTTCGTCTTGATTCACCACAGTATCGATGGACTTATATGTCGTTTCGCCGGGTATTCCATTCTGAATGGTGAAGTTGATGGTATTGACATCGATGTTTTTGGCCGCTAATATAGCACGCGTACTTAGACACTGATGATTTTTGTAGTTCTGTGCAATGTTTGGGAAAACTTTTTGCACTAATTCGTCTATGCTTTCTGTGATCTTACAGAAGTTTGCTGGCAAGGTGATACATTGCGTAGATTCATCAATTTGCATTAGCCCATATCCAATATCCATTAATTGTTTTGCAAAATTTCCAGCCGATGCATCCCGTTGTAGTTGAACACGCATGTTGGTTTTCAAAGTCAATTTCTGTAAATGGCGCCATAAAACTGATGATTTGAGACATGTATTGGTCATACCAACTTAGAAACCTTTGTGGGCTCATGCACAACAACTTTGCTAAATATCATCACATGATCAAATGCATAGTTTACGATTCTATAAAGGACATACAGACAAACATTCATTTTTATATATATAGATGTGTAAAAATTGTGGAAATGTCAAATTTATATGAAATGAGTGATTCAAGTGATTCAATTGAATAAAGTCACATGCCAGGAAGATTGTTTTTGCTAATTCTTTTCAGGCTTTTCCACTTATCCGGAAAACGTTTGTTCGGCCATGCTCTTGTAATTCTTGCATTATGAGCTAGTCTTCCATTGTGCGTGTAATACATGTTGGCTCTGACATTTAATGGAAGTCTATTCGGAGGAAATATTGGTCCTTCAATTTGAAGGTTTAAGATGCCCAGTCAAACATTCACAAAAAATTTTCGTTGCTGTCCAAATTCTCGAGGGTTTTCACCCGCCCAAAAATAGAAACTGTGACTGTTGACGACGCCATTTCTTGTGAACATGCATTCGTTACTCCATAAAATAAGTAATAAAATGTTTTGGTCTTCTTGAATTTTGTTTAATATTGTGTTGTAAATCATTATTCCTTGCAGATTGTCATTTTCATATAATGGTTGTACTTTAATAACATGAAACGGTCTTAACAGGCTTTTCGTAAGCACTGAAAGAAATGTTATCCTACTTCAAATGTTAATTTTCTGAGTGCGGCAAGTAGGATTCTGATGAGCAATTTCCGAAAGTCCTTCTTCGACTTGAATCGTACGACAATGTCTTGATCTACTTATGTACATCATGTTGACTTGGAATAAATGTGCATATTTCACGAAGTTTCCGATCCAATCTTCGAAGTGTATTGGTAGATAGGTGCTGCCGGTGTGGATACTGTATTGTATATTCGTCTTTTGCCAAGCGCGCATTTCCATTCCAAAACCCAAATACCACCAATCACACCAAATACCATGTACGTATCAGCGTATTAGTTATTACATTGAAAATTGCTTGAGGTACAACAAAAATGAGGTAGGTATTGGAAGGTAAAACTTTTAAAGTTAAACTGACAAAATTTGACAAAAATATTGGCATAAAATGATTAATTGCATCAACGTAGTGTTGCATTTTATTTGACAAAAAAAACATGTTTTTTTCACAGAAAATTTTAAAAAATCCTTAACGACTGACAATACAACATTTCTGTATTAGGATTCTCGACTCAGAATCACCAGGTCATAGAAACACCATGACGATTATCCGTGAATTTCTGACCATCACCACCGCTGCATATATATAATTTTAAAAAATTTAAATTATTTCTTACTTAATTATTTTTATTTACAGGTTAAGTAATGTTGTCACTAAAATACGTGTACTCCGCAATATGTAGGCTTTTTTGATATACCATATGACATATTTATACGTATTAGGGTAAGATTTGTTGTTTCAAAGACGATTTTCTTAGGAAATACACTGTGAAGGTATTTCAAAACAGTATAACTTCTTTGATAAATAAAAAAAATTGAGACTTTTTATCGAATAAGTAAACATTAATCTTCTCTGTTATCAGTGTGTGTATAGGTATGATCATATTAATTCTGGAAAAAATAGAATCACATAACACATACAACTTCATTGTTTGCGCAGGAAATTGTACATATGAAAAAAAATGCTTTTTATCACCAATTGATAACAGAAAAAAGTGCGTGCAATCGTGTTTTTGTTTACAATAATTTGAAACACCAATTTCTTACCTGACTTCCTACTGATCTATTTATAAAACTGTAACATTCCATCTTTACACTACTACTATTTGATATACGGTACATGAGGTTTCACACATCGGAATATTATTGTTCACTGTGAATACCAGCATTATTATCAACAAAATATATGATATTAATATTATGTGATGTACATATGTGTTATAAAAACAGAAACGACTGGTTGTTGAGTAAAAAAAATCGAATCAAGTTCATAATCACACCAGCCTTTCGTACGTCATGTTATCGCCACAACGGATATAACTCTACATATAAGCTAGTCGCAAGTGTGTTGCTTGTTTTATTCAAGGTTTGAAAGCACG